>CM049798.1:739448-919123 GCA_027422405.1 Ptychobarbus kaznakovi
GATGCACTGAACCGGCCCGAAGATCTGCAAAACACGGATGTACAGGTACGGACCCTTTACGAGTGCATGCAAAGTGATTCATTCAGTCTCAGGTCAGACTGTAAACCTGTATGCTGTTGCTTTCTACTGAGACTAAAAACTAAAGGAGCTCGTTCCCATTCATCAGCAGGTCATAGTGATCAATGCTTTCAAGCTCCATATAGGACATTAACAATGAGGGTATTTTCATTTTAATGTCTCTTTTGCAGCTAGATGCATATTTCCAGTCTGAGATGAACAGATGTCTTTCTATCAGCAACAGTGAAACCCTGTAGATTCAGATTATTGTTATAATGTTATTGTATCTGAAACGGTGTAAATAAACCACATGATTGGATACAAATGTTAAAGTTAAATATTTAAATATATAAAAATGTATAGAATTAAAAATATATATACAAATTGGTATATATAGCTGTATGATTAGAAACATGAAAATGTCAAATTAAATATTTCTATATTCAAATATATAAAATATATAGAATGTATACAAATAAAATATATTACAAGTATACAAATATTACATATATTTTATTATTGTTATAAAATGTGATTAATTATTATTATTATTGCAACTGTGTATACATACGGTATGATTAGAAACATGAACGAAATTTCAAATTTAAATATAAATATCTTTAAATATAACAAATATTTAAAAAACATATAAATTAGTAATATATATATATATATATATATATAACAATCACAGTGTTATTATTGCTGTAACTATGAGTAAATATAGTATAGTTAGAAACATGAATGAAATTTCAATGTTAAAATATTTATATTTAAATATATAAAAATGTATAGAATGAAAACAAAAATATACATATTGGTAAATATATATACTGTATGATTAAAAACATGAAAATGTAAAATTACATATTTATACATTTAAAAACATAAAATGTAAAGAATTTATAAAAAATAAAATATATTATTATTGTTATTATTGCTGCAACTGTGTATACATACTATATGATTAGAAACATGAAATAAATTTAAAATTTAAATACATATTTAAATATCTTTAAATATAACAAATATTAAAAATGTGTACACTATATATATATATATAATAACAATCACAGTGTTATTATTGCTGTAACTATGAGTAAATATTGTATAGTTAGAAACATGAATGAAATTTAAAAGTTAAAATATTGTATTTACTTTTTTTTTTAAATAAAGAAAATATAGTTTCAACAATACATAAAAAAATGGATTTAATCAACAATTAATCAACGACCTATCTGGCTATCATCACATGTCTATAACGGCACAATCCTCCAGCAGGAGGCGCTACAGGACACCATTCAGATCTGTCACCTGAAGAACTCGTGGAGTCCAAAGCTAAGGTTCAGTACATTCATCTCAAAGAAATGACCTCCCATTAATTTAAAGAAAAGTTATGGTTCACTGGATGAACCACGGGGGGGGGGGGTTACACAAGGGGTCATTTTAAGGGAAAGATACTTTTTTTTTAAACGTAAACGTTATATGAACGATTGTATTACACCTGCTGTACATGTAGCTGTTTTTCCACATGTTTTCCTATTGAAAGTGCACATGCTCCAGCACAGAGCAGAGGAGCGCCGTACCTCTTCTTTGGCGATACGCATGTGGTCTTTGACATCGGAGAAGATGGTGGGATGGATGAACAGACCTCGGTTCTCCACCGCACAGCCTCCGCACTCCAGCGTCGCCCCCTCCTTCTTCCCACTGTCCACCAGCTCCAGGATCTTATCAAACTGATGCCGGTCGATCTGACCCAACAGCAGAAACACATAAACAGTCTGCACACAAGAAGAGAATCCACTCAGAAGTTCAAATGAGGGACTCACCTGCGGCCCGTGTGAGGTCCGTGGCTCCAGAGGGTCTCCGATCACTATATTCTTGGCTCTTTCCACACTGAGACGCACAAACTCGTCATAAACCGGCTCTTCCACGTAGATGCGTGACGCAGCGGTGCACGCCTGACCCTGGTTAAAGAACGCGCCCTTCTGCGTCTCCTCCACCGCCGACTGCACTACACACACACACACACTTTATACAGCACACTGACTCTTTTCCCATGCCCTTATGCTTTGTTTGTTTCTGCAAAACTGCAGTGCATTATGCAGCGGTGCATATTGTTCATGCTTAGATTCATTTGTAAACATGATAACATCATGCATCATATCATTACACCCTTTCTGGAGTTTAATGAGCTGTGCATTGGCGTAAATCTGGGTTTGTGTGCAGATGTGAACATGCATAATAATAGACGCATGTGAAGCAGCGAGTTCACAGCTGCACGGGTGGTCTGGAGTATTGCAACATCACCGGGGCTGAATAAACTCCAGCCAAAAAAAGCCCCTCAGAAACACAACCCGCACCACAATCAAATGAACTTTAATCATACAGTACACTCTACTACATTACTCTTATGTGTACTGGATCTGGCCGCTTAACCTGTAAATCATACTGTGTCATACACACACAATACTGTGCAAAAGTCCATTAGGATTTTCACTTTAAGATAAAAGATTTTTGTTTGCTCCACACAAGATCTGATCATCATCAGTCTGTCTGGAATGATATGAAGACACAGAACAAACCGAGACAGACTAAATCCAGAAGAACTGTGACAACGTCTCCAAGACACATAGAAACATTTAAGGTGAAAATACTAAGCCTAAGACTTTTGCACAGTACTGTGCGCACGCACACACACACACACACACGCACGCACACACACACACACACACACACACACACACACACACACATTGTCAGTGTAATTAAATAATTAACATGTATGTATTTGGCAGATGCCTTTATCCAAAGCAACTTGCATTGCATTCAAAGCATGCGTTGTATCAGTTCATGCATCAGATGTAGGATCTTGGCTTTGCTATACCATGCTGTACTCTTTGAGCTGTCACAAATGTCTGAATGTCATTGCATTAGGTGAAAAAACAAAACATGCAACATGCAGAAGCTTCACAACACTTCAAATCAAAGATACAAGTATAATGATATACGAGATTCAGATTTGTTTGCTGAACAATGCATCAAAACTAAGTTACTTTTTGCTTAAAGATGAGAAAAAACATCTGGCAATGGGGTAAGAAAAATGATCTTAATTCAAAGGAAAAACAAGATTATTTTTCACATCACAGTATATTTTTCCAATTTTAAAGCAGAAATTCACTTAGTTTTCATACATTTTAACTTAATATCATCTGTCATTATGCTTCTCAAATAAATGTCTCTTGATTTAAGAATGCGTAGACATTTGTAAAGGAAAACAAGACAAAAATACTAAGTAAGGAACTTTGCTGATTTATTGTGGATGAAAGCATTAACTATGAATATGTTCCACTGATGAGCCACAAACTAAATACCGTTTGATTTTAGTTTCAACACTAAAACTTCTGCATTATCATTTAAACCTTAGTAAGATGTTCATTTGAATAAACATATTTAATTAATTACTATATAAGATATAAGATCAGACTAATATTGTAATGTAGTATTGTATTAGTGTAATATTTAGTAATAATATTACTAATACAAATAAATAATTTGTTTTCATTTTAAAACATGATTTTTTTAAAAACATTGTAACCCTACGATACCATAGATTAGTAAATTTAAATTTACATCGATTCTATCTAACAAATATACTAGCGTTTATGCAAAGTGACTTAAATATGAAGATAATAAATCCAAAAGAGATAAACAAGTCGTTTCAATCCATTCAATAAAAATATTTTTATATATATATATATATATATAGACACTATATATAGTATACACACACACACACACACATTTACTAACACTATTGTGTATGTATCTATATATATAATTTATGCACAAAAAAGCTCAATGCCACAATGGATCAAAGAACGTCATATATCGCAGAGAGCCATGTAATACGTTAACGCTTGATTAAAGCGTGTTGCTTTCCCTGAAAATGAATGCACTTGGGTTTAGTTTTCTAATGCGATGACATTCAGACATCTCTTCAGTGTCTACACACTCTCCTGCAGCTCTTCGTTTGGGAGCATGCTGCACATTCCCTGTTCTTCCCAGCGCGCTCATGATTGTCTGGAAAACCACATCACTCACGGTCTGAGTCAGCGAACACAATGCAGGGGTTCTTCCCTCCCAGCTCCAGAGTCACTCTTTTCAGGTTGCTCCTGGCCGCCGCCGCTTTGATCAGCTGGCCCACCTGAACACAAACACAGCGCTCACTAATGATGCTGCTCCTATGAATATCAGCGGCTGCATTGTGTAGATAATGACGGGAAACTTGCCCCAAACAGCACAGCGCTCGCTTTGAAACATTACAGGTCAGAGCTCACATGAAGAATGCAGATCTTAAGCTACAGAACTGATATCTGAACAAAATGGTTTAACGGTATTTGAGGTGCGACACGATTTCCAGGGAAATAAATCTCAACGTAACATCTCAAATGCATCGGTTTATCTTCTCTGCAATCTAAGTTTCTCACATGCAAATAAATAAATCATTAAATACATGTTCATATATAAAACATGCAAAGATATAAACTGAAAAAAAATTTACACAGTATTTATACACTGAATTAAACATCAAATTCACATATGTATGTATATATTTTTTATATATAAATGTACATGTTTACAATATATTTGCATTAAATTAAATATTTTGACATAAATGCAAAAAATAAAGGAAAAAGTAAATATATAATATAATATATATTTTGTATATATACAATATATTTGCATCACATTAATAACTCATATTTTTGACAATTTTTTTGATATATTTTTTAATCTAAATATACTTATATTATCCAGAATATATATAAAAAAAATACACTGACAGACCGTAAATGTATTTTAATGTCATTCTAAGTACATTTTGGCATGTCAAGGTCTAAATAAAATATATTTTTATTAAAAAAATATATATATTTCTCTAAGCTGCACAGCTTACCATATTTATTTAAAATATATTTTTTGGCAGAAAAAAATCTTACTGTATGTCAACAATTGAATCTGTGTCATTCACACTCATTTGTGTCTCCTCCTCTCTTCAGTCTTTGAGAAACATGATTCTGCTGAGCTGTTCTCATAATGTCCTCACCTCCGTGGAGCCTGTAAAGGCCACTTTGTCGATGTTCATATGACTGGCGATAGCCGCTCCAGCCGTGGGTCCAAACCCGGGGACGATATTCACGACTCCAGGTGGAAAACCGGCCTGTATGACATGATGGAAAGAACGGGCTTTATCTGTATTACCTATAAAAACATACTAGTCTAACACGGTTTGATACAGCTTAATACTTTCCTCTAAAGGAAGAGGATCAGATGGGAAATGAATAGGTCATAAACTTGCCCACGGGACAGAGACAGCAAGACTGCTGATGTACACAAAGAGATTTTAACCGCATTGATCTCATTCATGATGATGAAGACATAAATCATCTCTTCTTTAGATGCATAGGGCTTGAATAGAAAGCAAGTGGCGGTTGTCTGAAGGCTTGCAGCTGCAGTTTAGTCCTTGTCATTACAGCAGTTCATGTGTCCTGCTCTCTTTGAAGAATTAAACATGATCATGTGAGCGTTTTGTATGAACAGAGACAGAGCAACAACTCATTACCCACAATGCAGCTGAGTCATATTATATTACAGCCAGGTTCCCAACATTGTATACTGTCAATGTTTGAATAAATATATTTCATTCATTTAATTATTTATTTTTGCATACAAGGCCAGGTATCGTAATGTTGTATTGTAAAAGCATACTTTTTTATTTTGTTTTAATGCATTTGATTTTATTAAAAAAATGTATTTTAAATACCAATTTTTACACTGTAACCTTTAAAATATTACTAGTACCTTTAGATTTTATACATTTATGATTTTATAGATTTATGAATCTAGCAGATAGCCTAACTTTTAGCCAAAGTGACTTATACATGAAGACAATACAAAGAAACGCTAATAATCCAAGAGAGACAACAATATTGTTATTGTTATGTGTTTTTTTAAATACATATTTAATTTAATTTTGTTATATATTGTATTTTATAAAAGTACAAAATTATATACAAATATTTTTATTTTATGTTTATTTATTTTGTTATTTTTTTACTCATAAAACTAACAACTTATAAAAAAATATTTGCTTTTTATTTTTAATAAAAGTAACAAATTATTATACACAAAGATTTGCTTTAGTTTATTATTCTTTTTCATTTTATAAAAAGTAACAAATTACACAAAAAGATTTGCTTTATTTAATTTTTTTGTTATTTTATTTTTATTTAGTTAGTTTTATAAAAAGTAACAAATTATACAAATTATTTTCTTTTTTATTAATTAATAATTTTTTTGTTTTGCTTTATTCGATTTAATAAAAAAGTAACAAATTATACAAAAATATTTGCTTGGTGATACTCTATGGACCAAAAAGATGTATTACATTTTTTTATTTGCTTTGTTATTTATTGCTTGCTTTATTTCATTTAATAAAAAGTTACAAATTATACAAAAATATTTGCTTAGTGTTCCAGAGACCAATGCAATACTTTATTATATCCACTGGAGTACTTTAATATGGCATCATAATCTCATGATCCCCATGCAGATCAATCATGAAGCCCAGCTGGGAAAACAACGCACACAATCAAACCACAAAATCTGGGACGCGAGAAAGGCCGCGCTGATGCAATCAATCATCAATGTCCATATTAATAAAATCAACTCGCCAAACGAGAGCAATGAGCCTCACCTCCTTTATGAGCGCTCCGGCGTGAAGAGCCGTCAGCGGGGTCTGCTCAGCCGGTTTAATGACCACGGTGTTCCCGCAGGCCAGAGCCGGAGCGATCTTCCACATAAACATCAGCAGAGGGAAGTTCCACTAAAACACACAACACAATTCAACAGATTAGGCCATGCATAGCTGACAACTATATCCAGCCAAGCTGGATTACTAGAGAATAATGCACACCCGAGGTGGTCCTTCGTGTCACGTGCGTTATTTTGTAATAATTCAGCGGCCTGTCATCAATTAGTCCTAACATGATTCAGTGGACCAGATCATGGTACTCACGGCCAGTGTTGGGGAAAGTTACTTTTAAAAGTAATGCATTACAATATTGCGTTACTCCCTTAAAAAAGTAACTAATTACGTTACTTAGTTACTTTTTATGGAAAGTAATGCGTTACGTTACTTTCGTGCGTTACATTTTAAACATGAGCAGGGCTTGATTGTTTGTTTTTAATACAATAAGTTATATTTATAGCAAATGTAAAAGCCTTTCACACCAAAAAGTGTAATGAATAAACCTCAGACTGAAGGACGAGTAAATCACGTCTGTACAGAAGAACACAGGAGAAGTTCAACACTCTTCAGCAAAAAAAACAATCAAGCACAATTGTTAGTTTATCTAAAGTAATTTTGCTTATTAGTATGGTTGAACTGGATCATCAAAGGTCAGCAGCAAACACATCGGTTAATAAAATGAGATTAGATATATTTGTGTTGTTTAACATATTTAATTATTGCAGGTTTGCGTCATATTCTGAGTTTGCATTTCACTGTTTTAATTCATTTTGATGAATACTGAATCTGTTTTTTGTGAGTGGGATGAATTAATACACATTCATATTTAGTCTAGATTAGATCTACAGTAAGATCATGTTCACACGGCGCACTGTCATCAATAAATGGGAAAAAGTAACTCAGATATTTTCTAGTAAATTAAAAAGTAATGCGTTACTTTACTAGTTACTTGAAAAAAGTAATAACTCGCGTTACTTGTAATGCGTTACCCCAACACTGCTCATGACATTATTCAGATGTTGTATTTCAAGACATTTGTCAGGGCTTTGTCCTTAAAACTCTCTCGTGTGTAGAATTAATTTCTTTGCATCCATTGTTAATTCTGAAACATCATTTTAAAACCAGTAGCGGAGGATTGAGTCATTGATAGCAGACTAGTGCAGTTAATAATGAAGTTATTAGATTAAGCGTGTGTGAATGTGCATCTCTCAACAGTGATCGCAGCAGCATCTCAACTAATAGCGAAACTATACGTTCTTCTGCTAGTTTTGTTTTCTTTGTGCACAAAACGTATTCTCATAGCTTCGTTCGTTACGGTTGAACCACATGGACTATTTTAACGAGTCCCCTTGCTATGTTTCTGAGCCTTGATCGTGTCAGGATCCTTGCTGTCTATCGAGGGTCAGAGAGCTCTCAGAGTTCATCATAAATATCTTAATTTGTGTTCAGAAGATGAACGAAGGTCTTACGGGTTTGGAACGACACGAGGGCGAGTAATTAATGACTGAACTCTCATTTTTGGGTGAACTAACGCTTTAACCCCAAGTAAATCCACTTCATTAGCTAATGAGTCTTCAACAGCAATGCTATAGAGCTACTGCAGAAACAGCTCAAAGACGGCTAAGCACTTGTTTCAAGTACACAAGCAAATGTACATCAGTAAAGCTAGTTTGATTTCAGGCTGACTGCTTCTGAACTGTATTGGTTGTTGTGGTCTGTGAGTGTTCCTGTGTGGTTGCTAAGGTATTCTGAGTGGTTGTTATGCAGTAGTTGCCACAAGTTTGATAAAAACAGAGGCTAAAAGAAGAAGAAAAGGCTTGTGAATAAAGAGTGGCATGCACAGTGAAGTTACCTCAGCCGTCTTTATATAAAAACACACTATCGAGTGCTGTTCTTTGTTAAATTACTTACATAAATATGTACACAAATCACTTGTTTACCAGAATAGAGTTGACATGTTTTTGGATGTTGGCAAGGCAATTAAACATGTTTCTGGATTGCAGTGACTCATGTGCGCTGAACGCCAGCGTTGCTTTCTCTAATTACCACGAATCCAATCCCAAATATGAATAATAATGACTTCATGATATAATCTCCAGTGTCTATTTACAGTTTGTACTTTGTTTCCAACGCAACGTAAGACAATAAAAAGCCATTTTCATTGATGAACTAAGATGTTTGGATGTCCTGATATCATATGAGACAATATAGTGCATCAGTTATGACAGTAACTTCATTTATAGTCAAGAATTACCCACCCAACAGGCTCTTTAATTATGTTAACTTTGTTTATTATTATCAAAGACGACTGCACTATGGATGCATGGCATTCATTCTTTAAGAGTACTGTGCAAAATTGTCACACTGTTTGGGTTTTCTTTGCGGTTGCTAGGGTGTGACTTCAAAAAGAGTGACAGAATTAAACAGTTTTTTACACTAGGTTGTTAATAGGGTGTTACATAACATTCATAACTTTGAAACCAGTCAGAACACCCTGGCAACCACTCTGAATACCCTAGCAACCACCTACAAACAGCACTACAATCACCCACATCTCCTTAGCATCCCGGCGGTCTAACGTTTAGAAACACACTAGCAATCACTTAGATAACTAGCAACTACCTGTACATCTGCAAGATTTACTAGATCATCATCCACTAGTGACTGTGTTCGGAAGACATAAGGATGTGCATATCTATTGACATTTTTAAATTGAAACTAAAATCTTATTTAAAATCAACTCAACTCTGTAAACACTGACATGGTCATGTAGTGGCTCTGATATAATGTGTATAATATCATTGTATTGTATGTTTTTTGTGTTTTACTGTGATTGCGATTACCTGCCAAGGGACTGCGGATGGAAACTAGCCATTGGCTAAATTCGGTACAATGCATGAAATGGAAACATTTATGTTAAAATTGTGCATGGTCCCTTTTCAAATAAATTGAATAAAAAAAATAAAATATATATATATATAATATATAAAAAAAATCCAGCATCCACTAGGGCTCTATGAAATCAGTTTTATATTTTCCAAAATTCTGTTTTAATTATTCACAAATTCCGTTTTTTTTACATTTAATTTTCTGGATTCTGTTTTTTTTTCCCCATTTGAATTTTTCTAGACTCTGTTTTAATGATTAAATGAAACTGTATTAATCAAAAAGCATGTTTAATTAATTAAAATCATGAAACGTACCATATTAAACCGCAATTTTTTAAGTTTAACAAAACTTTTTTTTTTGAAGCCCTATGAAATGTTAAATTTTTTTCCTCAAATGTAATTTTTTTTTAGTAGCACTATCATAGTAATATTTCCGTCATGGTTTCTTCAAGTTAAACCAACCTTTTATTTTGACGGTTAGCTGTGAAGACCTTTACGTTTCTGTTTGTAGAGATTATGTTCGATATTGAGACGACTTCAGTGTTTGTATAGTAAATGAAACCGTGTATCTGCGCCATTCATTCACACAGAGATAAGCAGAACGTGCAGGGTTCATATTTAAATGCTATTTTTGCAGCTTATTATTCACAGACACTAGTCCATATTGCATTTTTATTTATATCGATCTACTTTTGACGTATCATCCAAAATTTGACAAATTCCGTGACATTCCGCTTTTTACTGTAATTTCTGTTTTCTGCGATTCCGTCCGCGTTTTGTAAATCATCCACATCATGTAAATCATAGGGCCCTAAACCACCCACATCCACATCTCCTTAACATTGTGGTGGCCTAGCATCTAGAAACACCCTAGCAACCACTCAAAACACCCTAGATACCAACCCAGGAAAGACTGGCAACACCCTAGCAACCCCTCAGAAGACCATCGCAACACATCAATTAAGGTGAGAGTATTGAACAGCATTCAAACAGATTCATGTTTATTTACTGCGGTGGTTGTTAGGGTGTTGCTAAGCAAACACTTAGCGATGCCACTGTACATTCTATTTAGAACACTATGTCATTACTACATTCTAAAGACAAAGTCATAGCGATACTTTTTTCAATAAAACACTGATAATTCAAATAAAAATGAGTAGTCGATGCTATGCTGAAATATTGAGAAAACACTTCTTAAAATGATAAATCCAGTGGTTAGATGCTATAACTATGAATAATTTATTACTATTGAGTGAATAATGTGTAATCATGTAATCCATAAAAAAGTAACTGTAGTCTGATTACGAGTATTTCAAAATGTAATGTAATCTAATTACAAGTGCTTAATCTTTGGTATCGGATTATGTAATCCAGATTACATGTAATCAGTTACTATCCAGCTCTGAGTAGCTGTACAGTTTTGTAGCGTGTGTTGAGATCTTTGGTGGGCGTATGGGAGATATTTAATTACACGCTTTCGTTTCATAGCTCGCGGTCACGCTGCTTTCCTGTAATTGGAATTAGTGCGGATTTAAAGCTTCACAAGAGTGACGTCAAGAGAGAAAACAGCCTCTGAACAGTAAGCAAACCAAACAAGGCCTCGTGGTTTCAGAGTCGCGAGCTTTCATAAACATTCATACGCTTCAATGGCACGTGAGATCATAATACGGTGCGCTGTCTGTCTGCGAGAGGGTGTATTTGTGTCCGTCTGTGTGTGTGTGTGTGTGTGTGTGTGTGTGTGTGTGTGTGTGTGTGTGTGTGTGTGTGTGTGTGTGTGTGTGTGTGTGTGTGTGTGTGTGTGTGTGTGTGTGTCCTGTGTGTGTGTGTGTGTGTGGCTTTATCCAAGGTGTTTCCTTACATGCGTCTGAAAGACATAGACAGGCGTTGGCTACAGTATATAAACAAAGCCATCATGTATGTGTGATTTAACCACGCTCGCTGGATCCTATTGTGTTTATGATCTAAACCGTGTCCAAACATGTTTCTTTTTTACTTTATCTGTTTAAATGCCAAAACTGTCAAATTCACAAATGAAGTGCTCAAGTATTTGAGAATAGGATTAATCAGATAATACAGCGATTTCATGCTTTATTGCTTACACAGATTATCATTCTACAAGCTACTTATAATCAGATGTACAAGCTCCTAACACAATGTACTGACAAGTTTATTTACTAATAATAGAAATGTTTATTGAGCAGCAAATCAGCATATTATAGTGATTTCTGAAGATCATGTGACTCTGATGTCTGGAGTAATGATGCTGAAAATACAGCTTTCGATCACAGAAATAAATTACATTTTAATGTATATTCAAATAAAAAACTATTTAATAGTTAAAAAATATTTAATTTTAATTTTTTTATATAAATAAAAATGAATAATAATTATTATTAATATATACAGCATATATATGTAGTGTGTGTGTGTGTGTGTGTGTGTGTGTGTGTGTGTGTGTGTGTGTGTGTGTGTGTGTGTGTGTGTGTGTGTGTGTGTGTGTGTGTGTGTGTGTGTGTGTGTGTGTGTGTGTGTGTGTGTGTGTGTGTGTGTGTGTGTGTGTTATAAATTGACAACTTATACCCAAACTGATTTGTAGTGTGTTAAACTAATTGTAATAAATATTATAATATCACTGTTTACCGATACATATTCAAGAATAAAAATAAAGATGTCTGCACAGAGACTTAATGGATTTATTTAATCATTTAAGTGAACCGATGCATTTAAACGAACCACTTAAATGAAACGACTCATTAAAATGAATCAGTCTTACTAATGCTTCATTAAAGTAAAAGCTTTTAAAAACAACCAAACTACAGAAAATAGTTAGTTGCACTGATACTAGTGATAGACTGAGAATGAATAATACAAATTACATACATTTTAATCATTAAAAATACGGCCACTTGATATTGAAAATGTTTAATTTTTTCACTGACCACTTTTGTATTTTTATAGTCTCTGAATAAAGGTTATTTCAAAGATTATATGTGTGGGCTTTTTTAATAAACAATAATTAAAGATACACATTTAATAAGAATGATACTTCTATCTAAAAAATACCAATTAAAAATTGGGATGTGCCATAAACTCACGATTCCCCTCATGAATGGATGTTAAATGCTCCACAAATGAAAAATAGCCACAAACTCACCGGGATAATTGCTCCGCAAACACCGACGGGCTCGTGTTTGGTAAAACACACAAAGTTTTCATCTGTTGGGAAGAAGAAAAAAGCAATGCGGAAGTCAAGAGGCACTAAACGTTATAACACACTAAGCTCCTCTTTGATATACAATCATTGTTTCCTTGGGAAGCTCTTGGATGTGACCACCGAAAACCAAACATGAGAGACAAAGCATTGGGAAAAACACACAGCGACGGTTTGAATGGCCCACACAAAGCTCTGGTCAGGAAGAGTGCATATGTTCTGCTGCTTTCACCGGAGACACATTGAAACGAGAGAGGCCTGAGGTGTGTGAGAAGTCTGGGCAGCAGTTCAAACCCGCTGCTGATCTGCTCTTGGCTTGGATGCACACCTTTGTTCTGCTTCTCCCTTTGCTCTCTCTCCCAGGACTCAGATATCCAGTCGGGGTAATGTAAGGTAGCCATGCTGTTTTATCACATCTCCTCGCACTTGAACCTTTCCGTTGGAAAATGCCACAAAGATTGGCCAATTTACCACTTCCTTGTTCCAACGTGTATCCAGTGAAAGACTCTGATTATTGAACATAGTCTACCTGAAAATGAACATTTACTTCGTTATTTATTCGTTACAAACCTCTTTGCTACTAATTCCTCCGTGAACTGAAGTGTGGATGTTGGAAATAATAAGAAAATAAAGGTTTGGAGCAGCACAAGAGGGCTATTAATTACTGCATTTGTTTGAACTAAAATACAGTAAACGGTACTATTGTGAAATATTTGTATCATTTTAAATAACTGTCTTCTGTTGTAATATATTGTAAAATGTAATTATTTCTGTGATCAAAATCTGAATTTTTAGCATCATTACTCCAGTCTTCAGTGTCACATGATCTTCAGAAATCAGTCTGATTTTCTGCTCAAGAAACATTTCTGATTATCATCAATGTTGAAAACAGTTTTATATTTTTGTGGAAACTGATATTTTTAAGGGTTTTTGAGGATTCTTTGATTAATATAAACATCAAATGAACAGCATTTATTTGAAATAGAATATGTTGTAATATTATGTCTTTTGATTAATTTAATAGGTCCTTGCTGAATAAAATCATCAATTTCTTCAAAAAAGTATTTAATTAGTAATTAACCCCCAAACTTTTGAACAGCAATCCCAGAATGCATTTTGATGAAAAAACACATATAATGCTAAAATGTCAAACAGGTGATTGAATTTTAATTTGAATCATTTCAATGTATTTTAACTGCTAGGAAATAAAGATAAAAACATGTAGCACACACAAAATTGTTATTTTTTTATTTGTATTAGATTTTACTTTTGTATATATTTGAATTAGATTTAACTTCATATATAAATGTATGTATTGAATTAATATATTTTAATATTTATGCATTTCAATTTGGACTTTGTAGTGTTAGTGTGTGCGATATATTGTGATGCTTTTGAGAGAATTACAGAATTATCTTATAGCAAAATATTAAAGCTAAATTTCACAGACATTTGTATGAGTTGTTGTCTATTGACAGCGGTCCAAATGAGTCATATATGTGGCTGCTTTTTAGTTAGGATGATGTCTAAGTAAACAACAGGCAGCAAGGCAACTATCTAGGTGTTGTGAACTTCATAAGACGTACTGAAAGTACAGCCCAACAACAAACGTCCATGCGTGACATTTCATATAGGTGTGTGCAGGGATACGTGGAAGCCATGCACGCCGGTTAATCTAGCGCCGCCGGCCTCTCCGAGCCCTGACCTTCTCGTGTTTCCCCACGCCGCAGTGTGTCGGGTGATTACAGACTTCCCTCACACAATGCTCATCTCTGGCTGGGATCAGCCAACGGCCCTTTCTAACTGATCCGACAGCGCTGCTTATCAAAGCTTAAATTTACACGGCATCTAGAAGAGCTTTATTTCAGCAAAACTGCACAAAGCCTCGGCCTCCCGACTTCTAACGTCGCGGCACGTTTCCAGCAGCAGGTAATTCATCTGTCTACACAAGAGAAAAAAATAACACTGCAATCTGACATGTTGAGAACCAAAAAACAGAAGATATCTGAGGTTTCATATGCATTTATGTGGAGCCACAACTCTGACATTAAATCCAATCAAAGAACTGAATTAGCATTAAACCCTATGAACCCTACTGTATCATATCTGATGCACAAATTATCTAAAGCCTCTAAATCATCAACATGATCAAAACTTTGCTGAAAAACCTGTTGCACACAATCTACTTCCGTCGTTTTTCGTCGTTTTTCGTACTTCCGACTGATTTGAATCTGAAAACTGTAAAAACTTTTCCTCATGTTTCATTCTTTTTGCTGTGAATCTTTTTATAATCTTTATAAAGTAAACTTTTATATTATTAGTAATATTTCAAGATGAACATTTACTGGACTAAAGCAATGTTTTTTTTCAAATGTCATTATCAAATATGATAATCGAGCTTTTAAGGATACATTTTTTTGCATCTCTCAATCATCGTTGTATTGCATTGCATTATACATTTTGAAACTACAGAGCTTTGATCATAAAACTAAGCATTTAAATATCATCTTACTAAGACATATTATTGGGAAATATATATATAAATTGTATGTAAGTATTTTGTTATACAGTTATAAAGATCTAATTGATTTACATTACAAGCATCAGAAATGCATCTTACTTTTTGACCATATAAATAACTTTTTTTTCTCAATTATGGCCTATATATCTCACTATATTATACTATATGTGAGCCATAAAAAACATATGCACCATTTTTGGGAGATGATTTTGTCTAAAGGTTCAATAAACTCTTCCATTTAAAAAAGAAATCATTTTTTTAACTATTATTTCATATGTCAGGCTTTACAAGCTTAACTCGACCAAATGTCAGATATGCATGGAAAAGACAGCTTTATCTGGTCAGCATCCACGTGACTGGATCCACCTCTGGCTGCGGGTGGAAATGTCAAATTGGCCAGATTGGTTTTATAATTAGCGTGTCGACAATCCGGGTTAATCCGCCCAATGCGATGAACCGTAAACGACACATTTTTCCAAATAAACACTTGAGTTGGGCAGTATGCGGTTGATGTATGCTAATTGGCAGCCGTTATCAATGGGGACATTCAAAGCGTCTTCAGTCCCGCAGGCCTCAAAGAGCGAGATATTCTATCTGACCGCTGATTCCCTGAACTCCGACTCATCTGCGGCACCAGCGGTCGCACCTCAGCGATTAGGATCAGAGCCTCTTCCTTTTCCTTTGTGTGCCAGGGCTTTCGTCTTTTAACGCTTTATTTGAATCTAATCGGGGGAAAGGAGGGAAGCATGTTTTGTCTATTGAGTATCCTGGAGTGGCAGGAATGCTGGGGGAAAAGGAAGAATCAGAGGGGGGTGATATACCACCCAGGGCTGAAGAGAACCCATCAACCCTTTCATGCTCATTAACTCACCTCTCGTATGAAGAGCAAGAGGACTTTTGGGAAACACTGGATGTGTTTATTACGTTCACAGCTGAGCTGAATTGAGAGGGACTTTTAATTTGGAAATTCGGTTGCACACAGGAAGCAGAATTCTTACATTCAAATTTAAAAGTGAAGATAGCAATCTCATAAATAATGACTGTTTCCGGATAGGTTTCCAGTCCAAAACCTACAACTTACTTTAAATTTAAAATAGTGTTTTACCAATGAAAAAATAAACTTAAATTAATTCATACACTATCATTCAAAAGTGTGTGGTCAGTTTGTTCTTCTGAACTTTCTGTTCATCAAAGAATCCTTTAAAATGCATCTCGGTTTCCTCAAAAACATTAATAATAATAATAATATATTTATTTAGAAGCAAATCAGTATATTAGAATGATTTCTGAAGATCATGTGACACTGAAGACTGGAGTAATGATGCTGAAAATACAGCTTTACATCACAGAAATAAATTACATATTACAATATACAGCAATAGAAAGCAGGTATTTTAAATTATAATAATATTCAACAATGATTTTACTGTATTTTTGATCAAATAAATGCAGTCTTGGTGAGCATAAGAGACATCTTTTTACAAATATTAGAAAAATCTCACCGACCCTAAACTTTTGTAAGGTAGTGTATACCTGCTTGTAAGTATTTATTTTTAAATAATTTCACTTATTATTAATTATGCATAAATCGTATTTCCAAAAACATTGGATTTTTTAAATGCCAGAAAACTGTATTACTTTTAGACATATTCTGTAATATGTAATTAAATCTATACAAGCGCAAACCACTTAATTTCCCAGAATGCTCCAATTTACCCCAGTTTTCAAATAAAAATTCAATTTTACATCATGTGGTGCATCACCAATTTAATTCAAATTCACTCTCATTATTTGAAAAGAAGCTAATTCTTCAATTGAGAATCGCTTCGCTCTGGTTCACATGTTCAATCACAGCACTAAATGAATCAGCTTTGACTGAAAACACAAGTGACAAAGTGATCCATTCAACTGGCTCTGATACTCACCGACCGGCATGGTTTTCCCATGAATCTTGTCCGTCCAGCCGGCGTAATATCTCAGGGTCTTAATGCTGCCGTCCAGATCGACAAAGAACGCATGCAGGAAGGGTTTGCCAGTGTCCATTGACTCTAGAGTCTAGAAACAAGAAAGCATACGGTTCAAACCCATTCTGAGAGCATAAATCATAAAGTTATGATTTTATGAGCAATCTGTTTCAAATAGGCATTTTTATTGGGCATTTTCGAAAAGCATGCTCATTTCGAGAGCTACAAATTTGATACAAAACAACTTTTTATGCACGTCAGAGGAAGCCAATGGGGAGTTAGTAGAGCCAGAAATTAAACAATAACGCAAATAATAAATTCTGCTGCCCCCAACAATAAAAACAATGTCAACGTGATGGAAAAAAGTATGTGGGCTGAAGACTTTGGCAGAGTTTACACTCATCATGAGAGCTGTAATATGGGACGCTGCCCATCAGCGCAGGAATGGTTCGATTACTGTGCACAAAACATTATGTTCAAGATTACTTAAAATACGATTATAGTTATAAAGCATAATCAATCTGACATCTCAAGCTACTGACAGCTTCCCAAAATTAATCATACTAGATTGCTGGGTGTGTTTTGCATTTCTGTACTTGAATCTATTTGCGTGGGAAACATCCAAAACTGCATGAGTGTAACTGTGAAATACTCATGTATTACATCTGATCCATCCCTTTTATTCAATGCATGACTGTAAAAGGCACCATAAATGGCTTAATAACAACAAGGCAGTGCAGAATAAGACAGAGATCACTTTAACCTCTCCAAATCTGCTCTTTGTTTCCCAACGCAGTGCTCTGAGGTTATTGAAATTATACTCCAGAATCACAGGACATGTTTGCAATTAGCAATCACATGCAATCTAAAAACATTACTTCACTCACATCTGTAAAATGTCATTCACAAATGCGGTAACTAATATGATCTGGCAGTAGAACAGGATGAAAACCAACTCAAGCAAGGTTTTAATTATGTAAAACTGAAGCATTGTGATACTGTAGTATTGAGAAACAAACAACAATGTGACCAAAGAAAACAACACTTTTTGATAGATAGATGGATAGATGGATAGATAGATGGATAGAGAGATAGATGGATGGATAGATGGATAGATGGATGGATGGATAGATAGACGGATAGACGGATAGGATGGAGGATGGAGGATGGATGGATGGATGGATGGACGGATGGGATGGACGGATGGATGGATGGATGGATTGGATGGATGGATGGATGGATAGATGGATGGATGGATGGATGGATGGATGGATGGATGGATGGACGGATGGATGGACGGATGATGGATGGATGGATGGACGGATGGACGGATGGATGGATGGATGGATGGATGGATGGATGGACGGATGGACGGATGGATGGACGGATAGACGGATGGACGGATGGATGGACGGATGGACGGATGGATGGATGGATGGATGGACGGATGGACGGATGGATGGATGGATGGATGGACCGGATGGACGGATTGGATGGATGGATGGATTTGGAACGGATGGAATGGAATGGAGATAGATAGATAGATGGATGAATAGATGTTGACTATAAAACTTGCTTAAAACTAAAAATACATGAAACAAACAAGTTGCTTTCTCAAAAGCATCTAAATCCTAAAATATGATTATGTTTTTGATGTTTTAATCGACAAGACTTCTCAATCAGACCACCGTGTCATCGCTCACACCTGCAGTAGTGTTTGACGAACGCATTCAGACAGGCGTGACAGCTTATCAACACTGCGAGTGTGTGACGTGACTAAAAACAGACCGCAGCCATTATAATGGAGCAGCAAGTGTGCAGTTTCATGTGACTGGTTTGTGTACAATTGAATGTGCTTATTTTACCATCTGCAACACTTTCAACTGGACAGAAATGTAATTCTGATTGAGCTCAATTGGTTCATTTGTTCTGATTGAAGTGTTTACAGGAAGCCTCTTAAATTGAACAGAGATTTGACTTGATCCGAAACCATTTTTAAATAAGGGTTGCTGTATAGCTAAATCCTGATATAAAGACACTTTGTTATACTTGTATTGTTAAAAACAGCATATGGTTATTTGTTTTGTATAAACAAGAATGTGTATCCTAATTTGGTGTTTTAGGTAGGCTAGTTGTACATACTGTTGTTGTGTATTATAGTCTCAGTTTTTCACTGTTCATGTTAACACACATGCTAATCTGCACAAACAGCACACAGAAAACTTTGCCTTGAAGGTAATGAATTCTGGATTGAAATACAGCAGAAGTTCGCCATTTTCTTTGAGTGTGCGAGACTTTCGATTAATTAGCCTTTTCACACTTCCGTGTTTTTGGCTTCTGGAATTGCACTTGCAGGGTAAACGTTTTTCCGGAGACAACAGCGCCCGTACTTAAAAAGAATAAGTAAGAGTTAGTTAGAATCAAAAGGCTTTGTTTTTTTTACTAATTAGATACAAAAATGCTTGAACTGCTGGTGCTTTACTCTAACAATAGTTTGTTTAATTCGAAATGGCGACACTTATAATTCAGTTTTGCCGTTCTGTCCATTTGGTGCTGGATGTGCATTATGACTCTCCATGTGATTTTTTTCATTATTATTATTCTTAAGTTATTGCTGGCATAATTATGGCATATATGTACGTTGTATCAAAGACTATAGAAGAGACTTTGGTTGTATAATATGCTCTGGGAAATACACATTAAACAAGAGATGACTTGTATTCATGACTTTATTCCTATTGTATTGGGATTATGTTGTTGCCTTGAGTTTAATACATGCTTCAACTGGACTCAGTCAGAATTGACAAGTTATTCTTGGAGCAATGGTCATCTGGATATTAACATTGTTGATTTAAGTCATGATGTGGTGATTCGAGGGAAGTGACTCAGTAAAGTAAGATTATACGTTCAAATGTAGCCTATACTGGAGACGGAAAACAGAAACCATCCGGTGCTATGCTGAGCGTATTATTAACTACTTACATTTCACTGCTGGTTATATATTCTCTATATAATCGTGTATGTGACAAACAAGAAATCTTGACCAGTATGAGTGGCCATATAAGTTACAAACAAGCAAAATGTTATTTCTTCATAAATTATATAACAACAACTTGGAAAACAGGCAAAACAGAAAAGGTAAGAAGTATTAAAAGGGCATATTGTACTAACATAATAGGTGCAGACCTGTAAAGAAACTAACTTTACCTGGCGTTGACGTAATTTCCGATTTATGTAGGCTAAATAACTGGAAGAATATAAAAAATAGCTAAAATTAAAACTATTTGCGCTATAAACCAGTGTGTCCTTGAACATGATAATGAATTAAAATCCTATGATAACAAATAGGCTATCATTTGTTTGCGAATTCGACACGCACTGTTTCTGTACAGGTAAATAACTGGCGAATGTCACCAAGCCTCTTCGAATTAAAAATGGCGGCGCGTTAAAAATAAGGCGGGTACAACGAAACTTCAAGCAGATGAGTATCGACGCGAATTTGGCGTAGAAATCAAATCGCTTAATTAATCTAATCTAATTAATCGCTGAAGGCAGACTCACCGCGAGCACGGCGCGCTCTCGCTCCAGCAGATCCGCGAGTCTGTGCAGTAACCGGCCGCGGCTCGACGCGTCCATCCGCCGCCACTCCGAGCCTCTCTGGCCGGCCGCTCTGGCAGCTCTCACCGCCTCATCCACATCAGCCTGGACAACCACACCAACACTTTAGACTACACTCACCACAACCACATCACACATCACAGGTGAAGCGATGCTTATTAACAAGCTGAAAGTGAAATTACAGAGGTCTTAATTAATTAATGGTGAATTATGTTACCTGATTAAACACATCTTGATACATACATACTGATAAAAAATGTATAGCCTGAATGCACTGTAAGTCGCTTTGGATAAAAGCGTCTGCTAAATGCATAAATGTAAATCTTGTATCAGCTGCCAAATCATTATATTAGTTAATAACCATATCTAAAATTCTTACCTGATAAATTTTCAAATCAGTCTCATATGCTACAATAGTTTAACTGCGTAATGCAACACAATTAATTGTATATCAGTCAAAATAATACGATAACTGTAATAAAATAAACACAATTACAAAATAAACACAAACTCTCAAATCAGTCTCATATTCATAGCTTAACTGACAAAAGTGAAGTCTAATTAAACTAATTTCTATCAGCTTCCAAATCGCAAGTAGCTATATAAAATAATTGCATAGCATTCTATCTGACAAACCATTAAATCAGTCTCGTGTTCATATTAATAGTTTACTTGCTTAACGATGCAATCCAATTTTAACTCATACATTTATGGAAAATTACAATTCATAAATGCAGATATACATGACTCCCAATTCATTTTTAATTAGACATCTAATGAGTCAAATGAATCTTACTTGATCTGCCTCCTCGACTTCGCAGATCTTGACACCTGTTGCGGGGTTGATTGTAGGAAACGTCTTTCCTTTGATTGACGTGTGCCATTCATTATTGATAAAAATCTGCAACAAGTACAGTTAGACTACAGTGAAACTGGTTTCCCGTTAAGTTAAGACTTATCTACGAATATAAATGAAAAATAAATATAAATATCTTCTTTATCTTGCCCACAAATATGAATAAAATAATGTAAAATTATTAATAAATGTAAATGTCTAGTTCATTAACTTGCCCACAAATATAAACAAAAATGAGGTAAATATTAAATACATGTAAATAACTAGCTCATTAACATGTATATGAATAAAAAATGTAATAATACATGTAAATATTGTGTTTGTATCCCTCATTTAAAAACCATTTGAACCCTCATATAAAAAAAATCACTTCTTAAAGATAATGTACAGTTCTCAAAATATGTTCATTAGTTTTGTTTTGGCTCTTTAACACGCCAGTACAGTTTTTTTTTCTTAATAACTAGGCCTATAAAAACTTAAACGACATCAGGCTCTAACATGCTTTATTTTTAATAGTAACAGCCTAAAGTCTCTTATAAATGTCATTGAAAAAGACTAATGAGACTAAAACTCCACTCGCTCTAGTATATCTTTGTGATTTAAGGCTGAAGACAAGCTCTTACCTTAGTGTGTGTGATCTCAGGGATTTTCACAGGTTGAGGCAGAGGCGGAGGGGACGCGTTTGGAGCGAGCCCGTTCTCTATAGTCCCGTTCTGTGCCATTGCAGCGCCGCGGTCGCAGTGAGAGATGAAGATCACAGATCCTGTTCACTCCATCCAGCACACTTTATAACAACTTTTAAAGGTCCTCCCCCTTTGGGCAAGTGTGCACTCCGCCTACCATGACAAACACAGTCTCCGTCCCACCTGCCAGTGAATCAGTCTCTCAAACACAAAACATGCTGTTTTCCAGATATGAGTTTCCGTGATGAAGTTTTAGGAAATCAAACGTGGAAAAAGGAATGTTTTAGACTCTTCAAAAGCCTCGTTCCACTCGCTCGCCTCTGAAGCCCAACACGATTGGCTGTGTCTTTATGTCTGGCACAGGAGGTAATGAGTGTGAATTAATTGTCCGGCAATATTTACATGGCTTTGATCTGCTGGTGGAGCGACGGATTTGAAGCGACGGCGGGCCGGGCATCAGATGGGCCAAGGTGTGATGCGTTCTGATGTTCATCACGAAGTTGGTTTTTGCACCTGGGCCTGGTGAAGTTGAGTGGAGTTGAATACGTGCAAATAAATGCTTTTGTTCGGCAGGACAAAGACTTTCCCAGCTTCGGGCTCATACTCGGACACTGTTGCCATTGTTTCCCCTCCATTGCTTCTTGTCACTCTTCTTGTCAAAGTTTAATTAGGACAACGAGCTCTCGCGGGCCCATTTCTCACTTCAGCAGGTTTCAAAACACTTCCTAATGAGGGCCAGACTCAGAGAAATTGGGCGTACGGGAAGGAACGCACTGGGAAGGGAAAGATGCATTGGAAAAATATGCACTAAAAAACCCGAAACTCGCACAAACCGAGACATCTGAGTTGCTAATCGCAAGGACAGAAAATAGAGCAAACTTTTCTTCATACACAAATGATCTTTCGCATTTCAAGAACAGCTGACAAGCGTGATGCGGGGCGAAATCGTGGGAAAGCGGAGGCAGGTGCCCTCGTCCTCCAAGCTTGGGTGCTCCGGTTAATTGGCGTTCCACACCTTTTAAATGAAGGTCAAGTCTCTTCCCCTCTCCGGGCTTCAGCACCGTTTAGCAGCATTACCCGGCTAATTGCAATGACTGGATCCTCAAAGAAAGCACATGACTCTGCAGACACTTCCCAAAACACATCTCAATAGAAACGCTTCAGCACTGATGAACCAAAGCGACACGAGAACATAGAGATTTAGCTACAGAGAACAGGTGCTCCGGCTCAAGAACATAGACATGTTTTTATATCATTTCACATAAGAGGTTATCTATGGAGGCTTGTTTCTTAATTTGTATCTCGCAATTCTGACTTTATTCTTGCAGTTACGAGTTTATCTCATGCAATTCTGACTTCTTTTCAAGTTATTTATCAAGTTAACTTGACAAGTTATAAAGTCCCATTCTGAGGGAAAAAGTTAGCTCACAATTCTGATATTTTTTTTCTTTTACAATCGGTTATATCCCGCAATTCTGAGAAAAGAAGCTTATAATCTGACTTTGTAACTCTCAGTTGTGAGTTATCGCAAAAGTCATAATTGCGAGAAAAAAATTGACATTACCTTTTTTATTTTTTATTCAGTGGTGAAACAAGGTTCCATACTTTTATAGCAAAAAAATGTATTATGCAACAATATGATTTAACACTCTATTAAGATTTATTTTGTGTATGCATTAATTCCTCTTGCATGTCAGTTATTTGAACAAAGCCCTAACCCAAAGCATTAAGTTAGAGCCCATTTCACGCCATGGACATGAATGGTACCTCTAACTGTGAGGCTTGTTGAGAGCTTTGCTATTACTTTTCATAAGCCGTTGGATTTACATAAGCTGTTGGTTTTATCATTCGTTCGCTTGGTGGTTGACAAAACGGGAAAACGTTGGACGAAGGATCCAGGCCTAGGGTCCAAAAAATGATGGAGACTTAGGAATGGGGCCTTTTGACTTGGGCCAGTAAGCAACCACTTAGCAACCATCCAGAACACCCTAGTAACCAGAACCACATAGAAACACCCTGGCAACCACCCAGAACACACTAGCACTGAGGTGGAGAGTTTTGCATGAACAAGAACCAAAAAATATGAACATATGTACATTTCTAGTTTATTACCGATTTGAATAAAAAAGTGAACATTAATTAATCAATTAAATATTTATTTAACTTGCCTACAAATATGAATTACAAATAAGTAATAATTATTTAATAAATACAAAAATATAGTTCATTACTTTTCACAAATATGAATAAAATAAGTAAATGTTTATTAATAAATGTTAATAACTAATTTGCTAGTCCACAGATATTAATAGAAAAGGTAATCGATTAATAATTTGTATTAAGAGAAATCAAATGACCTATTTATACGTTTATAAATAAATAAAGTCATTAATCATCTGTTTTAATTTCCTGACAGTGTCATTGACTGAGCTGATGGGATGTGGCTTCCGGCCATGAGCTCGATACGGACTGACCATGGACCAGTCATCCTAAGATTACTCCCTCCAGGTGTTCAAAGACCCAGACAAAGAGCCTTTTCAGTCGCCTTTATGAGAATGAAGAGGGCTCGGGCTTGTTGCAAAATATACTGGATAAAAGCAAAGCAAACACAGGCAGATATGGCAATATTCTGCCACAGCGCCCGGGACCAGGTTCGATAAGATCCAGCGTCGTTTTTAAGAGATAAAAACCAGCAAAGCGTGAACAAGGCAGATTTGAGCTAGTCGAAGAACTACGGGCCGATTTAAGAATGGGTTGTCTTTTCATACAAATATAGTAGTCACTATTTAGTTATTTTTCTGTGTTGCACAAAAGGAAATATTTTCACACCTGTACATTAACATTTATGCATTTAGCAGACGCTTTTATCCAAAGCGACTTACAGTACATTCAGGCTATACATTTTTTATCAGTATGTGTGTTCCCTGGGAATTGAACCCACAACCTTTTGCGCTGCTAACGCAATGCTCTACCACTGAGCCACAGGAACACCTCAAGCTCCAAAATGCATGCTAGGAATAGTATGTCATTGACTCTCATGTACTTTGCCAGTGGATATTACAGATATACACAATTGAAAATTAGATTTGCCAAAGAAAAGATCCCAAAAAATAAAAACGAGCACAAGGTTAAAACTCATTATGCAATAAAATAACATTTTACTAGATGATTGTGTTGTGCTTACGTACGTTTCATCCACGAGAGGACAAGGTCTCGGTCAAGACTGGCAAACCTGCTCTGACCAATCAGCCCTTCACTGTTTTGAACAACACAAAAACTCACCATTAGTCACCAAGGAACAACGCAAGTCTTTCAGCATTCAGTCATCGTGTGTTATAGCTGTTGCTACCGAGCTGTTTTTCAAACGCCGCTGCTCTGTTTCCACACGTCAGATTATTATGTACTGTGCATACAATTATATTATTTGCCAGACCACTTTGAATGTGATACAGCCATAAAATGCGCATGAGACTATTCAAAATATCACTTACTCAGGGTTATTTAGGCCTGATTATATACAAACCAAGTTTCATGTTTCTTCTGTCATAACATTTTAGCAAAGTAATGAGGCAGGTTTTTTTTAAACTACAGACACGGTTGACTAGGTGTCTATAGAAACGTGTTTGTGGCGAGTGTTTATATGAAAATGTTCACAGAAGAAAGGAAGGAAGGAATTCATCATTTACTCAGCCGTGTCTTTCATTTTGTGTTTATCACAAAAAATTTAAGCAATATGAGTTTGGAACGGCATGAGGGTGAGAAAATGATGACTATTTTAAAGGAACAGTTCACCTCAAAAATGAAAATTTGCTGAAAAAGTACTCACCCTCAGGCCATCCAAGATATAGATGAGTTTGTTTCATCATCAGAACAGATTTGAAGAAGTGTAGCATTACATCACTTGCTCACCAATGGATCATCTGCAGTGAATGGGTGCCGTCAGAATGAGAGTCCAAACAGCTGATAAAAATATTACAATAATCCACAAGTAATCCACACCACTCCAGTCCATTAATTTACTTCTTGAGAAGACATTAGAGAAGCTTTTCTCTTCACAAGATATTAACTGATTGCGTGGAGTGGTGTAGTGTGGGTTACTTGTGGATTATTGTGATGTTTTTATCAGCTGTTTGGACTCTCATTCTGACGGCACCCATTCACTGCAGAGCATCCATTGGTGAATTGGTGGGTTTTGTTAAATGTGAGCCAAAATCATCACAATTAAAAGAACCAAAGACTTAAACTACTTCAGTCTGTGTGCATTGAATTTATTTAATACACGAAGTTTCACAATTTGAGTTGAATTACTGAAATAAATGAACTTTTCCACAACATTCTAATTTATTGAGATGCACCTGTAGGCTCAACTCCCCTAGAGTTAAACAGTTGAGTTTTACAGTTTTTGAATCCATTCAGCCGATCTCCGGGTCTGGCGGTAGCACTTTTAGCTTAGCTTAGCATAGATCATTGAATTTGATCAGACCATTAGCATCTCACTCAAAAATGACCAAAGAGTTTCGATAATTTTCCTATTTAAGCTTGACACTTCAGTAGTTACATTGTGTACTAAGACCGACGGAAAATGAAAAGTTGTGATTTTCTAGGCCGATATGGCTAGACTATACTCTCATTCCGGCGTAATAATCAAGGAACTTTGCTGCCGTACCATGAATGCAGCAGGCGTAATGATATTACGCAGCGCCTGAAAGTAGTCCCCAGCTACACTCACCGGCCACTTTATTAGGTACACCTGTTCAATTGCTTGGTAACACAAATTGCTAATCAGCCAATCACATGGCAGCAACTCAATGCATTTAGGCATCTAGATGTGGTGAAGACGACTTGCTGAAGTTCAAACCGAGCATCAGAATGGGGAAGAAAGGGGATTTAAGTGACTTTGAACGTGGAATGGTTGTTGGTGCCAGACGGGCTGGTCTGAGTATTTCAAAAACTGCTGATCTACTGGGATTTTCACACACAACCATCTCTAGGGTTTACAGAGAATGGTCTGAAAAAGAGAAAATATCCAGTGAGCGGCAGTTGTGTGGACGAAAATGCCTTGTTGATGTCAGAGGTCAGAGGAGAATGGGCAGACTGGTTAGAGATGATAGAAAGACAACAGTAACTCAAATAACCACTCGTTACAACCAAGGTATGCAGAATACCATCTCTGAACACACAACACGTCGAACCCTGAAGCAGATGGGCTCCAGCAGCAGAAGACCACACCGGGTGCCGCTCCTGTCAGCTAAGAACAGGACACGGAGGATACAATTCACACAGATCACCAAAATTGGACAATAGAAGATTGGAAAAACGTTGCCTGGTCTGATGAGTCTCGATTTCTGCTGCAACATTCAGATGGTAGGGTCAGAATTTGGTGTAAAGAACATGAAAGCATGGATCCATCCTGCCTTGTCTCAACGGTTCAGGCTGCTGGTGGTGGTGTAATGGTGTGGGGGATATTTTCTTGGCACACTTTGGGCCCTTAGTACCAATTGAGCATCGTTTAAACGCCACAGCCTACCTGAGTATTGTTGCTGACCATGTCCATCCCTTTATGACTACAGTGTACCCATCTTCTGATGCTACTTCCAGCAGGATAATGCACCATGTCACAAAGCTCAAATCATCTCAGACTGGTTTCTTGAACATGACAATGAGTTCACTTTACTCAAATGGCCTCCACAGTCACCAGATCTCAATCCAATAGAGCACCTTTGGGATGTGGTGGAACGGGAGATTCACATCATGGATGTGCAGCCGACAAATCTGCAGCAACTGCGTGATGCTATCATGTCAATATGGACCAAAATCTCTGAGGAATGTTTCCAACACCTTGTTGAATCTATGCCACGAAGAATTAAGGCAGTTCTGAAGTCCAACCCGGTACTAGCAAGGTGTACCTAATAAAGAGGCCAGTGAGTGTATATCATAAGTTACCTAGCTGGGGATTACTTTCAGTTATAAAAAGGTAAGAAAGAGATGGTTCTTTAAAGAACCTTTGACTGAATGGTTCTTTGTGGAACCATCTTCTATGGCATCGCTGTGAGGAACCTTTGAAGCACCTTTATTTTTCAGAGTGATTTCAGGATTCAGGATCTGCTCCCAGGCTTTGACGGGCTTCTTTGGCTCCCTGTGCTGCTGTCACGTCTGCTCTTTGTAGTCGACTCGGACTCTCCTCTCCTCTCCTGTAGCAGGTTTGCTCCATCGCTGCTCGAGTGAGAGAGCGCTTTGTGTTTAAGATCAGAGCAATTTGCAAGCTTATTGAGGAAAGCTGTCCCACAAAAGAACCTTAGATATAGCGTCTGTCATCGCTGGGTTTCTCCGGTTGGGGCTCGCGTTTCATACTTGATGAAATTACCTGCTTGTGGACAGTTTTGTGAAATTGCACCATTAGCTTCTCTCTCACTTTTTTTTTTTTTTCGCTACTGCAATGCGGCAGCAAAAGAGATTATGAAAAATTGCAACAATTAATTGCTATTGTGATACTTTATTTTAAAGATGAAATATTAAATATCTACATTTCTATTTTTTATATACAGTACCTACATTTTGGAGTCAATAAGATAAAAAAATAGTAATAAGTCTTCTGTGCTCACTAAGGCTGCTTCCATTTGATCATACAGTAAATTGTAAATACAGTAAATAAAAATACATTATTATTTTTTACAACTTTGAAAGTATATTCAATTGTTTGATGTAAAGCTGAATTTTCAACAGCCATTACTCAAGTCTTCCAGACATTCTCCAATTCATGTTCACTTTTCAACTTTCCCTTTAGTTATGCTGGTATGATTCTTTGTTTATAAAAAATAAAATTAAATTCTCAAGGCCAAATTACAAGAACATGTTCCCAGATTTCCTGACACCCAAAGTAGCAGCTTTGTTCAGGCAAAGATGACACGGTCAGTAAAGTCAAGAGACCTGGCAACCAAACGACAGCATATCTCTCGCGCAGGAACGGGAATCATAAGGAACTTAACAATTCTGGTTAGGCTTCTAATTCCTGAAATATGAAGTATAAGTGGTCCTACTGTAACTATAGAATTGCAAGTATTCAACAATTATTCATTAGAACCAAACATCATGAAAATAAAATTCCTTCCAATTCAAATGACAAATTTAAAGTTCAATTTCCAACCAATGTTTTTTTTCAATTAACTTAACAACAAACAAAAAATGTTAATTGAAATAAAACTGAAATAAAAAATATAAATAATATAAAATATTATTGCACTTTATTTTTTAAATTTAAATTAAAATGACAAAAATCCCAACCAATGTTAAAAACTATATAATTACTTTTATTGGAATAAAAAACTAAAAATTAAATAAAAGTAAATAGAAAAATATTTTTTAAACATTTTAATAATAATATTTTAATATTACATTTTTAAACAATATACTCAACTAATAAATAAACTAAACAGTAATATAAAAAAACAACTCCTAAAAATAACAAGAGAATATTTACATTGACATCAAAACAGAACTGAAAATATAAAAATAAAAGCTAGTTTAAAATATGAATAAAAACTGTAATAGTACATAAATACTCCTAAAATAACTCTGTCCCAAACCATAGACTTGACTCTAGAGGTCAAGAGGTCAAGCTCATTGGCTCTGTTTCCTTTTTGACAGATTCTGCCATCATTCCTCATTTAGATAAAGATAAGTCAGATTTTATCCAGTCATACGAACCAACAGCGATCGTCGTTTCAGTCTGATCTGTGGTTTGGTCATCAGAGCGACGGCTGCTGTGCTGTAACGCGGCCCGCTAGATAATGTGTCGCGGGGGAGCCGGGGAACTGAGCCGCATTGTGACTACATGCAGGGCTCCTTGTCAAAAGCACTGTTCTAATGTAGAAGATTGAATGACCGAACACTGTTTACATCTCACTTCTGGCCTCGCGAAGGGCTTCTCGGCCTCGACGTCAATGTTAGCTATTGTTCTGCGACGGAAGCGTGTGAATGCGTTTGTGGCGACGAGGACTTACATTATTCCCCCAAGCGAAAGGAACAGGCATCTGACAGAGGAAACTTTATTAAAGAGTAGGGAATAAACACTGAAAGGACTGCGGTTATGGCTGATGAAACACAAGCTCGGTTTGAGGTTTTTTAATAAGACACGCAGGCGACTCGCTCTGTGGTCGAGCTACAGTACATCATCTCCAGCTTCAGACCGCAGCTTTCAATTTATGCTATTAATAGAAGAGATATACATGTTTGAGCTAGCATCATGCAACAGGTCACTGAAGAAGCATCATTATGTAATCATGTGAATTAATCAACACATAATAATGATAATAGGTGCATTAAATCAGGATTCAGTACAAGTGAAACTCAATCCACAACACTTACAATGTTGATTGTGTACCGATTATATTGCACAATGTTAATTACCACCATATTTTTCACAAAAAATGCTTTTTTCCTCTCAAAAACAAAATTACAGCTCACAAGTCACAAAATTAGACAGCTCAAATATTTGGCTAATGATATAAAATAATTAATAATACAACATTTTACCAGAAAGAAAATATGACAGTTCTCCAAAAATGAGTCCCATTGACTTCTCACTTACTTACTTTTTAAAGGAAAATGAGGGACTAGTCCAAACTATTTTTGCATGTGTGTTTTATTCAATATTATACTACAAAAAAGTACTGAACCCAGATTATCCAAACACAATTGGCTGTATATATATATATAAGAATGCACCATTTATTTTTAACAGCGATGAATAAACGCTTTATGACAGACCTTCCATGAACTCTGAGCTTGTTTAGGGATGAGATCTGCTTCTGTAGAAACCAGAACATGTCAGTGAAATTTCAATGTAATATTAAATAAATAATGTAATAAAGTCAAATTCTCTGTGAAAAACTGTAGCTTTAAATCAGATCCACCAATCAGAGAATCCGCTGTTACCATGGAAACCATGGAACGCATAATAAGAACTCGATTTTGTTTCATGTTTACTTTAGAGTTCTAGCGTTCCAAGGTTTCCACGGTAACAGTGGATTCTCTGAATAAGCTATGTTCTAATCTCATTAAACGGAATACACTTTTGCAATAACCTTCATATGCATTGAGTTTTATATAATAAGTCAATTGTACCATTGTTTTAGATTCGATGTCATCATTCGCAATGCTTCATGGGATGCCTCATTAAAGTTTTTCGACTCTAAATAAATGTTTGTAATGTCGTGATTGATGGAAGATTTCACAAAAAGCCTGTAGATAAAATGAATGGGAAAATATTTCTGGAATCAAGGGCGATGAAAATGATGAAACACTTGTAAGTTTGTGTTTTTATCTGACCCAATTATTGCTCTGCTGCTCTCCAACAGAAACCCCACCGGACCTCTTTTGGACGGCCTTTTCTCTGAACGTGTGGGAAACCCGAAGCAGCTCTCCATCCAGAACGCAGTGTTGTGTTGAGCTGGAGCTCTCTGCACGAGCGCCTAACCCGGCTCGCTGCTCTCTGGATCTGGCCTGAGTTCTCTGACTGAGAGAGAACTCCAGCTATTTATTGAATACTGATTAAATTATGGTGTCACTGATATTTTGTCAGCACGTCCAGCGGGACAAAACAAACCGGTGTTCGCCGAAGACGAGGAAAACAAGAGGTTTGGCATAAGCGCAATGGCACGCCAGCTCATGAGTAACCTTCGCCGGGGCTCGACGTGGGACGCGGTCCAATGGGAAATCATGATCATTTGCAAAGCAAATGCTTTTAATGTCTGGCGCATAAGTGACAGAGTCAGGTTTAAGAATGGAAGCCCTTAAACTGAAACACATGCGCTGAGGAGCACGTTAACCTTGATGAGCGAAACGCTAAACGAGAGGCCTGCGAGTTCTGACATACACCATTACACCCAGCTGTCACGTGCCGTTCTGCTCTCTCCGCCTGTGTGTGCTAGCAGCAGATAACCCGCGTCCAATCTCAGCGCGAGCTCATCGGTTATGAGGCATCTCAGCGCGAGCTCATCGGCACCGCGTCACTGTTGGCCAAGCTCTTCGCATTTGGAAACTGCAGTCAGATTTTTGTTTAGACTGAACATTCTATATTTATGCTCAAAGCGGATTAAAAATATAATAAGAATAAAATATTTTATTTCATTAATGGTACAATTTTACAATTTTTAATTAAATGAATTACCTGATATGCTGATTAATTAAACAAAATCACTTTTTCCCCAAAAAGCCCCCCCCCAATATACGTTATATCATTATCAGATGAAAAAATATATATTTAAAATATATTTAAATACAAAATATATTTAAATATAAAATTAAAAATGTCAAGATTTCACAAAAGCCCCTGAACTGAATATATTAAAAGGCATAACATTATTGTGGCACATGAAAAACATCTGTAAAGATGATTAAAAATATAATAAAGAGTTTATCTTGTGAAAAATAGTCATATTAATTTGATTTAAAATCTATTGATTACATGATATGCTGACTAATTCATTAAAATGAATCCGATATCAACATCTCCCCTCAAAAAACACCAAAATAAAAGCCGATCAAAAAGGATTCAAATAATTAATTGTATTAAAATATTAAATAATTTGACTTAAAATCAATTTAAGTCAACTTAATAACATGATATAGTAATTAATCAAAATGCATTTAGCAGACGATTGTAACTAAAGTGATTTACAATCCAAGCTGAAAATCAGATTTTTCTTGGGAATCAATCCCTTGGTCTTTTTATCATCTGATCTATAGAAAACACTAAATGGACATTACACAGAGTGGCTTTAGAAGATACAGTTTGTTTCATTTAAATACATCTTTGACTGTGCGGTTCATTTCCCCAAAACATGCCGAGGTTCTTCAGGCTTGAATCGCTCTGCTGGGAGGACAGTCCAGTTGGCACGACTTATTACATCATTCTTTAAAACATTGTTTTCTTTAGAATTAATCACTCTAAATTAACTGACAGCACTAAAATAAATACAAACTGCACAAACTCCATATGAGTCATACATTACCCCCCCCCCCCATTCAGGAGAGAGGCTGCTTAGACCAGCCAGAGGGGGTGAACTCCCAGGCCTGCCAAAGCCGGTCTGTTTTGATAGTTTTATAGGGGTTTGGTGCACCTTTTGTTTACCTCTGAGACCAGCTTAAACCAGCTTAGACCCTCTAATCAGTACAAACGTTCATTGGGAGTCAATCTGAAACAGCAGAGCTTCAGAAAGCACTGAATGGACATTACAAAAAGTGGCTTAGAAGATAGTATACAATGAGTGCATCTCTTATCTACTGATATCAGAGACACAATCACTAGCGGCATTATGCAAAAAGAGCACCAGACTAGTTAGCATGAAAACAAGCACTAACAGTGTTGTTCACAGACTCCATGTCTAAACTCTGTATCATCATGAGTCACTCATACGAGCATCGGGAGACGAAACAATATCAGAGGCAATAAAAGACAGCATCGTATGAGCGAATGATGCTCAGCCAAGCGTTCACGTTCTCAATGGCATGTTGGATCATCAGTGCGACTCTGATTGTGACTCATCATTGTCATCTGTGCGACATATGTTCATACTTCATATGTAATGTTTAATTCCCCCCCCCCCGTACTTCCTGCTAGCTTATATTTCACTGTGGGGGTTTCCACTGGATCAAAGAGCCAGTACTATTATAATGGGATAAGGGTCTTTAAATCAACCTTGCATGTCTCCTGAACCCAAAATTAAGAAACCAAGATCATTCTACACAGAATTAAAAGAGTCTGCATTTCAAACGGACAACAAAAGCCTTATTGAAGCTCTAAATCTATGCTTAATATGTTGAAAACGTGAAATGCCTAAATGTTTCTTGTCTCGTCACATTCAGTTATGAAATACATGAATCATGTACGTGAGTCATCCTTCATATTTTAATTCAAAACAGCAAAATTAGACCAAGTCAAGTAGTCTGCATCACAGGATATTCCCAGTTAACAGGGAATGATCTCAGGACTTTGGCTAATGTTGAACAAACATTCTTCCAGTAGCATTAATAGAACATTCGTTCAATGTTATCTTGACGCTAGATGAACAAACTCTCAGTTTCAGAGTTGACATAACCACATAATATCCAGCCTGGTTTAGATCAGGTTCAGCGTGCTCACAAAGCTTGATATAAACTTTCTCTGTAAACTCAGGGTTGATCCTGATTGTGTGATTAACCTGAAAGTGTGAAACACATTTTGTGATTTTCTCAAAAAACGCTTAATGAGAAACTTTTGTCTACATTGCGTTCATATTGTGCTGTTCTGTACATTTGCATGATAAGATGCAATGTTCGTTAACCACCGTCGGTGGTCTTGTCTCCGTTGCCAGCACACGATTCGTGTCCACATACGTCGCAGGTAGCCAAGCAGCGATTTTTTATTTTTTTTTTTTATTTTGTTGTAAAATGTTAAAAAAAAATCAATAAATAGAACAAAATAAAAAAGACTACACTCACGTTTTTAAGTGCAAGTGCAAGTCAGAGACCCTATTGGGAAGCCCTGTAGCATAAGTTACCACGGTGACAAAACCCGAAATAACACACTAACCTGGGAATGTTACCAAAAGTAGTCTTAGAACATATTTTATTAGCTAGGAAATGACTTTATAGAGAGAAGAAAAAAACATCCCATGAACCATGTTCAGAGAACATAAGAAAAAGAGACGATATGAAAGTTCCAAAAACATTCAAAAGTAACATTCCCACAATGTATTCTAACCGATAGGCCTAATATGGAACGTTCCTTTAACATTTGCATAACCATGAAAACAATGGACTTTTAAACGTTCAGAGAACACTCAGAAATAACGCTTTCATAACTGAAACTTTAGCGAAACGTTCTTAGAGCATATTTTGTTAGCTGGGTTACTGTTAGTCGTTTAACATTTAATTCCAGGTGTCAGATATGAAATGTTTAGCTACTTTTCATCTTAGCTCACTCGTTCACAGTTAAAAAACTGAAGCGTTGTGGATTTCATTTTTCATTATTTTTGCAACGTTTATATTTGTCTGAAAAACACATTTTAAGCTTTTAGTACAAAAAGGTCTTCAAAACAGTCGAGTGTGACTGTGTAATGTTTTTGATTTAATCTCATTCCAGTCGATTCCCGCGCATTGCGTCTGTTATTAAACTACACATCTGCTGCCCCCCCCCTCTCTTTGTGTTTAATGAGAGACGAGACGACCTTCTAGTCTCATTTCCCCGATGCACCTGTAGCTGCTCTTAAAATGAGGGGCTTTACATTACACCGGTGCGAGAGCACAAAGGCCGACAGTCTCGAGCTCTCCGGTCGCGACGCGGGCTTTTATTCCCGCGGTCCAGAGGGAGGGAGCGACTCTCTTCTGGCCTTTCACTCCGTTCTGCACCGCCACGTCCCGCATGAGCCCCAGTCTGGGCTTTCACCAGCTAAATGAAGACCTGATAAAAAAAACGGTACCGGAACAGGCGAGTGGAGGAGAAAAAACGCCTTTGTGCTTCCGCGCGCCGTTACGGAAGCGTGACCCAGCGGTGTGTGGCACATACCGGCGCTGGACTGCCGTGAGAGCCGATAGCAATCCCCTGAGTGTGTGACAGCAAGAGACACCGAGACAAATAGACGTACAAACTGTGTGTGTGTGTGTGTGTGTGTGTGTGTGTGTGTGTGTGTGTGTGTGTGTGTGTGTGTGTGTGTGTGTGTGTGACCCTGGACCACAGTAGCACGGGTATATTCGTAGCAATAGCCAACAAATACATTGTTTGGGTCAAAATTATAGATTTTTCTTTCATGCCAAAAATCATTAGGATATTGCTGAAACAAAGATCATGTTCCATTAAGATATTTAGTAAATTTCTTACCGTAAATATATAAAAACTTACTTTCTGATTAGTAATATGCATTGCTAAGAACTTCATGTGGACTATTTTAAAGGCGGTTTTCTCAATATTTTTTTTTTCCCACCATCAAGTTCCAGATTTTCATAGTTGTATCAAGGCCAAATATTGTCCTATCAATGGAAAGCATATTTATTCAGCTTTCAGATGATGTATAAATGTCCGTAAAAAAAAAAACTGACCCTTATGACTGGCTTTGTGGTCTAGGGTCTCTCTCACACACACACTCACTCACACTCACACACACACACACACACACACACACGCTGATTGCAAATTATTTTATTTATTTAGCAGTAATTAAGACAGTTATATCAATACATTTTCTGTGATGCTTGGACACAAAGTTTCATGCTCAGATCACTAACCCTAAATATGAACAATATAATAGTGATGTCAACATTAGCCTGGTCCTCCTCTCTCCTTCCAAAAAAGGCCTCGCTCCTTTCCCACGCTCTCGGCCCGCCCCATTATAAAAAAGCCTGATGGCCTTTAGAGTAATCTTCTCTTCCCACACACTTAGCGATAACCGTGATTTAAGACACATAGCGCCCTGTTGAGGGTGCTTTGCATGTTTCCTTGTGTAGCCTCCTGTCTGCTACCGCTCGTCAGGTCCAGACGGCCCACGCATTCAAATGGATCTGTCCTCTTCCGCACAGATATGTGCCCACAGACAGGGAGTTTCCCTAAAGCTGCAGCCCGGCTCAAGGAAGAGCTGTTTCCAGCGCGGCCGAGGACACCATCCATCCAACAATAGCCGCATTGTTCTGCATGTCTGCAAGCAAACACGGCCTACAGAGAGATGCCATTGTTTTATTGTGTAATGTTACCTGTGATTCGATAAATGATAGCGGCCCGTGTTTTTATGGTAGGAATGTGCAAATATATGACTGCGTTCTTAGGTCACTGCTGAGTTCTGGCACGGGTTCAGCTCAAGAGAAGCAGGAAAGCAGAAACCCTTTTCTTTAAGAACAGCACACCTGGGAAAGAGAGAGAGAGAGAGAGATCGCTTTCCAACAAAACGCCAGCCGTTCTCGAGCAAACAATACATTGGGATCTCTGGAAGAAGCTGCAATACGCTGCCAGGCATTGTCATTGAAGGTGCCTGTAGCTGTACCGAGATAACACGGCACGGATGAGCTTTCCTCTCAAGCGGCGCCAGAGCTTTGGTTTGGGAGGCGAAACAGTGAGATATGAGCCTGAGATCACGGGAAAACCTGAAGCCATGCATCACACAGGCTTGCCTCACTTTACCATCAGTGCAGCTTCCTTTGGGATTGCTGGAGAAGGGTTTTAAAAACTCGGCATCAACATTTATGATTGCTAGATACATTTACAGGACTTTGCAAAAAAACTGTTTTATTCATTTCCAGGCTCAGAAAACACAATTATATCAAATTTCATAACTGGGAACCCCAATCAAAACAGGCATTTCATTCTATGATCAAGTGACTGATTTATCAATAATAAATGCTAAATGATGAATGAATAAACCACTAGTGATTATTAAACAGTGTTTGTAAGGCTGACTGTACTTGAGTAAAAATTAATGACTGCAAAACCTAGAAGAAATACAGTTATCAAACGATCGATTAATTCAGTGAAATCTGCATATTTCTCAGACGTTTTATTAGAAAGTCATCAAACTAGAAAAATGTATGCAAATCAATGAGCACGGCACAATTACTGCTTCAAAGTACAGCAATAACAAACGGGGACATTATGAGATCCGTTTATTCACACACATGTACATGTGAAACAGCAGATTATATACATTCAGTAGTTGTGGAAGACAAATCCCATATAACGTTCCCTGGCTCTCACATCAGTCTGAATACATTACGGTAGCAAGAAGTCATCCAGAGACGCTTTCAGTCAACAAACGCCCTAAACTGAACTCCTTTCCATGCTGTGGCAGGTCACTGTAATGCACTTGAAGTGTGTTCATGAGGAGGTGAAATGCTGTCGCTGTACTGCGTCACGGACCGAAGGAAAGGCAGCTAGTGTTCAAACCGGTTTGGAGAAAATAGAGGAAGAGTAAGCGAGAGTCTCTCACACAAAACGCTCTCACCGTGATTGAGATTTTAGGAGGAAAGATCTAAAATAAAGATGTGATCCGACTAAAACGTGCCAAACTGAACTAAGTTAGTGCTATCCAGACCTTTTGATTAATGCTTATATGTTGTAGGGGAAAAAACTAAACAATTAAGTGCATTTCAAATCATTTAAAAATCATGAGAATATTAAGTTACTGATTGCAAAAATGTAAGAGATTTTCCATGTGCACAATAAGAAGAAAATGATGGCCAATTCCAATTAAGCATCAATAATATTCAATTTAATTACAGATCTGGACGTTCCCACATCAAAGCCCTTGACAGGTCACACGGAAAACACAGAACCACTCAAACACAAGCATGTGGCTTAAATAGTCTAAAAATATCTGCTGTACATATGACACAATTATTTACATAAAGTTTGTTAATGATTTATGCACGTAATACATGTTCACCCATGTAGTCCTTTTGTTCTTTAGCTTTCAATGCCAACTAAAGCCAAGCACCTCTGATACTGAATCTCGAACAATTTGTCAATTTAAGAAAAAAAATATTGTAAAAGCAAAAATCAATTAAATAAATTATCAGAAAAAAATGAATGTTTGCAGAGAAAAACAGAGCCTGTTGTTTTTTTAGTACAATTTGTTTTTAAATACGAACTAATTGGATTCCATTAACTTAATGCACAAATGGTTGAATATGATTTCTTCACAGAAAGAATGACAATAGCACATGCATTTTATTATGAGGGTGACCTGAACATTTGACAATTTCTCTGGATAGCTTAGCTTTTATCTTTTCCTTGTCTGAGAATGTAGCCGATAGAAAAAAGTCTAATACTTACAAAGGCCTTGTTGATTTAAGAGCAAGAAAAAGATATTTGGTACAAAACAAACGTCTGCATTTTTCTTCTCTCACGGGTCAGGCATTTCTCCATGCACGACCCCTTCAGTAACCGAATCGACGTGGCCATTACAGTGCTCCCGATCCACAGTCGTTATTTCACTCCGCTTGTACAAAACGCTGCACCTGCTCCAGAGGTTGAGTAGAAATCAAGAGAGAGTTTGCATAGAGTCTCAAGGGAACCTACAGAAACGAGTTGGTCGGCTGCTGTCAAACGCTGTCGAACTTGTGTTTTAGGTAGTCCTTCATGACCTTGGCAATGGGCAGATCTTCCAGAAGCTTCAGGCTCTGCAGGCCGATGCACTGCCGGATCTTTATCCTGCACAGATCCTGCAGCGTCCTGGGCTGCCCTGAAACACAGCGAGAGTCAGGTTAAACACCAGCGACGTCCAGAGTGCGTTCTTGACTGAACACAACGGTTTCATTCAGAGAAAACACACAAAAGATGTGTGGCTACAGTCTAAAACATATATCAAATATACATTTTAATTGTATTATTAAGGGGCAACATTTGTGTCCTACAACTGACTTAGAGGGGTGTTTACTATGTGTGTGTCTTATGTCAAATACACTGAATAAATGAACGTAATACCGTGTGTGCAGAAGCACTGAACTCACTAAACAGACATGTCTGCCTTAAGAATTAAACTAAGCAGTTATACATTAAAGACTACAGGTGCTTGAGTTTTCTGTTTGAGCTCAACATCTTCACAGAAATGAGAAACTCCCCAACATTGGCTTGTTTTAAGCTCTCTGTAATCTCTAGTATATATATATATATATATATAATCTGCTCATTGTTATTGCTGATTATCAATTCATATTTGTATTACTGTACTGTATTTTCAATGTATGTTTCATTATACAATTTTTGTACGTTGTGTTTTGGGATTGCCAAAAAGTACTTCATAAATAAAATGCATTATTATTATAGATATTGCATAAATAACTCATTGCATACTATATTACAGACATCTTACTTAGGTACAGCTGCAAAAAACTAGAGTTTAATTCAAAGGGTCAGATAAAGGGAAAAAAGGCTTTGAAAAACTACTGTTTCTGAGATTTTTTTTTAACTTTACCAATATTTTAAGTGTACATTAGGGTGGAAAAAACAAAAGCACAAAAATATTTGTGTATGCAATAATAAATGTATAAATCTGTTACAAAGAGTCTGTTACTTATGGATGGAGCATGAAAAATGACTTTCTGGCAGACACAAAAAAACTTTAGCAACATAAGTGGATGATCGGGAATTAAAAACACAAAAAGGGGAAAAAGAGTGCAATCAAAAAATTGAGAAAAACACCTTTAAATTTGTCCAAATGAAGTTCTTAGCAATGCATATTACTAATCAAAATAAGTTTTCATATTTACGGTAAGAAATTTACTAAATATGTTCACGGAACACGATCTCTACTGAGATGATTTTTGGCATAAAAGAAAAAATGATATATAATATGTATTTTTGGCTATTGCTACAAATATACCCCAGCGACTTAAGACTGCTTTTGTGCTCCAGGGTCACATATCTGCATCAACATTTTATAAGTACAGCAGCAAAAAACATTTAATTCAAAGTGTTAGAGAGAGAGAAAAAAATGTCCTGAAAAATGAGTATTTCTGGCACAAAAAAAACCTTCATAAGTTGACATCACGGGAGGAAAAAAGGACACACAACACACACACACACACACACACACACACACACACACACACACACACACACACACACACACACACACACACACACACACACACACACACACACACACACACACACACACACACACACACACACACACACACACACACACACACACACACACACACACACACACACACACACACACACACACACACACACACACACACACACACACACACACTCCATTTGTCGTATTAAAAGATATCAGCAAAGTTCTGCAATGAGTTGAGTTCCAGGAACCCGGTGCACAGAGTTTATCAGTTTTAATGGGCCGTTTTCCCGTCCCAACACAATATGGCACACAAATGAAGCCAGCTGGAAAAACCACTACAAAGAGCTGGAGACGGCCATCTGCAGCCCCTGTCTTCTGTCAGTCTCCATGTCTTAGCAAAAGCTCTCCACTATAGGTGACAGAGAGACAAATGAAATCAACCCGCACACAAGACATGAAGTCATGCTCTCAAAGAGTCCTCGGTGTAAATACAGCCGCCGAAGTGCTCTTTTAATAAATAATCAGGGTGAAAGGGGATCGCTCTGAATGAGCTGACAGCGAGTAAATGTGCCACAGGTGGCTTTGATACGGTGATATCAAAGTTGAAGCGAAGCGCAGGAATGTGGCCATTGTTGTGTACTTGCTCATTAGTGCTTCAGGTAACACGGCCGATTGTTCTGTGTGTGGGGGGGGGACAGAGATCATAATGCCGTTCGCTCGGGAGGGAGGCGGTTAGGCCATTGCTCAACTTACAGATTGACAGCACGGCCGCTGCTCTCCGTGAGATTTGACATTTTTCTGGAGAAAAGAGGGAACATGAGCTCCTTTGATGACTCTCGTTATTAACCCTTGGAGTTTTAATGCTTCATGTTTGACTTGATTGGAGCTTTCTCTAATGTATAGCTGTAATATTAACTGGAATGAGCGTATTAGAACGTGCAATGTTCTACGGCAAGCTAATTCATTACTGTTGTTATAAAATACAAATATTTCTAATTAAATGACAATATTAATGATAACAATAAAAAAAATATATATAATATTATGATAATACTGAGGTATTAAAATTATTAAGTAATTAAGTTAATTTGTTGTTGATTAAGAATATATTTTTAAATAAAAAGTTTTCCCAACCTAATTCACTGTTGCTAAAAATTACAATATTTAAAATTAACGACAGACAGACAGACAAGACAGACACGACAGACAGACACAACACAGACACACACACACACACACACAGACACACACACAGACACACACACACACACACAACACACACACACACTAACACACACACACACAGACACACAGACACACACACAGACACACACACACACACACACACACGCACGCACACACACACAACACACACACAACACACACAGACACACACACACACACACACACACACATACACACAACACACACACACACACACACACACACACACACACAAACACACACACACACACACACACACACACACACACACACACACACACACACACACACACACACACACACACACACACACACACACACACACACACACACACACACACACACACACACACACAGGGCTGCACAACGAAAACTAGCCATTAATCAATTCAAAATAAAAGTTTGTTTACATACTATATGTGTGTGTACTGTGTATATTTATTATGAATATACAAATACACACACACACATATTAAGGAAATATGTTAAATTTATATGTAAAATATTTATATTTTTATAAATAAAATTTACATTTTTATAAATTTATAAATTATATACAAGTGTTTACACAGATACAAATACATGCAATACATACAAATATTTGTTAAAATATATACATATGTGTATTTATAATAAACATACACAGTACACACATATATAGTATGTAAGCATAAACTGTTATTTTGAATCGATTAATCGCTTTGCAGCCCTAATATCACACACACACACACACACACACCACACACACACACACACACACACACACACACACACACACACACACACACACACACACACACACACACACAACACACACACACACACACACACACACACACACACACACACACACACACACACGTAAAATAATGACTTTTTTGTTTTTTAAGTTATAAGCTACAATGTACATGAAAATGTGGACTGTTGGTGGCGCTAAACAATGAGAGATAAAATACTGAGACCCTCCCTAATCTGTGTGCCAAATTACCATTTACCATAAAGGAACAATGAGGCCGGACCATAAATCAGCTTTAAAGAGAAGGTGAACCTACTTGTGACCTCCTGCAGGAAGTCCAGACAGGGCCGACTGATGCCAGACATGCTGACGGAAACAGCCACGGGCGTCTGGCCCTCGTAGTTCCTCGTGTTCGTATCGGCTCCGTAAGTGTACAGCATCTGCGCGCACAGCACATCGTCTCTGAGGGCCGACAGGTGCAGCGGCGTCTGGCCGTCCTCCAGCCGGCCCAGGTTAGTGTCCGCTCCGCGCTGCAGGAACATGCGGCAGTACGAGTGGTTGCCCTTAATGACGGCGTAACGCAGCAAGAAGCCGTTCTGAATGTCTATGTTGGCGCTGTGGTCCAGCAGGATGCGCACGCAGCTGGAGCGCTCGCGGATGATGGCCAGCTGGAGCGGCGTGGTGCCTTTGTCACTGAGCGGGTCCACCTCGGCTTTGAACTCCAAGAGGAGACGCACGAAGGAGTCGCGGCCGTAGTGGGCCGCCACGTGCAGAGGCGTCCAGCCGTCGTTGCTCTTGGCGTTGATGATGTCGCTGCGGTACTCGGACTCCAGCATGAGGCGGGCGATGCGGGCGCGGCCGTGCATGGCGGCGTAATGCAGAGCGGTGAAGCCTCCGATGAAATCCTTCACTGTGGGATCCGCTGGAGAGACAGACACATGACACATCTGAACCGATTCAAATGAAAGCCTAATTACAGATGAAAGGATCTGTATTGTACGAAGCGCTATAGAAATGAAGGTATCTTGAAGATTATCAGGCAAGGAAAAAAGGTTGTAAAAATATATATTTATATTTATTAGGTCTGCTATAATTATGACATAAGCAAATATAAAAACGGCATGAAATGTGCTTTTATTTGTCCTACTTCTTGTTGCAGTACCGTGAGCGCTCTGACACTGGATATTTTATAATGAACTTCACATGTTAAAATCTTAAATTAACATATTCAAGTGAATAAATTAAAGGATCAATGCATTGCAAATGCATAATTATATTCTTGTTTTTAATTAAAAAAAATCTTCATATTAATACAAATATTCTAATAAATGCCATTAATAAAAATAAACAAAATTACTAACTTCAAAATAATACAAATATTATATTATGAGGGTTGGAATTAACCAAAAAAATAAAAGAAGTGAACAGAAATGGACTTACGATACTTTACAAAACTAACTGCTGATTACAATTTTTTGTATGATAATTAGCAAGCTAAAATTTCATAATTCGGTGTTCTTACAGCTTTTGACCAAATAAATCGCTTTCCAGTAATTTGTGACTAATGAATTAGGATTTAAACAGAATTTGCCCTTGTGAAGATACATTATAGATTGACATACATGAAATGTATTATTTATATGTGAACTTGAAATATTTATACTGACTACAATAAATTGAATGACATTTGTTTTTTTTAATAATGTTAATAATAATTTTGTAATAATGTTAAGTTGGCCATATATGCATAATTTCACAGATTTGATGTGTATAATTAGCTTGTGTAGAGGAACAGTATGCAAACATTTGCACAATGTTACTATATTTAATCAAAGCAGCACTATATCATGGTATTGATTATTCAGTCTGTGTGAATGTATTCTGAATCTCAATCAGTACAGATGACAGCACAGCTGCACACTTGAACAGCTGATTGTGGATCATTATATCTGCAGATGTTTGCACAAAAACAGGGCTGTTTAATAGCGCCCTCTATCGTCTAGCATGCATTACTACACCAAACATGAACATATCAGAACAGCAGTGTCTATCGTGTTATTTAAGAGTCACGTTGAGCAAACCAACCCCAGTTTATAGTAAATGTCAAACTAGGCTGGTGACACTTTAACCCTGCACTGCTGCACATCTCGCCACTGTCCTAAACCAGCCTTTACCTCCGTGTTCGAGGAACACACGCACGCAGCGCTCCTTTCCCTTCGCTGAAGAGAAGTGCAGCAGCGTCCAGCCGTTGGCGTCTCTGATCTTGGGCGAGTAGCCCTGCTCCAGCATCTTGCGGACGGTGTAGACATCGCCGGCCGCCACCGCCGCCTGGATCTGCAGCTCCTCCTGTAACTCTGGGTTCCTTCTGCAGTGATGGTTCAGCATCCTGTCACATCTCGCAGTACGGGGCTCAGACGCTCCTGTGTCCCTGCAGACAAGCACACACGCGGGACACTATGAAGGCAACGGATACACAAGCTCATCGTTTTGAATCAAAGGACGGATTATTAACTATGCATACCACATTTATAGGAAACGCAAAACCTTTTTTATTTATCCCAAACACCATTGATCAAATAAATAGGAAGTCAAAGAAACAAGGAGCCAGACATTAACATATCAGTCTGACATAATCACAATGTTTACATATTTCAGGGAAATCAATCTGGATTATAATATCTACACCTCGTTAATTTGATCTCTACACATCGCTTCATTATAGACATAAACAAAAAGCATTAAATATTATTACGGATTTAGGAACTACTGTTAATTTAAATGTATTACCCAGCAAAATCATTTTCTGGCAAATTTGTTTCACTTATAAAATCTTAAACCCAACAATCAAATAGTAAAATCTATTATATAAATATATATATATATATATATAGTTAATTAGGCTACTGGACACAGCATTAAATGAGCAGAAATTTAAACATTGATTAAATAAATTAAATAATAATGTGAATGCTGGTAAAATACTTAACAGAAAAAAGGCTACAATTACCAAACATTATTTGTTACAAGAGTATCAATGTTCTTAAAATCTTATAAACAATACATTTGTTATAGTTATTATTCTAAATACTATATTTCAAAATGTATTTGTTGCAGATTTTTTCTTTATATTTTTAACAGGACATTATAGATACGAATATAAAACAAATATACAGGCTTAACATTAATATAGGCGAAAAACAGTTTGAAAGAAAATAATTGCACACATCACTGTTAAAATAATAACAATATTCTAAGTAATGAGATATTGTGAGCTGCATTGTATGAAGCCAAAACCCTCAAACCAACCATAAACCAGCTCAGACGACACATTTAATATACTACAGAAATGAGAGAAACCACACACACATATATGTACACATGGCCATGGCCTACAGATAATTAGAAAGCTCAGCCAGGAGCCAAAATTACCGTTCATTAATGTCTTGTAGTTTTGAAACAGCCTTTGCACTCTGCATCCATATTCACATCCACTTCAGATCTCCATTCTAGACATGCACAGTGATATAGAAATATCATCAATCTAATACACATATTCATTATTTAAGAATGAATACACATGATACAACATTCATCATTTACATAATGTATTTATATGTATAAAATATGCATGTTTACGTGTATAATCATATTTAGCGTCTGATTTACACACGTATCTGTCACGTTACATTGATCATCTCTCTGTTCAGGAGTAAGTATTAACTGTCTGTCACCCATCAGTTCACTGTGTTATTGTCTTTCAGCATCTTAAAAAACTGCTGCAGCGAGCATTTGCACTCTTACATGTACCTATAACAACGCAAATGTCCGCAAACATACGTGATATATACCATCAACGGCAGTTTAAACACTGTATCGCCTCACATGTGTTCAATAAAAGCTTTGAAGCTGCTGCACTGAGAACAATGCATCTGTTAGCTGGTGTGCTAAACCTGCTAAAATCAGCCTAAAACAAACACTAAAGCGGCTCTGTTTAGAGACCGGCCTCATTTACTTTAACATCGCTTAAGTGTTTGAAACGATAATTCTGACACTGCTCATTAAACTGAAGGAGAATTGGACAAACTCTCTGAGTGACATGTACTGTTACTGCATTAGCATAGTTAGCATTTAGCCAGCGCTTATTGAGCATTTTCACAACAACACTGATTTTAAAGTTACTCAAACTCTCTTAACCTGCGGCTGGAGGATAATATTAACGATATCTGCTAATTAACAAAGTAAAGACTCGAGAGACGGTGAAATAAAATACATGTAATATACATACAGAGTACAAATACAGTCAGGTAGCCATGAACATCATCTCCAAGGCTTCAAACCGCAACAGCCAATCAGATTCCAGCTGTCAAATACGTCATAACTACATCGTACTGCTGCAAAAAATACGCCGAATGGCAGGATTTTGCGACAATTGTGGCTGTATAATGGCAAACAGCTCTACATGTGGTTTATGGATGGAGGTGTTTGTTTCTTGTAACGTTAGCGGAGCGGATTTTGTATCAAAGTTGAAGAAAAGATCCCAGGATTTTAGAATGAGTAGCTATAAAAGCTCTGCATTACAGTACGAATGATGATTCAACGCAGCATTGTTCTACACATCACGTAAGTTACGTCACTGGATTCAATCACAATTCTATACATGAAAAAATCTCTAGTCAAACCTCAAAATATGAGGTTATTTTTCTATTTATGAACTTTCTATTTATAAATTGCAGAGACAGTGATAAAGTGACATTTCGGGAAAATTATAAACGATATCGGTAAAATTGGAAATGCCTCAGATCATGTAAGCAATGAAGATACTGTCATCAAATATTTTTTGTCTTTTTTTATGGAATGTCACAAAATATCCTAAATAAGTACTTTATACCAGTAATTGTGTGTGTTTAGTGTTGTATTATGATTGAATTATTTCGTGTTTTTAATATAATAAACATAACCATAATAACAAGACATAGACAATGGATGAATGAACAACAGCTCAACCTGCAAAAGACTGAGCTTCTTGTCTTCATTGCCACTAAAGCATGATTTCAACACAATTACCCCATCAAGGTCACTTGATGTAATCTTTGATGATCAGCTGAAAAGAGCACATTCAAAGACTGCTCGATCTTGCAGGTTTGCACTACACAACATCAGAAAGATCAGGCCCTTTCTAACGGAGCATGCTGCACAACTTCTGGCCCTTGTCATTTCTAGACTCTACTGCAATGCTCTTCTGGCTGGGCTTCCAAAGATGATTCAGAATGCATGGTCTTCAACGAAAAAGAATTACTGGCTACAGGTAGCTCGCATCCGTTCAAGACACTGATGCTTGCATATATACTTCCACTCACTATTACGAATTTACATCCCTCCAGAAGTCTGAGATCTGCTAGTGAGCGACGCCTCATGGTACCATCACAGAGAGGTTCAAAATCACTCTCCAGAACATTTTCATCACAAATGATCCTCCGGAACGCTGGATAATCTTCAAGCAACAACTGAGACTTCATCATCCCTTTTTCTATATCTTCATCTGTTCAGCTTGTACTTAAACAAAGCCTGAGACACGAGCATTCCTCTGTCTGTTTGCCTCTTCAAGATTAATCACTTTATGACTCCAATTGTAAGTCACTGGATAAAAGCATCAGCAGCTGATTTAAAGTAACAGGACAAATTTCAGGATATATGTTTAAGTCCAACTGAATTTGGCACGTCTTAGAAAAAGTCTCAAAATTGTGAATAACAGCATATAATTAGGATACGAGCGGAAGTTCAGCCAATCAGAAACGCTCCCTGCCTGTCAATCATTGTCCATGGACTATAACGGAACAAAGCACAGACATGTGTTTTCATTTCAGCAGGACTCGTTTGAAGGGTGTCTCATCATGGATCTGCGAGACGTGTTTGTGGCGTTACGTGCAGGCTCTGCTCCCAGCCTGAGCAGTGAAGAGCTGGCCGTCAGAATCTCATCACGTGTTCGTCTAACAGCACGCGCTGAGGTCACGTGCTTGTGTCTCACGCTCACGGAGAGCATCATTAGAGCACTGACCGCACAGAGTCTGTCTCGAGATGCCGCAGTGTTCTATGAGGACGTGACGCGGAGGCTGTTTGGAGAAATGGGTCTGATGGAAACACTAGTAGGTTAAAACTAATTATATTAGATTTTGATTAATAAGCCTGTTTTTAGAACATTTTTTAAAGATTTGTATTCCATTGTGATAATATTTATTTGACTAATAAGCACATTTCTTCCACAAAATTTTCATTACCTCAATGTTATTTTTATTTATAATTATATCCATTACATTTTTATTTTATATGTTATTTATATATTTACTTAATCTTATTTATAAATCAACCAATAAATATATATATATATATCCATGCTGCTTTCAATTTATTCTGATTTAAATAATTTTTCAAAAGTAATTATATAAAAGTTATCCATATACACCATATCATAAGTTTTGGACTGCAATATTTTTCATGTTTTTGAAAGATTCTCTTCTGTTCACCAAACCTGCATTTATTTGATCCACAAATACTGGAAACACAGTAATATTGTGAAATATTATGTACTATTTAAAATAACTGCTTTCTGTTTGAATATATTGTAAAATGTAATTTATTTATGTGATCACTCGTACTGTTATTGTCTACATTATTAAATTGTCTTTGCCTGTTTTAATCCACTATTATGGATTAGTGATGTATTGGTTATTTAGTTTGACTGTTGACTATTGCGCTTTTCCATGTACGTTTGAGGGAGCTGGTATTGATCCAAGCGATGTTGTTACCAAAACGTGACGTGTATTGCTGTTCAGATTGGCGGAGAGAATCGTCATAGTATAATTGCGACATGAGACCCTTAAATGGAGCGAAGGATGGACGCAACTTCTGTTTAAACAAACGCACATTCTTTAGGATTTGTGCAACCACAAAATAGATGTGTATTTTGAAACATGTATTTGTTATGTTTTGATAAATTGTTTCAGGGTGACAATTTTACCGTCAGGAGCCAGGGACTCCAGTGCAAAGTTGCCTTCTGGCTACGCCGAAGGAAAAAGCCTTCTGGCACATTGTGCATTTATGTATTATTGATGTGCATTGTCCCTGTCAAATAAACTATATTAAATATGTATTATTGTATGAGCTGAAGAAAAAATAATAATAAATCAAATAAAAACCATCACATAAATTAAAAAAAGGGATTGTATTTTGAAATATTAAAAAGTTTATTGATAATTCACTTTACAGCATCATTACTAACTTAATCAAGCAGTCTTCATCTACAGTGTCACATGATCCAAGCGTTCAGAATTGCTGTATCATAAGCCGAGAATAATATGCTGATCTGCTGCTCAAAAAACATGTATTATTATTATTATGTTGAAAACAGCTAAATATAATTGTTTTAGGTTTCTTTGATAAATAGACAGTTGAGAAGAACAGCATTTATCTGAAATAGAAATATTTTGTAACATTATAAATGTCTTTATCATCACTTTTGATCAAATTAATGCATCCTTGCTAACTAAAAAGTATTAATTTCTATAATTGCATAATTTAGTAACTAAATATGTAATGATTTAAATATACAGAGTCCAAGCTTTTGAATGGTATATAATTGTATAATGTTACAAAAGCTTTTTATTTCAGGTAAATGCTTTCTTCATCAAATAATCTTGAAAAAAATATACTAAAATAGACTGTTTTAAATATTGATGATAATAATAAGACATGTTTCTTGAGCAGTATATGAGCATATTATAATGATTTCTGAAGATCATGTGACACTGAAGACTGCAGTAATGATGCTGAAAATACAGCTTTAATCACAGAAATAAATTACATTTTACAATATATTACAACAGAAAACAGTTATTTTAAAAAGTAAAAATATTTCACAATATTAAGCTTTTGCTGTATTTTGGATAAAAAAATGAAGGCTTGGTGAGCAGAAGAGACTTATTTATTATTAAAAACATTAAAAACCTTTTGACTGGTTGTGTATATATTGCACAAAAAGTAAAATATTTAAATGAAATGATAATGAATGTCACAATGCTTAATTTAGTTGATGTAATGCTCATTGTTTGTTATTTGGTTTATGTATTCATATTAGTCAGTGGAATATGTTTTGACTCGTTTGATGTCTTGATGCAGGTCTCTCTCCTCAGATCTCAACACAAGCTGGTGTCTCATTTATCTGCAAAGTGCATGTCGGTCTATATCATCAATGACATGTGCATCGCTGTGAGTGCTGGTGCTGTATAACTCCCAGCATGTAGACGTACAGATCTAGTGATTGTACAGGTTCAGTGTTGTCTCTCTTGACTAAGGGCTGTAACTGTTGGTTTCAGGGAGGCAGCAGCTGGATGTGGAAACACGCGTGTGCTGAAGTGTTTGAGGAGTCAGTGTCCGGCACTGAACTGGACTCCTGTCTGTGGTTCCTGACCGCTGTGATTAAAGCAGTGCTGAGAGGAGACACCGGCCCGAATCCGAGAGGTACTGAAGAGATGATGATTCAGACTGACCTGCTTTATTGTGCTTCTGTTACGTATCTGACGTGCAATTACGCAGAAAAGATTTGATCTGAGGTGGCGAGAGAGGCAGGACCTCAGGAGGAGATTTGGATAATTGACTGAATATGTAAAACTGGTACAACAGATGGAGTAATTACAATGTAAACAACCCCCCCCCCGCCTCTCAGCAATCATCACTTTCACTTACATCTGAGCCTAAATGAACATGCAATGACTTAAAAACTAAGAAATGATGAGTAGTTGCTAGGTTAAATCTGTGTGTATATTCAGCATCATGTGTTTATCAAACATTTTATCACTAATAATATATTAATACAAATAAAACAATACCTTCCAACATAAAAAAGAATGGTTTGAGAATAGGTGAGTCATTATATTTATTAAATCTCATTATTCTCAAATAATTATTGAGTCACCTTAAACCCATTTTTCTATGTTGGACGTTATCATTTTTATAATAATAATAATAAAACTGTTCAACATGCAAAAATGAGGTGATAATAATAATAATACTACCTAATTTTTGCATGTTGAAAAGTTTTATTATTATTATTAAGTCATCTTAAACCCATTTTTTTCATGTTCGACATTATCGTTTTAATAATAACAATAATAAACCAGTACCCTCCAACATGAAAGAATAATGGAAATAAGGTGACATTATTATTATTATTATTATCATTGTTGTTGTTATTAATAATAATGATAATATATTAAGTCATTATTTTTTATATTGGAAAATATTGTTTTGTTATTGATCATATTTTTTATATTAATAATGATAATAATAATACAAAATTATAATTTTTATTATTATTATTAGAATGGCAGTCAAACAATAGCTTGTAGTTACAAATGAATTACAAAATACTGTAGTTATTTTTGAAGCAATATAAAAATGATTTAGAAATGCATAACTGTGATGAGACTGGGTTTAATATATACTAAAGACATAAAGCGAGCTTGGATTTACATCGGACTAAAACAACCAGACCTTGCCTCCTCATTTCAGAGGACGTGAGGTGTTGATCCCAGCTGCTTGTTTTCTCCATAGATGCTTTGACGACGCTTCTTTCTGGATTGAGTTCCTCCATCGCTTGCTTGTACACCAACCTTCTGACTCCAGACTCACAGGAACCTCACCAAAGAGAACGGGTGAAGCTTTCTACAACCATGTGTGCGTTCTTTGACCTCCTGGAGGGGCTCAGCGCGGCCCGGCTCCGGTTCGGAGTCTGTTCTTCAGTTCAGAGAGTCACATTGGTCGAGTCGCGAGCGCTGCTTCACGTGGTGAGAGCTGACGTGGAGTACTTGGTGAAGAAACGAGCGCTGCTGCTTCTGAAGAGAAGTCTTCTGCGCAGAGCCGGGGAGGACTGGGCTTCAGCTGACGGTGGGTGTGGATCACATGAAGATCACGACCTGACGGAGGACGTTCTGATCACGGCGGGTGGAGTGTTACAGGGAGTCACTGCGGGCTGGCTGAAGGAAGTCCCTGTGAAAGCTCAAGCTAGTTTCTTTGGTGGGAACTGTGATGTGAGTCTCGGCGGGACGCAGAAGGACGACGTGATTCTGAGAGCCGTGAGCCTGATTCTGCTGAAGTCACTGGAAATACACATTCAGTCCCCTCGATGGAGAGGTAACTGTCATACTAGCGTCATTCGTTAACAGCTAGAACATGACCGTTCATTAAACAAACTTTACATGCTGGCTTAACAAAGCCTCGACTGAAAGGAAGCAAATATATATTTTTGATGTTTGAAAAGAGTTTTATATGTTGTACGGTTGCTAAGGTAGTGACTGCTACATTGTTGATAAATGGATGTTCTAAATGGTTGCTAGGTATTAAAATACCCTTACTTACTTGAATTTGATCTTTTAATAGCATTATCTTAACACTTTAAGCCATATTAAGTGTTTATGGTTTTCTACGGGAGGTTTAAAAGCGCGTAATGAGAGACTTTGCACATTGCAAATTATCTTTTTCTCCTATAGATGAAGAAGATTTTTTATTTGTCACATACACAATTATACAGAGTATAACCAGCAGTGAAATGTGTTCTCTGCATTTAACCCATCCAAGTACACACACACACACACACACTGGAGCAGTGGGCAGCCGGGGTCCGGGGAGCAGTTGGGGGTCGGGCCTTACTCAAGGGTCTCACCTCAGTCGTGGACAATTCCTGCCGGAGCCGAGATTCGAACCCACAACCTCGGGTTACAAGTCCAACGCTCTATCCATTAAGCCACGATTGCCTTGCAGGACCCTGTATGTCTTCATTGGCAACACGCACGGTTTGTGTGGATTGCAAGTGACATCGCAGTAGTGAAGAGAGCAGGCGGCAATTGCAAGAGACTTCGTAATTTAGTTTCTTTTTCTTGTCTTCACCACCTGGCTACTTGTGTTAAATGTTGAGAGATTCAATAAAAAAAAAATGAAATAAAATAAAATAAAAAAGACTTTAAGCCATATTAAGTGGAGAAGTGCGGTCTGAAAATGCAAGTGCATGTCTGCAGCCAGACCCTATTGGAAAGAGTAGGTCACCCGGGTAGTGAACACACACCCGGAGCAGTTGGGGGTTCGATGTCTTGCTCAAGGGCACCTCAGTCGTGAGTATTGAAGGTGGATAGAGCGCTGTACATTCACTCCCCCACCTACAATCCCTGCCGGACCGAGACTCGAACTCACAACCTTTCGATTACGAGTCTGACTCTCTACCATTAGGCCACGACTTCCCCTCATGACTTTTGCCTACTGTTTTTAGACACACTACTCTGGTCATATACTGTTTTTCGCCTACTATATATTAGGAAAGTATGCAATTTCAGATGCAGCCTTTGTTTGGGTGAACAACTGAATAATAAATAGAAATGTCTAGTGCTTAAACTCGGCTCATATATAATGAAACATGGCATTTGATGAAGTTCACCAGCAGAGGGTGGCGTATCCCTGTGTAATGCGTGTCTCCTGTGTTTCTCAGGATCTCAGGGTGACATCGATGTCTGTGGGTATTTAACAGAGCTCATGTCGTTCCTCCAGCGTCACGGGACTCTGGTGTCTCCAGGCGCTCACAGCTGCTCCTGGGTGTCTGCAGTATTTGCTGAACAGGATGATGACATGATGGAGTCAGCCAAGACTTTGATTGGATTGTATTTATATCAGAAAAGGTTTGGAATTGGTTTTATACCTCCTGTTTATAATGTTATAACTGTACACAAATCTGTATTTCTTCCATCTGATGGGTAATTCTGGGGCCAGTGCTCATATCTATAGGCACATACAGCATTGATGAAATTAAATGTGCATTATTTTTATTTTATGTTTACAATATTTACTCAAAGTAGACTCAAATGTTGATAATATATGAATTAATATACAGATACACTACCATTCGAATTGGGGTCAGTCAGATAAATAATAAAGTCACTTCTGCTCACCAAGGCTGCATTCATTTGATCAAAAATACAGCAAAAACTGTAAACAATTTAAAATACTGTTTTGCATTTGAATATATTGTAAAATGTAATTTATTTCTGTGATTACTCCAGTCTTCAGCATCACATGACCCTTCAGAAATCATTTTTTGGCCATGATGCCGGGGTTACACCCCTGCTCTTTTTTTGAAGGACATCCTGGGATTTTTAATGACCACAGAGAGTCAGGACCTCGGATTAACGTCTCATCCGAAGGACGCATATATATGGTCCCACTTTATATTAAGTGGCCTTAACGACTATGTACTTACATTTAAATTAATAATTTAGTACAGTGCACTTATTGTGTACATGCATGTTTTTACATTGTATTTATATTAAAAAAATGCCTGCATGTAATTACATCAGGTAATTAATTTGTGTAATTACATTTATAATTACACTGTTGACCCATCATCCCTTAAACCGACCCATACCCCCAAACCTGTCCCTAACCTTATATATCCCAGCTCAATAGCAGCAAAAGTGTTTTTCAATACAGTATGAACACAATAAGTACATTTTGATGCAAGTACATAGTCGTTAATGCCACTTAATATAAAGTGGGACCAAAAGTAAATATATAAGTTAAGAATATGTCTTAAGTTAATGACAAATATCCCTTGTTTTCTTCACAGTTTGAGCTGCTCGGACTCCGGGGTTTGTGTCTGGGGTTGTAACCCTCACTGTCATTTCATACTTCTGCTCCGCTCCCTCTCCTTCGACCACAGCGTGCTGCTGGACTTCCTCATCTCCTCCGAGACGTGTTTCCTGGAGTACTGCGTCCGCTACCTGAAGCTTCTCCGCGAGGACCGGACGGCCTTCTCTAGCTCTTGTCGTCATATTGAAGATTGTGCTGGTGCTCCCTCCGTTCAAGCTCCTTCTGCTGTTTCAGAAACGCTGGATGTTGTTCCCGCACTAGATCGTCAACAGGTCACGATGTCCCACGACTGGTTGATTATGGGAGCTCGGACGAATCCGAGGAGGCAGAAGAGCGTGTTTCTGACAGGGACTCTGGGAATACTGAGGCAGATTGTGGAATGGTGCAGACTGAACATGCATCTGATTCTCTGCTGGGTAAAGTGTTTGTGTGTCTGATGGACTTGAGGAGCGCTGTAACCAGACTACATGACAGGGGTCTCTTCCCCTACAACCCCACCTCACTCCTGAAACTGCTAAACAGTATCGATCCCCAGAAAGCACGCTTCGTTAGCTTTGACTTAAAGCTAATGAACGAGGATAGATTCAAACTGATCAGAAATGTCAACCTGTGATGACCTTCTCAATTAATGCAGTGAATAAACATACAAAAATCATTTTTGCATCTAAATTATTGTTATGGAAGGATTTAATCGATTCAATTAAATAAACAAATGATGGAATGATAAAATACAACATGGAATGCTCAGTTAAAAAAAAATGAAATAATATATATATATGAAATTCATAATGAAATATGACATGGAATGTTGAAAAATTTAAGAATAAGAAAATGTAAGCATAAATAAAGCATTAAATGCATTTATATTTTCATGTAAAATGGAAATGAGATGCTAATTGGTATCATGAAATACAAATGTCATTTTTCATTTCAAGCTTTATTTATGCTTAACTGTACATTTGTACTGTTATTGTTTCATGTTAATAAAAGGACATGAAATATGCTTTAAAATGTGCCAGCTCTCATGATGAAAATATAGTTATTTTTCGGTTGATATATTGATTCATTCTTACGTTTCATTGTACTTTTATTTTTCTCCTGTAAAGTAACTCTATGCCTCATTTAGTTTTATGCTAACATTGTATTATATTTTTATTTATTGCAACATTCCATGGCATTTTAAATAATCTCATTATATATTTATAATATATATATTCTAGTAATGTATTAATATTTGGCTCAGGCCCCTGATTCAGTGTTTTTTTGCTCAAAAGGTGAAAACTGTGTGACTGCAGTATATGTAGATCATGTATATCATGTTTATGGTATATAAACTGCAGGTTTACTCCACCGATGGGGAAGGGGCTCAACACCATCCTCATTAACATTTAAATTACATCACCAGCTAATGAGAGCAAGTTCATTTCCATCAGTTTATATGCAAATATCCAGAATCAACATCCGTTCCTGTCGCCAACAGCTTTCAGAAGCAAAGCATCGTACAGTAGACCACGCAGCTGTTGCTCATCTCAATGATCAATAATTACACTCTCTTCACATTAAATGTTACTGAAGAACATTTCATTAATTCAACTAATCAACAAAACCTTTCATTGTGTTCTAGCTCCTCAATATGAATAAACCTGATTAAATCGTTGTCTATGCTGTTTTTACTGTATTTTTGAGCAAATAAATGCAGCCTTGATAAGCATTTTCTTAATCTTAAATCTTAATAAAAAAAATCTTACTGACCCCAAACAAAGAGGAGAGCACACATAATTTAATGTAATAATTATATGATAATAATGTTGGTGCAAATTATCTATTGCTTAGCAGAAGTCGGCTAAATTAAATAAAAGAAGGGGAAAAGACAATATGATTAAATATTGGTTCACTTGCATTTAAAAACAAAAACAAGTGTTGTGGGTGAAATGATTGACATCTAAGAGCCAGAATTGCATATTTCTCTATTGTGTCATGTTAATACTTAATTATATTGTTGGATCAATGCAGTTCATGATACAATGCATTACTGGTTTTATATTCACCTTGACTTTTTCTGCACCGATTCTTGCATTGTGTTTGTTCACCGCTTGTAAAAGCTGTGTCCTGAAGTGCCTGCTAACACTGCTGGTGTCTCCTGGACTCAGGTAATGAATGTGTGCGAGTACAGACGGCGTGGCACTGTGTGCTTGGTCTTATCAGGCTGATCTCGCCCTCACAGCGCTGCTCTAGCAAACGAGGTGAGGCCTTAGGGTGCAGTTTTTGCGTGTGTATGAACGAATGCCCGTTCACCTCGGGAAGGTGCGGAGGAGGTGAAACTAGTCCATTGCTACTAAAGCAGGGTGTGACCACAAAGTATTTGAAACAAAGAGCGTTCCCGTGGGCCGTGCTGTCATGTTACTCACTTTCCCACCGTCAGCAGCGAGCGGCGTGTACCTGAGACAGGTAAGCGTGGCTTTACTTGACCTTGGGTGAAATGCAATGCCAGCGACTGCGACTTTAGCCAATGCAATCTGAGTTTAGACAAGACGGATGGAGAAAATGAGAAGCACTTTTATTAACTTGTGGAAAACTGCTTTTTTATTTTTCCAAGTTTCTGTCATTTCTATTTGTATTATTATTATTATTGTGTTTTGGGCATTTTAGGAAACTACATTAGTATGAAATAGTTTCTTCTTGTTAATACAGTATGTTTTATATATGATGTATGCCGTATGATGCAGGCGAATACACGTTTACGTAAGTTTAGTTGTTGTTCAGATGAGGTGAAGGTGTCTCTTTTTAAAGCATATTGTACAACACTTTATACTGCTCATTTGTGGTGTAACTACAGAGCATCTAGTCTACAGAAGCTTATAATGAAGCAATGAGAATCTTACTAAGGAGACCTAGATGGCATAGTGCAAGTGAAACGAAATCTTATGTATAGATTTATCTGTCGGCTTAATGCTTCTACAAATGAGATTATTGTGGGTTTATCAGATATAGGGGTTAGTGCTGTATCAGTCAAAGCTGTGGAGACACTGGCATTGCTGTATTTTGTGACTCTTTATGTCTGTGATAGATGCTATAGGTTGTATATGTTGTCTAATGTCTTTTTAAATCTGGACCTTGAGTCTGTAATAAAGGTTTGTTTGATTGATTGATGTTTGCAATGCGACTTGATACTCATTTTGCAGTCATTGACTTGAGTTTTAAACAAGACGAATGTAGAAAATATGATGGACTTTTACGAAAGATGTTCGGAAAGTTTCTCTAATAAAACTTTGAGCTTGTGGAAACCTGCTTTTTTGAGTTTAAGGAGTTAATTCCAAGTTTTTCTGTTGTTGTTTTTTTATAATTCTTTGAGGAAACGTCATTCGTAGATTAACATCTCTTTGCTTTGATCTGTTGGTATTTCTGATCGTATTAAACTGCTTCTTCGTGTTCCTGGGAATACAGTATGTTTGCAATGTGACTTATTCTGCATTCATTGACGAACAAGACAAATGGAGAAAAAGGAGGACTTTTATAAAATATTAATATAAGACTCTAAGATTAAAAGACTCTAACGAAGGAGTAAAGCATGTGGAAACCTGCCTGTTTGAGCTTTTTTGAGGTTTAAGACTTAGATCTACTGTTATTTTTAGATTTTTTTTATGTTTTTGAGCATTTTGAGAAGCTTCAGGGTTTGTTTCGTATTATTATTCATAAGTAGATTAATGCCTCTTTGCTTTGGTCTTATTAAATTCTTTATTCTTGTTGTTCCTGAAATCGAATCAAAATTGAATTAGAAAATTCTTGAGATGCTTTTGTTGGTGTGGAAATGTAAGATCTAGATTTAGCTCAAAGTACATTTACATTTATTCATTTAGCAGACACTTTTATACAAAGCGACTTACAATTGAGGAATACAATAAGCGATACATTATAAAGAGGCAAACAGAAACAGGAAGTGCTTGTAATACAACATTTCTAGGTGTTGTTCAGAGCAAAACTAGCTAGACAGGGAGAGGTTAAGGAAGAGAGAAAAGTTAAGGAAAGAGTTTTGTTTTTTAAGATGAAGTCAAGTGATGTATCTGTATGACGGAAGAGATGAGTTTTCAGGTGTCATTTGAAGATTGGCAGGGATCCAGCATCCCGGTATAGGGGTGGGAAGTTCATTCCACCGGCCAGGAACGGTGAATGCAAACGTTCTGGAACAGGGGTGTCAAACTCATTTTCACCGAGGGCCACTTCAACATTATGGCTGCCATCAAAGGGCCGGTTGTAACTGTAAGACTGTACAAACGTTACCACTACCACTCCGTGTTCCTGTGGCTCAGTGGTTAGAGCATTGCGTTAGCAGCGCAAAGGTTGTGGGTTCGATTCCCAGGGAACACATATACTGACAAAAAATAAATGTATAGCCTGAATGCTCTGTAAGTCGCTTTGGATAAAAGCGTCTGCTAAATGTTAACATATTGTTAAATAACTGCCTCTTTATTTTATTATTAGCTACTTATTTAAGTTACACATATGTCTATGCATTTGCATAGATGTAAAAATATATGTTATTACTCTGTGTTATTTTAACAAATACTTTTCATTTATCGGGTTAAGAAATCCACATTACTCCATAAATCAAGGTAAATAAAGACAAATATCATCAAACTCAAGGCATTACATAAACTTTGTTAAAAACAACAACTTATAAAAAAACAAAAACAATGTTTTGTAACATTTTTGATACAATAAATAATTGTGCGCTGCTAAAAACGTGTGACAGATATGGCATTTAGGATAAAACAAATAAGCTCTGTCTAATGAAAATGCATATCAATAGCACAATTTTCTGTTTCTATTTGGCATGCGATTTATACGCAGAGATGGGCTTTGGCGTGCATATGATACGCACGAATTTGGCACATATGATACGCTATCAATGCTTAAAGTAGAAAAAAGAAGTGGCCATACTCAACCCACTCCCCCACCCATAAATAAATGCAAACTAAAGTACTAAAAAAGTACTTTTTAATTTTCATAATTTGCAATGAATGTATATAGTGCCACAATAAATAAATAATAATAATTGTTTGCAATTCAATTCACATTTATTTGTATAGCGCTTTTCATGATACACTGTTGCAAAGCAGCTTCACAGAAAATGAACATTTCTACATTACATTTAGTAGTTTACAGCACAAGTCAATCTGCGATACCAAACAGGAACACAAGGGGGACGCCAAAAGACCACTAAACGAGCTACCTTGACCTGACTGTTCCAGAATTACTAAACCACTGACTACTGCGTATTCTAAAACACCTTCAGCCAGCATCCAGTATAAACCACTCCTGCTTTTAAGCCAAATTATGATTTACTGACATCTGTACGTGAGTGGCCTACTGTTATCTCCGTCATCTCTGATGAAATCGGCTGTTTTCTCTGCATTAGAGCGGGTTTGAACTAACTGTTTGAATGTATTCACTTTCTGGATCATAGACATTCCAGTTTCTTTTCATTTATATAATGTTTTCTTTTTTTTTCGTTAAAGTTTACTGATTCAAATGATTTTACTACTCTGTGCTAGGGTGACCACCTGGCTATAGATCTGTTTCAGGACAGTAGATGTGATTTTACCAGACAATGCTGGACACGCTGGCGATGCTGGCAATGCAAACCTGCAAGATCGAGCAGTTTTTGCAATGTGGTCTTTGAAAGTCAGCTGGTCATCGAAAATTATACCAAGATTCTTGACTGAACTTGATGGGGTAATTGTAGAAGAACCTAGCTGGATGGTGAAGTCATGCTGTAGAGTTGGAGTGGCAGGGAGGACAAGAAGCTCAGTCTTTGCCAGGTTGAGCTGTAGGTGATGTTCTTTCATCCATGCCGAGATGTCCGCCAGGCAGCCTGAGATCTGTGCAGCTACCGTTGGATCATCTGGCTGGAAAGAGAGATAGAGCTGTGTGTCATCAGCGTAGCACGTGGTAGGAGAAACCATGTGCCTGTATGATGGGACCCAGTGATGTAGTGTATGTGGAGAAGAGGAGGGGTCCAAGAACCGAGCCCTGGGGAACCCCAGTGACCAGTTGATGTGCTTTGGATACCTCCCCTCCCCAGGCCACCTTGAAAGACCTGCCAGTGAGATAGGATTCAAACCAGCGAAGTGGAATCCCAGTGATGTCCAGTGATGAGAGGGTGGACAGGAGGATCTGATGGTTAACCGTGTCAAAAGCGGCAGATAGATCCAACAGAATGAGGACTGATGATTTGGAATCAGCTTTTGCAATTCGCAGGGCTTCAGTGACTGAGAGTAGCACAGTCTCAGTTGAATGTCCACGTCTGAACCCTGATTGGTTAGCATCCAGTAGGTGATTATTTGACAGAAATGAGTATAACTGGTTGAAAACAACTCGTTCAAGCGTTTCCGCTATGAATGGAAGGAGAGAGACAGGTCTGTATCTATCTGTAAGAGAAGTGTTTAAATGTAGTTTTTTTGAGAAGTGGGGTTACCCGAGCCTGCTTGAATGCATTGGGGAAGGTAAGGAGAGATGTGTTGATGATGTGTGTGAGTGCTGGTAAGAGTGTGGGAGAGATAGCTTGGAGAAGGTGTGAGAGGATTGGATCAAGAGGACACGTTGTAGGATGGCTGGAGAGGAGAAGTTTGGATACTTCTGTCTCAGTGAGGGGACAGAAGGAGAAGATGGAGTTTTAGCAATAGATGTGGTTGGTTTGAGTTCCTGCATGTGTGGAGCTGAGAACAGTAGAAGTAAATCTTTGACACTTTAGCATACTGTAACACCAGTATGGTCTCTTTAAATCTTTAAAGTTGAAATGAGCTGTTGTATTTGTTGAAATGTGTCTTAGAAATGTGTTGTAGTGTGACAATTGTTATGTGCTTAAGTTAATCAATTCTTGAATTTGAACTATTCCATTCAGCAATGGTAGTTTCATGTTGTCAGAAATGGTTACGAAAGAAGATAGTGGCTCTGCGATAGTGTGGCAGTAACGGGGTTGAAGGGACGGGTGATAATAACTAATAACTAGCTAATAAATGTGAGATCTGTACACGTGGAGGCAGCTCTGTTTACTCAGCGTCTTGTTCAAACAGACTCTGATGTTCAGCTGAAATGGTGTTTTGTTCGTTGTCTTGGTCATAGTACAGTCACAGAGAAAGACTGTCATTGTGTGCTGCTCATATTGTCTGATCAAAGTCAAAATATAAGAAAGGAACAATTATAATATAGTGAAAGGAATAAGCAGATACATTAAAAGGTCAAAATACAGTCATAACTAATGGTTAGCATTTAGTTATGAGTTCAAAATGTTGGGAATAGTAAGTTTATAAAAAAAAAGTCTCGTCTACTCATCAAGGCTGCATTTATTTGATCAAAACTTCAGTATAAAACAGTAATATTGTGAAATATTATTACAGTATAAAATAACTTTTCTATTTGAATATACAGTGCCCTCCAAAAGTATTGGAACAGTAAAGACAAAATTGCTCCGTTGGAGTCAAGACATTTACAAATATGACAAAGATGAATATGAGACAAAACTACAGAATGTCACATTTTATTATTGGGTGATTCAACTCATAGATGTTTTACCAGCTAAGAAGTTCAGCACTTTTAGTTCATCCCTCTGTCTGATGTGAGCATAAGTATTGGGACAGTTGCCTCACGAGTCTTTCTAAGTGATCAGCGGTGTCCTGTTGCATCAATTCTTCAGGTTTTAAAAGCAGGGAATGTGTCGTTTCAGTTATATCCATTATTTCTGTTTTCTGGATCTTGCAATCGATGATGACACACACACACCAGGATGAAGACGAGGGAGCTGACTTTGAGAGAAAAGCAAGTAATGTGGATGCTAAAAGAAAAGAGGAAGTCAATTAGTGCTCTAGCAAAAACAAAGGTCATGGAGAAATCAAGAGTTTGGAAACCACCAGCAACACCAACAATGACCTGATCGGCTGAGAAAACAACAGTATTGATGACAGACAAATCATAAAAGCTGTGAAAATGAACCCTAAAAGACATGTCTGTAAAATCACCAACAACTTCCCAGAAAGCTGGGATGATGCTCTGACAATCTACTGTCCTCGGGAGGCTTTGACAGATAATTACAGATGCTACACGACAAGATGTGACCCTCTGACCAGCACCACAAATAGCAAGGCAAGATTAGAGTTTGAAAAAAAGCTCAAAGGTGAGCCAGAAGAGTTTTAGAACTGTGTTTATGGACCGATGAGACAAAGATGAATCGTTATCTAAGTGACGGGAAAGCAAAAATGTGGAGAAAAAAAGGGATCTGCAAAAGATCCCAAGCATACTCCTCCTCTGTAAAGTGGTGTAGGTGGTGTCATGGCATTAGCATGCATGCTGCTGTCTCTGGAACAGGCCCACCTCATCTTTACTGAGTGACTGATCATGTATGATGATATATAAAATACATAAATTCAAATATGTATTTATACCCTTCCATATTGCTATATATTTAAAATTAATAATTAAATCTAATATTGATAAACAAAACTTAGTTTTCTTTTAATATATATATTTTTAAAGGGATCAAATGATGCTTTTTTAAAGATCATTATTTTGTGTATTTGGTGTAACAGAATATGTTGACATGTTTTAATGTTCAAAACACATTATTTTTCAAATACTGTACATTATTTTAGGTCCTCTATGCCCCGCCTCTCAAACGCTTCGTTTCTACAAAGCCCCTCCTTCTGACAAGCACAGTCTGCTCTGATTGGCCAACTGACACAGAGCATTGTGATTGGCCGAACACCACAAGCCACGTCAGAAATGTAATATTAATTACGAGCTTTAGCTTTCAAAATGAATGTAAAGACTGTAAATAATGTGCTTAGTTTTAGCATCAGTTCAAGCCCGAGAGAAGAACAGAGTCGTGTGACAGACACAGTGATGAAGCTCGTATGTGTTTGCACACAAGCCGCGGTTAAAACGATTTCTGACGCGCTGTACACTCCGCTGTGATGTGACCCTGTTCCCCTTACACACACACACACACACACACACACACACACACACACACACACACACACAAGCCGCGATTAAGATATGTGATGTGACTCTCTCTCTCTCTCACACACACACACACACACACACACACACACACACGACACGCAAAACTCTGCATTTGAACAGTCAATAGCAAATACGTAAACTAATAACTAAACATACAGTCGCTGATTCAGAAGCATCAGATAGTCAAAGCAAAGTCAGAATTACCTCGTCTCCTCGGTTCATGAAACAGTCGTCCATAAAATGTGTTGCGGTTCTGTTGCAATTAATCTTAATGATTTCTAAATGCATCTACTTTCTGAAGGCCAAATAAAGTGCTTTTGCTTTCACACAGAAACACACAGCGTCTCCCCGACACGGCTGCATCAACACTACTGCGTTACTGAAACCACACCGTACGCTAATATTTCCACACCGTGACGTAGACATGGGGGTGTTTGAATGAGCCGTTTTAGGAGGCGGCGTGGTCGATCTATGCACAATCAGTTTGTAACACGCCAAAGAGAAAGCAAAACTTGAAATCACATCATATGACCCCTTTAATATATATATTAATATTTATTTTTTTGCTAGTAATGAATTTAAAATGTATTACAAAATTAATTGATGTGTGGGGGCAATGAAATGCATCACAGCACTACAAATCATTGTATAACCTACTTGATATTTTTCCTTTCACTTGGCCAATTTTTTAAGTTATTTGTATGGTTAATATGCAATTAAGAATATTTTACTGCACAGTTTAATATCTCCAAACCTGCTATCCAGGATGAATTAAAAACCCAGTTTAGACGGTGTGAAACTTGAACTTGATAACCCAGGCCATGATTACGTTATTATTCAGTCTGTGACATACTTTCACTTGTAAACATTAATATTTCCCTCTATAAGAATGTGTTTCCTTGTCACAGCTGTTTAAAGTGGGTGTGTGAAGTGCTGTTAATGTGTAATTTACTAAATGGATCTGAAATCAACAATAACACAGATTCACACCAGCTCTACTTGTATTTCCGGATCAGGTGTGTGTAGGCACACAAGCTTGTGGTTTTGCCCCAGGTCAGCATCGCCCCATCAAACACTGTTTTTAGTAGCAGCAGAGCTATTTTGCCATCAACACTCAAATGTTGTGCATCATTTGTTAAGGCTCAGAAACTGATTATATGCCACAGCTACAGAATCTCAAGTATTTTAACACAGATACATACATCACTGTCTTTACGTAATTTGACTATTTACCATATTATTGTTTGGTATGTCATTTTTTGAAGGTTTATTGGATGCAGGAGAGTACTGTAAAACATTAATGGAAGTAATGAGAATCTGTTTTGGTTTTTGGCACAGTGCTGAATAAGCCTGATTTGATCATGAATGCTTATATGTCTATGAGGATAAATCTAACTGACTTACATGACTTGTGTCTATATTTAGTGCATAAATCATACTTTTGCACTGAAAATATTTTATTTCACATTATGAGATGACAATATTATTTTATGATTATATTACTATTATCCTCTTTATTTTTGTAGTGAAGTTTTTTTGTAAATCCATTTGAATATCTCATATTTAATTTCCCACATCTCCATCTCTCTTTAATAGAAAAATCTATATTTTTTGTAATGTGCTACAATGAAATATTTATGAGTTCCCTATAAACTTTAATACTGTTTGATGATGTGTGCTACAGTGAAATGTTTAGTATATTACGGTATGTAGGTTATCTAATACCAATAAAGAAGAAAAAAAGATTAAGAAGACAAACGGATACTTCTAAATGTACAACATTTTCTAATACTCAGGCCATCCAAGATGTAGATGAATTTGTTTCTTCATCAGAACAGATTTGGATGCTCAGCAATGGATGCTCTGCAGTGAATGGGTGCCGTCAGAATGAGAGTCCAAACAGCTGATAATAAACATCACAATAATCCACACCACTCCAGTCCATCAGTTAATGTCTTGAGAATAGAGTTGAAAAAAGTTGGACATTTTCCAACTTGATTTGACAAGGGCAGGGCAGGATACACTCAACGGTAACATAGATGACGAACTGGCACAGGACTTCTTCTTATTCGTTTTTTATTGGCGGCTCGCAATCACAAATTGAGCATTACCGCCATCTACTGAAGCAATGGATCAGAGACTTGAATTCCCTTTTCCCCAGACCTATCAGAACTCAAGCTTTCGATGTTGCTGCGTGTTCAGCTCCTCCATCTACAGCCCAAGTCCCTCCCAGCCCAGAGAAAAGGAATTACAATAATAATAATCTATATTCTATGAATTAACTGAGTTGTTTTTAGAAACTTTATTAACAGACTATCATCTCCTACTGGATTCAAAATCTCTTTTAATGTTACTTGCTGCTCTCCATTCTTTTGAAGTTCAACGATTAGCTTACTTCTTTCCTCCATATATCAATTACACTGAATACATGTTCTACAGTTTCTTTGACTCCACACCAATCACACAGACCTGTTGGATGTTTCCCTATTATGTGCAATGTTGAATTCAGTCCTGTATGTCCCAACCTTAATCTTGAAATAACACAATCTTCCTTTCTTCTCCCTCTTGAATTCCTTCCTCTACCTACCATTGGTTGTACTGAATGTAGATGTCTGCCTTTTAATTCCTTATCCCAAAACAATTGCCAATTTGTATTTATCCCTTTTTTAATTATTGACTTAAGTTCAGCTTTACTATACAGAATTTGCATATCTATATTTTCCTTTGTCATTACTTGTTTAGCTAATTGGTCTACTTCCTCATTCCCTGCCACTCCTGTATGTGCCGGAACCCACAAGAATTGAACCATCCTATTTATCTGCTGCAACATATATAATACCTGAAGGATCTCTAAAACAATATCTTGTCTTGTTTTGGCAAAGGACTTCTTCTTCTTCTTCTTTGGTGTTTATTGGCGGTTGGCAACCTAGCTTTGGTGCATTACCGCCACCAACTGGAATGGAGTATGGATCAGGATATTTGCTTGTATACAACATATAAATAAACATAAAAACCAAGCAAAACAAATAAACAAAGTGGAAAATAAAAACGCAATAAATAAACAAAAAAACAATCAAAACGCTATATTCTTTTATATAATTTACTGTCTTTCACAAATGTAATAATATCATCATACAACTTACTAGCTGTTTCCCTTAATAGACCTGATAAAGTGAAGTCATGATGTTTTACTTTCTTCAATGATTGAAAAGGTGCCGTCTCTCCTTGTTATATTTCCTGCAATGGAGTAGTACATGCTCAACTGTTTCTTGTTGGCAACAGTGTATGCATTCCCCAGTTGGGTGTTTACCTTTTATATAGTGTACTGTTAAGTCCAGTATGACCTATTCTCATCCGAGTTATGATACTTCCTCTCTTCGATTCCTGCTCTCCCTCCTCCCAGCACCAACTTGTTTTTGTATATTGTATAAATGTCTACCTGTTTCATTATCATCCCAATATACCTGCCATACTGATTGTGCATATGATGAGTACTTTAGCTTCTGCTTTGCTTAATGGGACCTGAAAATCTACTTGCTTTATTCTTAGAGTTTGTTTAGCCAGAATATCCACTTCTCATTTCCTTCCACACCAACATGAGCAGGAACCCAAATGAAATGGTAGAAATACCCATAACTTTCATATTATACATCTTACAGAATATCTCATTGATTTGGCAAAGGACTGCAAACACAAGGAGATTATAAGGGAGCAAATGAGGAGGGTAACGAGGGAAACACAGTGGGGCAAATTAACCAATAATCAGGCAACAAGAAGGGTGGGGTCAAGACAATTGACATGAGAGCACATCACCGTGTTGGGGGGGTAAACGCATGTTGGGGTAACGCATAACGCGAGTATGTAATAATATTACTAACGCGAGTTTTAATAATATTACTTTTTTCAAGTAACTAGTAAAGTAACGCATTACTTTTTAATTTACTAGAAAATATCTGAGTTACTTTTTTTCCATTTATTGACTGACTGTGTGAACATGATCTACTGTAGATCTAATCTAGACTAAATATGAATGTGTATTAATTCATCCCACTCACAAAAAACAGATTCAGTATTCATCAAAATGAATTAAAACAGTGAAATGCAAACTCAGAATATGACTCAAACCTGCAATAATTAAACATGTTAAACAACACAAATATATCTAATCTCATTTTATTAACCGATGTGTTTGCTGCTGACCTTTGATGATCCAGTTCAACCATATTAATAAACAAAAATTACTTTAGATAAACTAACATACTTTAGATAAACTTGTGCTTCGTTGTTTTTTTTTAATTGCTGAAGAGTGTTGAACTTCTTCTCCTGTGTTCTTCTGTACAGACGTGATTTACTCGTCCTTCAGTCTGAGCTTTATTCATTACACTTTTTGGTGTGAAAGACTTTTACTTTCGCTATAAATAGAACTTATTGTATTAAAAACAAACAATCAAGCCCTGCTCATATTGAAAAAGCAACGCAAAAGTAATGTAACTCATTACTTTCCATCAAAAGTAACTAAGTAACGTAATTAGACACTTTTTTAGGGAGTAACTGCAATATTGTAATGCATTACTTTTAAAAGTAACTTTCCCCAACACTGCACATGACACACAGAAAACGAAGACACAAGCACATGGCCAGCAAACAAATCACCAGCCATGTGCAAAACAGGACACAACCACGCAGCTAATGAAAAAACTCATAAGCCACGTGTTCACACAAGACATGACAACATGAAAGCACACAGCCAATGAATATACATGCTGCGTGCCACACAGCACAAGATATAACATGAATGCACGCAGCCAATGAAAAACACGAACTGCGTGCAACACCACAAAACACACGTGGACAGAAGAGCGCGCGGCCGAGCGAACTCGAGACCACACACTCACACAACGAGACAGAACGCGGAGCGCGAGTGTCCGAACCCCGACACGAAACCGAAACTCAAGACATGAATGCCGGGATCCGAACACCACGCTCCAACATGAAACAAGGCACGCAGACGAGAGAGTGCACGGCTCGAGCGCGCTCGCGTGAAAACAGGACATGACGGGAGTATCAGGGCTCTGTCACAAAACCATGAATAACACTAGACCGAAGTGACAGAACCCTGACACTTTCCAGATATTTACATTTATGCAGATGCTTTTATCCAAAGCGACTTACAGTGCATTCAGGCTATACATTTTTTTTGTCAGCACGTGTGTTCCCTGGGAATTGAACCCACAACCTTTGCGCTGCTAACGCAATGCTCTACCACTGAGCCACAGGAACATCTTGGAATCTTCCTGGGATTTTTGGAAAGTTTCCGGAAGTTTCCCACCCCTTTGCAACCCTACTTGTGAATGAAAAAAAACTGCATGTTTCTAAGAAACAAATTATTGTGATGTTTTTATCAGCTGTTTGGACTCTCATTCTGACGGCACCCATTCACTGCAGAGCATCCATTGCTGAGCAAGTGATGTAATGCTACATTTCTCCAAACCTGTTCTGATGAAGAAATAAACGTATTATCTCGGATGGCTGAGTAAATGCTAATTTAAACTATTCCTTTAAGAGAGTAAATTATGTCAGTTTTGCTTTAATGTTAAAAACACTAGGAACAGCTTCTTGCTTGATAAATTCAGTAATATAATCTGAGATGTTTATCGTTGCTCTAGTCACAGTTTTTAAAGGAGGTGTTCACATGAAATATGTTTAAAGCATGACATGTAAAGTCTTGTCTGGCTGTGCTTGTGTTCCCCAGATCACGTCATGATTGGGACGCTCAGTGAGTGGCTGTGGTGGGACCGGCTGTGGCTGCCGGGGAACCTCACGTGGGCCGACCTCAAAGACGAGGAAGGGCTCGTCTACGCCAGAGCATCCCACCTCTACGTCACTGTGCCATATGCTGTAGTCTTCCTTGTAGTCAGATACGTGTTTGAAAGGTGAGTCGCTTGTGCAAGTTCTGTGGCTATGTGGCAGGAAATGGAAAGTTGATCAGTCACTTGAGGTCAGCGTGATAATTAGTTAATGATCTTCTTTGCAACAAATATGATAAGTGTTGGACAACTTTAAGCTGCAAAGCTCATTTAAAGTTAAAATACCCTTTTGAAATACTTATACTGTAAAAAAATTTTTTTTTTGAAGTTGCAAATAAAACAAATATTACTTTTTAGTTAGTTTCCCCCCAAACTGAATATAATGTTGATTCATATGAAGGATGTAAAAAATGATTTATGTTTGGAACCTAATGATGAGAATTACAGATATAATAGAAAAGTGAACTCTACTGATGTCTGTCTTTTTAGGTTGATAGCGACGCCGCTCGCAGCTTTGCTTGGTGTTACAGAGAAAAGCAGATACAAAGTGGAGCACAACGCTGTTCTTGAACATTATTTCATTACAAAATCAAAACATCCCGGACAGGTAACGTCTTCTCCTCTCACGCAACATCATCTCATTCAGATCCACGTCAGATTCTTGATCACTGGAGAGAATCACTGTTTTAGACATTAATACAAGATTTTTCGCAAAGCTTCTTTGGACATTTGACTTGAACTCAGTTCATCTAGATCACATATGTGACCTTGGACCACAAAACCAGTCATAAGGGTCATTAAAAAACTTTGAGATGTCTACATCACATGAAAGCCGAATAAATAAGCTAGGATCGGACAATATTTGGCCGAGATACAACTATTATTGAAAATCTGGAATATGAGGGAAACAAAGAAAATCTAAAATTATTGAGTTCTTAGCAATGCATATTACTAATCAAAAATTAGGTTTTGATATATTTACGGTAGGACAATTTATAAAATATCTTCATGGAACATGATCTTTACTTATGATTTTTGGCAGAAAAGAAAAATTGATAATTTTGACCCATATAATGTATTGTTGGCTATTGCTACAAATATACCCGTTCAACTTATGACTGGTTTTGTGCTCCAGGGATACATATTTAGGATTTGTTTCCCATTTTATATACTTCTATTTTTATCCACCATGCACAGTAAATGTAACTATATGTAAGATTTAGGTAATATATTATAAATAATGTATTAGATTAAAGCATCAACCCAGATCAAGTGCTTGAGGTTCGTTATGAAGCATTTCCCCTTCAGAAATTGATTTAATGCTTTCATGTAAGAGTCTGATTTTCTAAAAATTAAAATCTATATATATATATTAATATATATTTACTTGAATATTTATTCAATTGTACACCCTTATAAAATGTGAGACTCTTGAAAATACTTTTCTATTTAAAGTATTAATGTGTTTATTTTGGTAGCATTTGATCAAATAAAGCCAGAATTATGAAGCATAAACAGTTGTATTAAAATCTTTTCTAACACAAGATGATCTTCAATATTTCATGCGCTCTTCCATCTCTCATCAGGCAGATATTGACGGCCTGTGCAAAAAATGCAGCCGGTCAAGTAGACAAGTGGAGCGCTGGTTCAGAAGCAGACGAAACCAGGACCGTCCTGGGGTGCTGAAGAAATTCAGAGAGGCCAGGTATGAAATATGAATATTACACGTCTGTCTGGGGTTCTGATTGGTCCAAACACTGCATTCTGTAGTCAGATATTATCGTGTAATGATGATAGTGTTCTTGTAACTCATCATAAACAGCATGGCTTTGGCAAGCGCATGGGTTCGGTTCTCAGGGAATGCATACATTTGTAAAATGTAAATGTTGGATGCAAGTTTTTATTTTTTTGTATAAAATTGTACAGTGCTAAATGCATAAATATTAGCAAGCAAAACATTATACTTAATCAGCCGATGTGCTTTTAGGACAGATTATCAAGATAAATGCATAACTATACAAAACACAGAAGTACATTATTTATTTTATCTTATAATATTTATTATTTATACATAACATGTAATTTTATTTGTATTTATTTCATAAAACTGTAACACGTCACAGTAAGGTCCCATTTGTTAACATTATTATAATGCATTAACTACTAACATTATCCAACAATGAGCAATAACATGTCTACAGCATTTATTAACCTCTGTTAATATTAGTTAATAACAATGTTCATGTTAGTTCACAGTGCATTAACTTATCTTAAAAATGCAGTAGTAAATGTAGAAATGAACTAAGATTAATAAACGCTGCAGAAATATTCACTTTTTCATGTTAACTAATGAAATCCTATTATAAAGTGTTACCTATAAAACACATGCAATACCCACAAGGCACTGCAGCGGTCATAAGGCACAAGTCTAGACAGGTGGTTGCTCATTTGTTGCGGTCTGCTTATGCTGTCAGGACTAGTGTTGACTAGTTGTTTTGATTTGAGTGATCACATGAGCTTTCCTCTCTGTTGATTGTCTCTGTAGCTGGAGAATGGTGTTTTATCTGACGGCGTTCATTGGAGGAATTATAGCCCTGTATGATGTGAGTTTGTCCTCTTCCTTTCACATACAGTATACCTATCTACACACTACATAGGCAGCATCGTACAAATAGGGATGCAACAATTGATTTTAATAGAGCTTGTATTGTACTGCTAATCTAATGACACAATGCATAGTTGTACAACTATTGGGTAAACCAATTCATTTTAATATAAACTAAACTGTTTGTATTGATTGTGCTTTTGGAATTGAATACTTTATAAACATATTTATATTTGGATTTATGAATTTACATGACTTTTCCAGTCAATGTGATTTAAGGGTAAGGATTGAACAAATATTAGTACTTTTACATTTTGTGTGTGTGTGTGTGTGTGTGTGTGTGTGTGTGTGTGTGTGTGTGTGTGTGTGTGTGTGTGTGTGTGTGTGTGTGCGTGTGTGTGTGTATGTGTGTTTGTGTGTGTGTGTGTGTGTGTCCTTGTGTGTGTGTGTGGGACATTGTGTGTGTGTTTTTGAAAATCTAAAAATGTGTGTGAGGCTGTTTGGAGTGTGTGGTGTGTGTGTGTGTGGTATGTGTGTGTGTGTGTGTGTGTGCATGTGTGTGTGTGTGTGTGTGCGTGTGTGTGTTTGTGCGTGTGTGTGTGTGTGTGTGTGTGTGTGTGTGTGTGTGTGTGTGTGTGTGTGTGTGTGTGTGTTTGATTTTTGACTTTTCCAGGTCTAAAAAAGCACACTTTAAAAATGATATCTCCTCACATATACATGTTCAAAGACCGTAGGGACCCTGGTTCTTGAAAAGAAAACACAGTTATTGATAAATTAAAATAAGAAATACTTTCATTTATTTAAGTTATCTTGAGGCTCCTTTGTTGAGAACCACTGCATTATGGGATTTCCACAAGTGTTTGGCTTTAGTGTTTGGATTGTGTCTCTGATGTCTTAAAACGACGCCTAAGTAGGCAGCATACTAGGTTTTAGAACACAGCCGCCTTGCTGCTCCAAAACCTGTCATAAAGAAACAAAAAGCCAATGTTCTGTGTTCCATAAAGTTGAATATCGAATCGTCTGTTTATTACAGAAACCCTGGTTTTATCATTCGCGGGAGGTGTGGACTGACTATCCCAGACAGGTATGCTCCAGTCTTCAGATCTTTCATTTGCTTGTATTTGTTCCAAGGGATATTTTATTGTTCATATCACCTGCACTAATAAAAGCAGGCGAGATATTGTTCACTTTGACCCGGCCCCCGATAAAGGGTTCATGCAACACTTAAAATTTACGGCACGGCAGATAACAAGGCTCACGCTAGTTACAAATCAAACATGGCCATATTAAGAAGAAAGATGTGTTTTTTTGGCCCAGCTGAAGGTTTTTTTTGGGAAGCGTTCACACTTTTTAAGTGAGTTCCAGGTTGCAATCAAAAGAACAGTGATGTCATTCAGATTGGCACTCAAAAACATTGAGTTTCCTAGAATAATCCCTCCCAAAAAAAACTCCCGCTGCGTCAAAGCACAATGGATTACATCAAATTCACATTGAGTTATAGCTCGGTTCAATCAGAGTCATCTCTTGTTATCGTGCATGTGTCTGAGAGCGTTGTTGTGTTTTTGCTCCTCCAGTCCATGCTAGATTCTCAATACTGGTATTATATTTTGGAGATGAGCTTCTATTTGTCGCTAGTGCTCAGAATAACCTTCGACGTCAAACGAAAGGTGAGTCGCATGTGACACCACACTATCTACTAGAAGCATTTTAACTACATCAAATCATTTAAATGATATTCCAAACTGTTTGGTCTGAGCCTAACCCTTTATCACATGACGCGAAACAACCATCTGATCATTATTCACACAATGAAAGCTATTGTAATCTATCATTTAAGCCAGATTGATTTGTTGTTGTTGTTTTTATCTCATCTAACAGTATTTCTCTGTCACTGAGAATGATTGTGAAAACTGTTTCTCGTATATATTTACTTCAGGACTTTAAAGAGCAGATCATCCATCACTGGGCCACGCTGACGCTCTTGGCTTTCTCCTGGTTTGGGAACTACATCCGGGTCGGGACCCTGGTCATGCTCATTCACGATTCCTCTGACTTTCTCTTAGAGGTTAATGATACGCTAAATCTTATTCGATTTGATTATTCTTTATTGTATTTTTAGCCATTTACCCCTGTATTAAAGAGAGACAGGATATTTGTTTGGTGCAGGGGTCTGCAACCTTCAATGTCAAAAGAGCCATTTTGGCCCCTTTCCTACCGAATAAAATTCACGTGGAGCCACAAAATATTTGATGCCCAAATAAAGATAACACGGCATATAGCTGAAGTTTATATTCAGATGTTACAGGGCAGAGGAATAGCAATCATTTCAGAAGTGAGGGGGACAGAAATGTCAAATGTAGTAATAATAATAATAATAAGTATTATAATATTTATGTATGTATAATTGATAAAACAATTATTATCTCTTTTTTTAATTGGCTAAGAAATAAAATATACTGCTGGAATATAATAACATCATATGGTTACGATTGTACAATCAGTATATATACTACAAACACTTTTTCCATTTTTATCACAGAATAAGGCAGAAAATATATGTATATGAAAATATAAGTCACTGGGGTATGTTTTTAGAAATAGCCAAAAATACATTTTATGGGTCAAAATGATCGATTTATTTTTTATGCCAAAAATCATTAGGATATTAAGTAAAGATCGTGTTCCATGAAGATATTTTGTACCGTAAATATATCAAAACTTAATTTTTGATTAGTAATATGCATTGCCAAGAACTTTATTTGGGCAACTTTAAAAGCGATTTAGATTTTTTTGCACCCTCAGATTCCAGATTTTCAAATAACGTTAAGGTTAGTTGTATCCCAGTCAAATATTGTCCTGTCATAACAAACCATACGTCAATGGAAAGCTTGTTCATTCAGCTTTCAGATGAAGTATAAATCTCAATTTCGAAAAATTTATACTTAAGACTGGTTTTGTGGTCCAGGGTCACATATTTTATTGCTTCTGTACAGTAATTAATGCTGTCAATTACCACTGTATCATTTATATTTATTACCTGGAGAAGACTTGATAAACACATAAACCATATCGTCTTCAGGTTTCATCAGTTAAGTGTAATGCTTGTTATTCAGCTTCGCTACAGCGGTAGCGGGATGCCTGTCAAGCGTTATTTCTCTATGAGTCCGTTTGGACTTTCTGCTCGAGAGCGCCCCCTGGCTTCGAGAATGAATGAAACATGCGTGAGTGTTCAGTGCTCCGTGATGTTCACGTCGATTTGGATACGAATAACACGTATCCAAAACAACGTGACTATCTTTTTTCTTTTAATTAGATCTAGATTTACTCACATTGGCCCTTTAAAACCTCTAATTTAACACACTTGACCAAGAAAAAGTGCAGAGGATGTGTTTAGGTTGTACTAAAAGTCGGGGGGACACCTCCCCCGCGTATTGTACACCCCCGCTACAGGGAGCCACCGCAGAGGGACGAAAGAGCCGCATGCGGCTCGGGAGCCGCGGGTTGCCGACCCCTGGTTTGGTGGAATGGGTTCAAGAAACATTGCACTTTTTTTTTTTGATCAAAAATGTGATGTCTCATCTTGCACTCAGGAAAAATTAATCTCTGAAAAAGTGTTATTTAGTGAGAAACTATAGTTTTTGTTAATTTTTTTAATTAGTTCTCAATTGTATATGTTATGTTTTCATGTACATTTTTGTAAAAACATTTTTTTTTTTTTTTTATTAGTTTTTGTTTGTTTTAAATGTCTATATAGTTTATATACATTTTTATTTAAAAAAATATTTAGTTTTTGTTAATTTTTAAAGTAAGTGAGCTAAAATACTGAAATAAAATTATATATATATAAATATCATTTTTTAGTTTGTTTATTTTATTTCAAATAATGAAAGACTAGGGCCTGGTTTCACAGACTGGCTTAGACTAAGCCAGGATTAGATCATAGTTCAATTAGGACATTTAAGTAATTTTTTTAAACGTGCTTTAGGAAAAAACATTACTGGTGTGCTTCTTGAGACAAAACAAAGGCACTGATGTATTTTAAGATCAGTCAGTGCAAGTTTATTTCTGTTAAAACAGCTCAGACTTACATTTTAGTAAGGACTACACTGTAAAAAATTAAAAGTCGAGCCAACTTAAAATTTTAAGTCAACCAGCTTCAGCAGATTTTTGAGTTCTCTCAACTTATTTTTGCAGGAGATTCTCAACTTTTTGTTGTATAAACCTAAACCAACAAGTTGAGAAAACTCAAATATCTGCTGAAGCTGGTTGCTTACATTTTTTAAGTTGGCTCAACTTTGTTTTTGTTTTTTTACAGTGTAGGCTTAAGCCTTGTCTGTGAAACCTTGGTTAATAGTTTTAGTTTAAAACCCTGCTTGACACTGTACAAACGGCACCTGTTTGTGATTTTTGGTGTTATTTCTCCACAGTCTGCTAAGATCTTCAACTATGCCAAATGGAAAAGCACGTGCAACGGCATCTTTGTGGTATTTGCTGCCGTCTTCATAATCACGCGACTCATAATCTTTCCATTTTGGTGAGAATTGTGTGTGTGACTATTATTTCCAAGCTCTGATAAAGAGTCTCAGGTGTATTTTACATCACGTGCATGCATTATTGTTTTATTAAAAAGTGTCTCTGTCTCATGTGTCTTTATTCCAGGATCATTCACTGCACGTGGGTTTATCCTCCCGAATATTACCCGCCATTCTTCGGATATTACTTTTTAAACTTCATGCTTGTCATCCTGTTGATGCTGCACATGTTCTGGGCGTATCTGATTCTACGCATGGTGAATATGTTCCTCTTTGGAAGTGTAAGTTGTTCTACTTTTATATTTGGGAATATTTTTTTTCAAAAAATTGTCTTGTTTGAATGGTCTCACATTACAATGGGTTAGCAAATAGCTTTGGGTAGTCATATTTTGAGATTTCTCACTGTATTTTTGTAAACCCTGGGTTAATTTATGGCCCGGTTTCACAGACGGGCTTAGACTAAGCCAGGATTAGATCATAGTTCAATTAGGACATTTAAGCCATTTTTATAAACGTGCTTAGAAAAAAACATTACTGGTGTGCATGATGTATTTTAAGATCAGTCAGTGCAAGATTCTTTCAGTTGAAACAGCTCAGACTTACATTTTAGTCTAGGACTAGGCTTAAGCCTTGCATGTGAAACCAGGCGGGTTTATTAACATTGATTGGACAAATAGGCTACTGTATGCGACTTGTGTTTGTATTTGCCTGTGCATCTGTGTAAATGTTGTGATCAATCTGCTCCTCTCAAGTCTGAACTGTGAATGTGCAAATCTCATGAATATTTAATGAGGAAAGCAGTGAATTGGTTTATGATTGGTTGTCTGTTTCTAAACGACTCACTGTAACATTCTCTATAATTGTATACCTTTGGCACGGCATATCTTCATAACTGAGGGTTAAAAGCATTGCTTACCCCTTTTAAAATGAAAAGTGTGAAACACTGCTTTACCTGAGGTTAAAAAGACATTAACCCAGGGTTAAGCATTGTGAGAAAATCCCTGAATACATTATAAAATCATTTATAAGATGGTTGCAGGCGTAGTGGATCTGAATGACTCAAAAATAAGCGTAATGAAGTGCATCTATGCAGCCTGTAGGTCATATGTTACTAACAAATACCATTAATGCTGTTACCTTACCACCCTTGGGCTAGTTATCAATCATCTGACACAACCGACACGTCTGACTTTTAACAAGTCCTAAAACTCTGGCAGTTGTGCAGTCAGAAAGTTCTGGATGCACTGAACTATTGTATTTGATGAGTTTCTGACTAAAGCGGTTTAAAAGAAGCATTGTCTATTTGTTTACGCTGTCTTGTGAGCTGGCAGAGTTTCAGTTATGGCACAGTTTTCATTTATTGTCAGCCTTATATGTCCTATTGTGAGTATTATGGCATCAACACTGGCTTTACTGGTCTAGTTAACCATGCCATAATACTGGTTATACCAGTGTGGGTTGGTACAGCACTGTAGGCTATACTGTGTGTGTGTGTGTGTGTGTGTGTGTGTGTGTGTGTGTGTGTGTGTGTGTGTGTGTGTGTGTGTGTGTGTGTGTGTTTGTGTGTGTGTGTGTGTGTGTGTGTGTGTGTGTGTGTGTGTGTGTGTGTGTGTGTGTGTGTGTGTGTGTGTGTGTGTGTTGTGTGTTGTGTGTGTTTTGTGTGTGTGTGTGTGTGTGGGCATGTGTGTGTTTTGTGTGCGTGTGTGTGTGTGTGTGTGTGTGTGTGTGTGTGTGTGTGTGTGTGTGTGTGTGTGTGTGTGTGTGTGTAAAAACCATTACGCCTATGTGAAAGTGTAAACCAAAAAACCAACATGTGTGTGTGTGTGTGTGTGTGTTTTAAATGCTGGGTGAGCAAAAACACAGACATGCAACTTGAACAAAAACTTTGCTGATTTGCATACAAGGCCTAATATTTCCTGATATTAACATAATACAAGACTTATTCAAGTTACAAATAGCTGTCTAAAGCAAAAATGTTACGAAATGTATCATATTTAGTGAGAAACTGTAACAGGCTAGAGCAAAACAGGCGCTATCTTTGGAATCAGCCGCCTAAAATGAGTAAGAAACAAGGACTGGATTTAATTCTGTAAATATGAAGCAGGTCGGTGTTATAGAGATGAACACTGCAGTTACAGTAAACAGGGTTGTCACTGGTTTGTCAGTTTAGTAATGTCTGAAAAATCATTTATATTGAGTCAATGTAGTGTAAATTGTGAACTATAACCAACATCAAACAGGTTATACTGTTGGCATTTGTGTTTCTTGCTTAGAGCAATTTTTTGAGGGACTCCTGAATGATCATTTCTGGGATTTACTGTATTTTAATACTGCTGTCTCTCCTAAAATGATGCAGTGTGTATGTGGCATATGATAATTTAAGATTACTCACTAGAGGTAAGATCTGTATATGAGTTCTGTTATTGCAGAAACTCGTATTGCCTCCTGCTAGATGACCACATCGGCCCTTTGAAACAATAAATGAGTGCACGAGTCACATTTTCTTCTCAGAGGAAGAAATTCCTGCATTTTGGTGTCATGGCATTTCATGGCTTCATCTTGAAACATTAATGCAGTGATTCCTGTATCACTATTCAAGCGCTTCATTGTGAGAATATATAAAATACATCTATTTTGATTAAAAAAAATATTTTAAGCTCAATTGAAAGTTATTTCAAAATATATACATTAATATATATATAGTATAAATATAAAATGTTTGGTGTCAGTGTTTTTGAAATAAGTCTGCTGCATTTATTTGATCAGAAATACAGTAAAATTTGTGAAATATTATTACAATCTAAAATAATTTTTTTCTATTTGAATACATTTTTAAATGTAATTTATTTCTGTGATCAAAGCTGTAATTTTCAGCATTATTACTCCAGTCTTCAGCGTCACATGATCTTCAGAAATCATAATAATATGCTGTTCAAGAAACATTTCTTATTATTATCAACGAATTCTCATTAATATCAATGAAAACAGTTTTGCTCAATATTATTAGGATTATTTAATTAATAGAAAGTTCCTAAAAACAGCATTTATATGAAATATGATTCTTTTTTAACATTATAAATATGTTTATTGTCACTTTTGATCAATTGAATGCATCCTTGTTGAATAAAAGTATAATGTTTTCAGTGTGTGAATAATATGTTTGGACATATAGTGTTATTATTGTTTAGGTCAGAGGTCCCAGTTGCAACAGCAGACTCGTGTAGGAAACAGTGCCTTGATTCATGGGAAACACACTAAAACAAAGCCCTACATGAAGCATATAATAGCAGTTATAGACAAAGCCATCCTGCATGAATTATACTCCAAACTGAAACGATGACACAAGCTTGTAACGGTGACTGAGTTATCTATTCGACTGTTGTTCTGTTATTTCCAATTACACTGCATGGCGTTCTGATTAAAATAAGCCCTGCCAGCCTGTAGTTAGGGCTCTATTGTTTTCACTCCAGCTCGGTCTGTTGAAAAAGGTGAGTCATAATTTGAGAGTGATGTTCACTAATGCAGAGCGCATGAGCGATGCCAGATTCAATCGCTTCTCTGCTCCACGTACCTGCAGCCTGTTGCTCAAAGGGACCTAATTAGTCAGGATTTAGTGTACATCAGACTGTTCGGATTCATTTGCTATGAATGATGGATTGTGTATCTGTGTGCCTGGTTTCTACAAATGGCTCGTTAGGTTAATGTTCCAAGGCCGGCCGTATGTTCAGATGCTGTGGCTTTGATTTTGGCTTTCCGCAGTACAGAAGAAGAATTGTTTATTTGTCACATACACAATTATACAGAGTATAACCAGCAGTGAAATGTGTTCTCTGCATTTAACCCATCCAAGTGCACACACACCTGGAGCAGTGAACACACACACTTGGAGCAGTGGGCAGCTGACGCTGCGGCATCCGGGGAGCAGTTGGGGGTTCGGTGCCTTGCTCAAGGGTCTCACCTCAGTCGTGGACAATTCCTGCCGGAGCCGAGATTCGAACCCACAACCTCGGGTTACAAGTCCAACGCTCTATCCATTAGGCCACGACTGCCCCAGGAAGTTCAAAGATCGGCATGCTTATTATTTGGTTTTTAAATGTTTGCTAAGCTAAGGACCAGTAAACCTGCTGCTTATATATGGATCATACTTTGGGTTAGAGATTTAAACAAACTTATATTAAACCGTTGGCATGTAAAAACCACTCAACCATTTAGCAACCACACAGAAACAACCTGGCATAGTTTTGCATGGATAAACTCTCTTTCTTGAATTCTGTTTTAGCTGTTGTGCTGAATATAAATGATTATTCTTTTTTTAAACTCTGCCCTTTTCTGAACTTAAAACATCTGGTTGAATATTCACATCTGTAAGCGACTAATTTGGCTCATGTTTTAAGTGACGTGACATACGACCAATATAGTGACCCATACTCGGAATTTGTACAGCGGTCTCTCTCCACCTTCAATACCACGACTGAGGTGCCCTTGAGCAAGACACCGAACCCCCAACTGCTCCCCGGGCCGCCCAGCATACACTGCCCGGGTGTGTTCACACGGTGTGTGTGTGTTCACTGTTCCGGGTGTGTGTGTGTTCACGGGTGTGTTTTCACGGTGTGTGTGTTCACTGTTCCGGGTGTTTTCACGGTGTGTGTGTGTTCACTGTGTGTGTGTTCTGCAGGTGTGTGTTCACGGGTGTGTGTTTCACGCTCCGTGTGTGTTCACGTGTCACTGTGTGTGTTCACTGCTCCGGGTGTGTGTTCACTGTGTGTGTGGTGTGTTCACTGCCGGGTGTGTGTTCACGGTGTGTGTTGTGTTCACTGCTCCGGGTGTGTGGTGTGTGTGTGTGTTCACTGCTCCGGTGTGTGTTTATGGTGTGTGGTGTGTGTTCACTGGTGTGTGTGTGTCTTCACTGCTGCGGGTGTGTGTGTGTTCACTGTGTGTGTTCACTGGGTGTGTGTGTGTTCACTGCTGTGTGTGTGTGTGTGTGTGTGTTCACTGTGTGTGTGTGTGTTCACGGTGCTGCGGGTGTGTGTGTTCACTGCTCCGGGTGTGTGTGTGTTCACTGCTCCGGGTGTGTGTGTGTTCACTGGTGTGTGTTCCGGTGTGTGTGTGTTCACGGTGTGTGTGTGTGTGTGTTCACGGTGTGTGTGTGTGTGTTCACGGGTGTGTGTGTGTGTGTGTTCACTGCTCCGGTGTGTGTTCACTTGTGTGTTCACTGCTGCGGGTGTGTGCAGTATGCAGAGCATGAATTCCGAGTATGGGTTACGTCACTTTCTTCTTTCTTTTCTTTTCTAAATATTTAACTCTCTTCCCTAATATCCTTTTATGATAGTTAACCAAAGACGAGAGAAGCGACAATGAAGAAGACGAGGAAGAGGACGGGGAAACCAGTGTGACCGAGGACAATGACGGACATGTGAAAGTGGCCAATGGCTGTGGAGCAGGAGGCGGGGCTAATCATCACTGACACCTCTTCTCTCAAACTGTGAAGGACTTTGAATTGCTCTCAGGGATGCGAGGAGCCAAAAACATACATTTGATTTACATTTGACGCAGAGAATATGTCAGAAACCTGTCAAAAGAAATTACATCTTTAATAATGCTGAAAAAACCCTCTTTTTTCCCCCACTTGGCTTCACTGGAGACGACTTGCTGTGTCTTGGCTGCTTCGAAACCTTTTTCCTCATTTCAACTAAACCTTTTTTCATTATGGCACAAGATCACATGGGTAATTATGAAAAAACACAGTGCAAAGAAAAATAAAGTTTTAATAGACTCCTCATTGTTTTTGTAGCTGATAGATCACGTCACACTCTCTCCGTCTGGCATCGCCCATCGAGGCTTCATCTGCCGTGCTGTCCAGCTCAGTCTCTAGCGGGAACTAATAAGACGAGATCTCAAGTTTATGTTTTCTGCAAGTGAGTTTGAAGCAGAACATCTACTTTTATATCACTTTTCAAGGTTCTTTTATTCTCACATACTCAATTATACAGGATATTAATCAGTAGTGAAATGTAAATCAGGACAGGTCCGCTCAATGGACAGTGCAAAAAAAATGAAACATAACACAAGAGAATATATATAAATATAGGCAAGAATAAAATAAAAATAAGAAAAAAATAAGGAGTAAAATGTACAATGAAATAAAATGTGCTGTATACTGTGTTAATAAATAATAATATAAACAGGGATATACACTGAATATGTCCAACTTTGTTTCTTGAAAGAGTTCATACTGCAATACAAGTCTTTTGTCAATGCAGGCCATTTTCAGAAACTTTTGATGGCTGGAGGTCACTGAGTCTCTGTACTGCTGGTTTGTAGTATGCATTTCTATGCTCACTTCCAGCTTTCATTGAGTCTGTCTGTCTGTCGTTCTATCCATCCATCCATCCATCCATCCATCCATCCATCCATCCATCCATCCATCCATCCATCCATCCATCCATCCATCCATCCATCCATCCATCCCTCCATCCATCCATCCATCCATCCATCCATCCATTCCATCCAAGAATAGTTTTTTAAGTGCATTCTAAATTCAGCTCTGAATGGTGCACAACCCTCCATTATGACAGAAGTTGAAATAAAATGTTTTCTATACATTGCTCGTATCCAGTGTAGACTTGTATAAGATATTACAGTATGGATGTGACTTAAAACTGCCTAAGTGTATCTCAAGAATGATGTTAAATTCGAGATTTTTTTAATGTCTTGTTGATGTTTTATGAACTTAAAATAGCTGGTTGAATATTCACATCTGTGAGCGACTGATCTGGTGAGTGTTTTAGGCTATTTCATTAGTTGAAATGTGTTTGAGAGAATGATGAATGAATGAAAGTCAGGCCTTTGCAAATAAAATGTTATGACAAGTCATGTTTTTGCTTGTCTGGGGTTAAGCACAGACCCAGAGATCAGCCGAGATGGGTTTGAGAATTGATGCAGTGCATTTACTGTTTTATGCACTGAAAGTGTAAAAGAATTTTACAATTTTTAATTCTTATTTTATTGTAATCCAAATTTTGATCCAATATTTCAGTATGCCAGTTTTATAATACTCTTCAGATCTTTAGTTATTGTTCATCTAAATAGCTAATGTCGTTTTTCTTCCTCTGTGTTTGACATGTTTCTACAGACACCCAGGTTGAAAACCCAGAAATTGCTCAAATAGAAACATATTACAATATTTTAGATGCTTTATTTTGGATCACATGTGATATTTGTTTTCGTAGATGGCGGCATAGGTTCGCTGTTTTCTATACAGTGGAACTGTGTGTTAATAATGGCGTTCAAGCTCAAAAAGCAGTTGTTTAAATCTGTCCACTTATGCTCTAACTATTAAACCTAAAACTATGTTTTAAGCAACATGGCAGTGAGTAAACAACAACAGAAATTCATTTTAACTTTTGGGAGAACACTCTATAAAATCAGTGTGTGTAAATGTCACTCAAGCATCTTAATGTCATAATGAAACAACACTGAACAGTTTGTTTAGTGCTTCCTCTGTTAACTACTAGGGGGAGCAGTTGCACAGAACTTATTCTACAATGTCAAATCAAAATGAAACCTGCTAAATGGGCATCATTTATGGTGTTATTATACGTTTCATGCTTGCTTTCATAATGTAGTGTCCAGGGATGACTGTATGGATCTGGGCCTCCTGGTGTTTTTATTCAGGTCAATATTATATTGTGCTTTAATTGATGACCTACAGAACAAAGCCTCATCTCCTAAACATGATTACCATCAGTGGTCTTTGCTGAAGTATAAGCATCACCAATACTGTAGCTCATCCTCAACTGTTTATTGACATGAACCTAATATTGTGAGGCATGCAATTAACGTTCTAAACAATGTTTGTTTTTTGAATGGTAATGTCACGAATCATCTTGACACCGACTCACCACCAGAGGTCACCCGCTCACCACATTGTCTCTTGCACCACACTACTGCTGCACATCACCCACGGACTGCATTTCCCATCCACCATTGCACTAATCACATCTGTCACCAATCACTCATTGCACTGAACGCTACCACTCTACAAAAGCCTTGGACTTCTTTCTCACTGCTGAGTATTGTTTCGCCACTTCCAGTCTGTCTGAGCCTTTTTCCCTGTTTATATCTGTCGTTGATTACCTGGACTGTTTACTCGTTCTGCCGTTTGCTAACCTATATCCTCTCTGTCTGCCGCCTGCCCCGACCATTGCATTGCCCCTGTTGATGATTCTGCCTTGCCTTCGTTACACCTGTTCTCGTTACTGAACTTTGCCTGTCTGACCTCCTCTTGAGTTTTGTGAATAAAGCTGCACTTGGATCTCAACTCCCCTGACCCCTTTTCATTACAGGTAAAATCCCCACTCTTAAACTGAAAGAAGCACAGTCATACCTGATGGTGGTCTCTTATGACTTCTGCCCAGCCGTGGCTCTTCTGAAAGGACAGATGGGGTAGAGACAAAATATTAATCCCAAACACAGACCTATATAAACAGAAATAACAACACATATTTTTTTTAATTCCTAGACTATTGTATATCATAAAGTGAGCAGGATTGTTATTTAAGGTATGGCTTCGGCAGGTATGTGTTAACAGGGCAGACAGAGCCCATTCTTCCCCAGCTCGACAGCGCCCCTCAATTATCCAGTGTTAATCTGTGGTGAGAAATGGAACTGCAGCAAGATATAATTCAGAGCCATGGGGCAGATTTGAGACGTCACGTTACCTGTACGTAAACCTGTCTCCAGATCAAGACAATATCAATCAGCTTAAGCTATGTGTATATTAGTCTGCATCAGGTCAGCAACTAGTTGGCATGTCTTTTGGCATGTCATGTCTTCCTATGTAGCATATCAAATTAATAAATCCTTTTTTGTACCCTTTAATTAGGATGTGTTGTGTTTTATGTTTGTTCTGAGAATAGACATGACTTTTTTCCTCATTGGAATTTCTCCACAGCTTGTGATAATCTTAATATTCGGAGGAAATAAATACTAATTCTAAGATAGCATTCAATGTACTGTATGTGTTGTGTGTACTAAAAGACTGTCAATCAACATTTTTGGCAACAACCTTTGCCAAAAGTGTTCTATGTGTCTTCATTAAATAGAATAGTAAATATACTATCATAAACTAGTAATAAGACCCTCAATTTACAGGAAGGGGCTGCTACTGCTTGGCCAGTAAGCAGAACACCTGCAACATCCCAAAACACTCAGAACACCTATAGCCAATCATTTTAGTGCATTGTTAAGGCATTTCCTTCTGGGAGTTATTAGTGTATTGCTATGCTGTTGCTAGTGCATTGTTGGTTTCTAGCCTGTCCTGGGTGTTTTTTATTGCATTGCTAATGCTATGGGATTTATACCGTGTTCTGGAGGGGTTTTAGTGTATTGCTAGGGAGTGATTCAGGGATTATAAATCTCAGTGCATTATTACTGCTAGTATACACTGCCTTCAAACTAATCAGCAGACTTATTCTGCTGTAAATTCAGTGCTCAGATATCATCATAGCACCACTATATTGATTCCAGCCTAGATAATTCTGCCATGGCCGTCACTCATTAGGACACTTGGCTGTGCCAGCGGCCCCGCTATCCACGGGAAGCCACAGTAACTCTTCTGTGGTGCTTTGGCAAAGAGGAATGAGAAATCAAAGCACTTGAAATAGGATTAAAGCCTCTGCTGACCTACTCTAATGAACTTTATCCACTCGCAACAGCTCTGTTCTCAGGGTACGGACTGCTGGTATATGAGTTTGGTTGTTCATACTGTTGAAAGAGAATCCACAGAATTAATGCAATGTAGATTCTTCTTACACCAAAAAATTGTTCAGCTCTAATATTTATTTCAGAACTTACTAGCAACTCCCTGCAACACCCAAGCATCTGCATAACATAACTTTTCAAATGTATCACAGAATGCAAAATGCAATGCATTTTTGTTTTATTTTTCTTATTGCTGGGCTTAGTCTCAAATGCAAAAGCCTATTTGTGTTAGATTGCATGAATTGCACAGAGCTCACATAGTGTTGGTCTTTTAATCACTGTATATGGGCTATATATGGAATGTATTTGTCTACTCTAATAGCACTGCTTTGTGTGAGTTGACCACTAAATATCTTACATTCAAAATGACAATTTTCAGCTCAATATACTATAATAATCCAGTACTTATATCGATACTCACCCATAACGTTATCCAGGTCTGCACATGCTCTACATTAGTGATAATGCATCACATCTGTTGCTTCTAACACTGATGAGGCGTAATTACAGCAACCAGCATTGCCAGCATACGCCACGGAGATGGTATTCTGTCATATAAGCACAATAAGTCTTAGCTTGTGATAAAGAACGTCAATAACACAGAGATGGGAAATTGCACTTGTCGGGTCTTTATTTGAATTTCTTTATCTAGGCTAATTGGTTTTGATTATTCAGTTTCAAGCTGATTGAAGTCTTTAATGGCAATAGGCAAATAACCCCATGGAGATATCTATGTCATTATTTTAACTTGGAAGTTTTTAAATTACAGCATTAAGCCTTGATGTGACTGTTTAAGTCATTTAAACAAATTGGGTATAGAATTTATTTGAAATTTTATTAGAAAGGAACTGCACAGTCTATGAAAACACAAATTGCTTTGCTGGAGCTGCTATTACTATTAATAACAAAACTGAATATTAATTATTATGAATAATTTCATATTAATCATTAATAGCATCACTAAATTTGACACGGTAGTGTTGCATCTCTAACAGTTAACACGTTTACTATGATCCATGACTATGTAAATGGTAGAGAAGACCAGCTTTAGGTGGTTTACTGCCCGTAGCTGATTTTTTAAATGGTTTAGCTGGTCTCCTGGTCTGGCCAAACCAGTGCTTGGCTGGTTTAGTACCCAAAACCCATGGTTGGTCCAAAACCTTGACCAAACCACCTTAGATTGGTTTAAGATGTTTATTTTTTTGTATATGTAGCCTACTCTCTGTGGACCCAAAACCCATAATTAAAACCTTGGGGGGAAAATCTCAAACCACCTTAGATTGGTTTAAGATGTTTATTTTTTTGTATATGTAGCCTAAGCTGTTTTGCTGGTCTAGGTTTTAGCCCTAATGGGGGGAAAATCAGCTCAAACTAGCCTAAGCTTAAACTGGTCTAGGTTTTATGGACTGTCTCAAAGTTTTTTTCACAAATTAAAGCTTACAAAGTTTTTCCTTTACAAAGTTGTATTTATACTTAACAGGTCGTGTAATGAACATGAATACACCTGACTGACTTGCAGCTCCCGCTTTTGATCAAACGGCTGATTTGCTTTTCTCTTAATATATATATGGGACCACGTGCACTGTTCCAGCCCTTTTTACAGACTGACAGAACCTGTAACCAATGACGCTGCGAGGATCTATTTACTTGGAACTCATCGACCAATCCGAACGCTGATGGGGCGGGACGTCGGTGTCAGGAGGCGGAGCTTTTGGCTGAAGTTGAGTTCCCCGTCTGCTGTAATTAAACTTTCTGAAACTTCGCGTCAGTCCGCTGTTGCTGCTCCGCCAGCGCACACTGCTTGCCCTCTTCACACAGACTGTTGCTCTACGATATATTGCTCTTAATAATGCACGGCCACGACTCTCTACTGCTTTTATTCGCTTTTCTTCTCTTTCGCATCGGACTGAATGCAATATCAGGTAAGACTGCAGCACCTGCGATACTCCTGACAGAAATTCACCATGGTAACCAGTTTCAGGCAAATATACCAATATTGGTAGTTATAGCTTCTAGGGGAAAATAAAAAGAATAAAATGACAGAAATAATATGAAAGCTTCTACACTATTCCCGTGATAACTTATTATTGTTTTGCAGTAGTCACGATAACGGCGGAAACTGGTTACCATGGTAATTTTTTTCGTCTGGATCATTTACTAACGGCTACTTTGGTTATATTATTTTAAACGGCATATTTTTCCTGCTGCTTACAAAACAGTTTCAGCCATGTTGTTTCAATTAAGATGAAATTGTTTATTTAAGAGCCACATAGGGCTTACCACCCAGGTTACGTTTCAAGATGTTGGCCGTGTCTCAAAACCTCGTCAGCTGCCTACCTAGACAGCTTTTGTTGGGCTTCATAGGCGGAAAGAAATGCCGTGACGTCACGCGCGCTCTCTTGGCAGAGTGCATGTTACATCACAGTGCTGAGAGGGCATGTGAGCGCATGCAACTGTACTTACTGCCTATCTGTGTACTAGTCAGGCATCTTGCAGGAATAGATGAGACACATTCTCTGTGTGGTGAGCTTCCTAACTAGACAGTTTAGGGTGTTTTATGCATTTTAGACATATTCTTGACTGAGAGTACATGCAAGCTTATGCATTTTTTGATGCTCAAAAATGCTGTCTAGATAGTCAGCTTACTAGGGTACAGAAGTCACATTCTCTGTGTAGTGGCTGCCTAACTGGACAACATTTGGGGCTTTTTAGATATTCTCTTGGCTGAGAGTGCACATGAGCTCATGCAGCTGTATGATGCCCAAAATGCTTACTAGGGTACAAAAGTCACATTAATATATGTAGTAAACTGCCAAACTAGACCATTTTTATCATCTTAAACGTTCTCTTGGCTAAGAAGTTCATGCAATGGATTATTCCTAAAAATGCTGTCTCTCTAGATAGTCATCTAGTGCAGAAGTCACATTCTCTGTGAGCTGCAAACTAGACCGTTTTTGGGTGAATTTTAGGCACATTTAGGCATTTTAGGCGTTCACTTGGCTGAGATTACATGTGAGCTCATGCAACTGTATGATGCCCAAAATGTCTAGATAGTGTCTCTCTACATGGTCAGCTTACCAGGGTACAACAATCACATTCTCTGTGTAGTAAACAGCCTAACTAGACAGTTTTTTGGGGGAATTATAGGCACATTTGAGATATTTTAGATGTTCTCCTTGCTGAGAATGCATGCATGCTCATGCAAAATTATGTCTAGATAGTCAGCTTACTAGGGTACAGAAATCACATTGTCTGCTACTCAACTAAACAGTTTTTGTGTTTTTTTTGTGGTATTTTAGGCTCATCTTATACATTCTCTTGGCTGAGAGTGAATGTGAGCTCATAAAACTGCAGGATGCCCAAAATTGCTGTCTAGTCAGCTTACTAGAAATCGTATTCTCTGCAAAGTGAGCTGCCTAATTAGACAGACTTTTTTTGTTGCATCTTGTTATATCATTTAGAGATAGATATGATCTATTCCCCAAGAGTGCATGTGAGTTCATGCAACTGTATAATGCCCACAAATGCTGTCTTAGTAGGCAGCCAGATAGTGTGTCCTCTGTACTCTGGTGAGCTGCTTTCTTAGACAGCATTACAGGCACAAAATAAAAAACACTGTTGGCAAAGAGCGTATGTTACGTCACAGTGCTGAGAGAGCATGTGAGCTCATGCAACTGTGTGATGCCCAAAAATGCAGTCTAGGTAGGCAGCACACTAGATTTTGAGTATGCACTTCATGTTTTTTTTGCAGTCGGTAACTTACCAAGTCCACTTTAATTTTATGAACTCTTCTGTACCGTCTCTATTTCCACATCTATTGTTTTAAGTGTATTTCTCCTTACGTGCATCCTTCTTTAACTAACTGCAGGCAGACTTGTAAACTCAACTCTGACTTATAAAACAAGGAGTTGGGCATTTTTTTCCCACACAGAAATATAAGGGAATTTTTTGCTAATTTATTTGTAGGTCTGGAAAAGTCACGGAAATGATTCAAATCTTAAAAATCGGTATGCTTCTGGTCATGCTTAGTGCTAAAAGATTTCATTGCATGAAATGGTTTTGTGAAGTAGTTCTGAATGGCTGGAAAGGTCATGGAAGCTGTTTTTTGGGAACCACGACGTGACTAGCATACACTTTGCACTCTAATTACAACGTGTTGCATGTCTCCTAGCGCAATCGGCCATGTACGAGACAGATGTGGTCGTACCGCAGGAGCTGCGGCTGGACGAGGTGCACCTGCTCCAGGGAGCCTACAGGTGGAGCAGGGGTCGTAGACGACGCTCGGACCGTCAGCAGGAGGACCACCTGTTTCTACGACTGCCTGCTTTCGGAAAAGAGCTTTACTTGCAGCTCCAGAGAGACGACTCTTTCCTCGCCGAGGGGTTTGTGACGGAGGAGAGGGGCGAGGAGGGCAGTGTTCAGCACGAGCCTGTTCTAAGGGTCAGACGGTGTTTCTATACCGGAGCCGTTCTCAATCACACAGACTCTTTCGCCTCATTGGACACTTGCGGTGGACTGGTGAGTGGAGTTCAGGTTTTTGGGAGGTTATCACTGCTGGGAAAACATGATTTGTATGTTCATACATGAAACCTGTCAAGAACATTTCTGGGATGTATTTCACCTCAAAATCAAAAAGAAGAATTAAGAAATAAGATCTTGCATAGAGAAAATAAATGTCCTTTATTTATTATTTATTTATTGTGACATTCTTGATAGCATACTACAAAAAAACTCACATTCTCATTATTAATATTATGGACATAATCACGCTTTTTTATTACTTCTATTATATGATATATTATTTTAACTACATTTATTATTATTATTATGTTTTATATTAATTCTATTTATTAAGTTTATAATTTATATTTTAAAAAGTGTGCGGTTAGTAAGACTTAAAAATAATAATAATACTTTTATTCAGCTAGGGCACATTACATTTATCAAAAGTGTGAGTAAACACATTTACAATGTTACAAAATATGTTTATACTATTCATCATAAATCCTGAAAAAAATGGTCATGGTTTCCACAAAAATATGAAGCAGCACAATTGGTTTCGATATTGATGATGATAATAAAAAATGTTTCTTGAGCAGTAAATCAGCATATTATTATGATTTCTGAAGATCATGTGACACTGAAGACTGGAGTAATGATGCTGAAAATACAGCTTTGATCACAGGAATAAATTACATTTTACATTAAATTAAATTAGAAAATGTTTGTTTTAAATTGTAATAATATTGTCACAATATTACTGTTTTTAACATAATTTGTATCAAATAAAAGCAGCCTTGGTGAGCAGAAGAGACTTCTTTAAAAAAACTTTAGAAGTCAAACTTTTGAATGGCAGTATGCATGTTATTTATCACACAATCGATGAGTTGAGAATCACAAATATAGGCAATTTTTTTTAATTAAGTAGTTATGCTTTATGTAGTAGTTATTTTACTTCCTTTTATATAAAGCTAATTTGATTAAACGGGTAACAATAAAGGCCACGAGAACCTGCTTAAATGTCATTAAAATAATGCCGAAATGCATTTAATTTTTATTGTTTTAAAACAGACTTAATTTTCCTCATGCAAAATACAATTTGATTTTGACTTGAAAAGTGACATTGACATGTGTTCGTGAGATTCAGCCGACCGCACTTTGAATGTGTGCTGGTTATTTGACTTTGTGGTTGTGAGTATTCCCGTGGGAGAGAGGCGGTGTTTGTTTGAGGAAGAGTTTCCCTGACTTTGGTCTCATTACGATCATTCGCTCCTTCAAACTTCCTTTGAATGGCTGTGTTAAACGCCATCAATCAAACGGCACTCCATTATCACAAGCTGTCAATTACCTGATTGGTTAGAAAGCAGGTTTTGTACCTCATCTGATTGGCCTTAGCCAGCGGTTCTCAATTCCAGTCCTCGCGCCCCCCCCGCTCTGCATATTTCGTATGTTACTCTTATCGCTTCAGATGTTTGTTCTATTCGAACGTAAGTGCCCTGCGAAGTGGACATCACAGGATTATTCCTCCATGATTCCAGTTCGAAGCGAACGTATATATTCCATTCAAAGTGCATTGAAGTGTGCAAGACGTGAATTAAAATTGTATATATTTACAGAGGTATATGATGTCACACTCGTCCGTGCGTGAAGACGCTGCACAGCGCAAATCCATGAATGAATGTTCCGAAATAAAGTAAACTTCAGCGGATTTCCCTGCTCAGGGAGTAGGGAGCAATGGACCCTGTGTAGGGAGCAATGTGAGTAGGGAGCAATGCCCTGTGTAGGGAGCAATGGACCTGTGTAGGAGCAATGGACCCTGTGTAGGGAGCAATGTGACCCTGTGTAGGGAGCAATGGACCTGTGTAGGGAGCAATGGACCCTGTGTAGGGAGCAATGGACCCTGTGTAGGGAGCAATGGACTGTGTAGGGAGCAATGGACACCTGTGTAGGGAGCAATGGACCCTGTGTAGGGAGCAATGGACCCTGTGTAGGGAGCAATGGACCCTGTGTAGGGAGCAATGGCCCTGTGTAGGGATGTCAATCGGAACACAGTTCATGCATGGAGCGCACTTCTAACAAGCTGATTATCTGAATCAGGTGTGTTAACAAAGAGAGACATGCAAAATATGCAGAGCGGGGGGGCGCGAGGACTGGAATTGAGAACCTCTGGCCTTAGCCAAGGTTTGTGATCTTCGATATGTTCTGCCCAACCTTATTGATAAACTTCACCGATTGACTCTTCGGTAGTCGACCACCCTGACTCATCGCTCTGTGGAAAATGAGCTCATCGTTATTGTAAATGTTCTACCCACATGTGGCGAGGACATTTTTGACACCTAAAGGGAGACTGACAGCGAGCAGATGTGAGGCTCTCGACGGCTGTGCAGATGAGCTGAAGATCAGCTGGGTGTTTGACATCTGTTTGTGACGCACACGGTTCTCTCTCCACGGGTCATCTATAGGAGAGGAAGTATGATTTTGGATGGCGGTGCAGTGTCTTTAGTTAAATCCCCTTTATTTCCAAAGCGCTTCATACAATACAGATTGGGTCAAAGCAGCTTCACGGTGATAAACAGGAAAACAACAATCAATTATGGAGACAATTCAGATTCTGCCATCAAACAGCTCTATAAAGACAGTGGTTTTATTATTTAGCACAAGCTGGTTTTAGTGTTGGTTCAGTTCAGATACAATTTTGAAATAAGCAGCTCTACAAAAGGCAGCAATGATGTTCATTGTTCAGCTCGAGTCGGTTCAGTGTTGATTCGTATCAGTTCATAACCGTGTCGATGTTGAAAGATGTGATTTAGCTTTAAAGCAGCTCTACAGAAAACGAAACTGCCATCATCTCGCTTAATTCAGTTTAAGTTGTGTTCTCATTTCTATGGTGTCAGTGCAGTCATGTTTGAGATACTTTCTCATTATTGAGTTCAATTAATATAAGTATATTTATGGCCCTATGAAATCCGTTTAAAGTTTTTCTGGATTCCGTTTTTGTTTTCAGTTTTCTAGATTCCATTTTAATGATTAAATTCAAATTTTAGTATCTGAAAAAAGTGTAATTAATTAGGGCTGTGCAATTAATCGCATGTGATTCTCACGCGCTTCTCGTCAGTAAAGCCGGTTCTGTGATTAGCAATAAATCTCCATCACCTGCTTTCAGATGGAGCAGCATTTAATACACAGAGCCGTAGTTCACTGACAAGCTACGCAATATCACGTTCATTATCACAGATGAATCGCATTCGATTATGAACGCGATATTGCCTAGCTTGTATTTTTTCCCAAATTCTGTGTTTTCTGTTTTCATTTTTCCGGTTTGATTAAATTGTAATAATCCAAAACCATGTCTAATCAATTTCATAAAACATTAAATATTTATTAAAATAGGGCCCTGCTTTATTCAGAAATTCTGTGTTGTCTGTTTTAATTTTCTGCATTTATGATTGAATGCTTTTATTATCAAAAACAGTGGTAAATCAGTGAAGGCATAACAGTTTAGTTGATCTTTTAAACTGTAAATGAAAGTTTAACCATGAAGTGAACTGAAGGGACGTAAACATCACACAGAGACACACAGAACATTCAGTCGTTCAATACCAATCTTACTGTACTTTAATATTTGCAGACACTAGTTCCTTTGATTGATTGTACAGCCCTGCTTTTGATTTATTCATCCAAAATTCACCCAATGCCGTGACATTTTACGTTATACTGTAAATTCCACTCTTTATGACTGGATTACGTGATTCTGTCCGCATTCTGTGCATCATGAAAATCATATTTATAGTTACAGTTACCAGTTTTTTTTTCTGAGTTTTTTCTGTATCTTCTCTCTCTCCATATGATGTGTATATGTGTGATGCTCTGTCTTTGTTTTAGGGTGACCTTTTAACATTCTGTCAAGGGTCTACAGATGAAAAATAGCCTTTTGGGCTAATTCTGGCACGTTTACAGTTATGTTTATTAATGTGCATTGCCCCTGTAAATAAAATAAACTAAAAAAAAAAAGTTTGTTGCAGTGCATTCATAGGATTGCCTTCATGAAGACTGCATCTGATGCTAATGTTGATTTTGTCTAAATGTGTAGGTTTTGGGACAGCACCCTTCAGACCAGCGAGGAGTCTAATTCTACTTAGTAAGCTTGTTTAAACAATGTTGAAGCTGGAGAGGACCAAAACAAGGTCTTCCTGCCTGTTAATGTCATTTCAGGCGTTTTTTACGGCTCGATTGTTCCTCAGAGTGTAGCCATATGTAACTGTACTTTGTTTAACCTGGTTCATGTGGGGTTTGCCTGTACATGTTGTGATGAAAGCGTGTGTTTTACAGCCTCTGTGGGCAACTTCCTGTCAGCACTCCCATGTTCTCCTCCTCCTCCACCCGCCTGGGGCTCTATGCACATCTCCCTCACCTCCATCCATGTGCGTTTTTCCACTCTTTTCTCCAGTGAAAGCCTCACGATCAATCAGCATCAATCCAGACTCTTGACTGATCGCTGTCATCGGATCTGATGCTGACTTGCTCGTTTTTCAGGCCTTGGCAACAAGATAAATTATTCTCACATTTCACATTTTTATGCCCTTGAAGCCACAAGGGGCGTCACAGTCAGATGGAGGGGAAGCAAGGTTAACGTACAGTATATGTGAGATCTTCAGAGGAGCGCATGTTGAAGTAATCCTGGGGTTGCTGTCAGACACGTTCAGCTTCCTCCTGGAGCACATCATCTGAGATTCGGTTTAAAATCTTGAAGGAATAGTCCACCCACAATTATGGCGTTATTTACTGTACAGCAGCAGTTCAAAGTAATTAAAAAAACACCACAAAATTGCTCCATATGACTTACATTTTTGTCTGTTCCTCACACAGAGCTATCACTTGACTTCAGAAGAGTTTAAATATAGTTCATATGAACTATTTGTTCTAATTTTGTAGTGCATTAAGATTATTTATTTATTTTAATTATAATTTTTTTGTAGAAATGTGGCTTTGTTATCACTACAGATTCGATTTCAAATCCAAATCAGATCCATTTCAAATCTTTCGAACTAAACTGTCTACACTTGTCATTTTGCAAGTAAAGCTGATGAAATACGAGCTGTTTGTTCAGCTACAATAGTCAATATTTGGTATCTCCACATCAATATAATAATATAATCAGTTCAATCTAATAGTTCAATTTAAATGAAAATAAAAATGGCTAAAATAGCTTGTTTGTGTAATGTTTTTTTGCTTTTGAAAAATATAACTTTCATCTTTTATTAATTATAAAATATATATATTATATAGTAAATTTAAATAAAATAAATCACTAAATGTTTATATATATAATATATACAATGATATAATTTACATGATAAACCTATATATTTTTATTTATTTTATTTACTTTATTGTATCTTTATTTTGATTTATTCATTGAAAACATGCTTTAAAGAAACGCGGCTTTCTTTTTTTTAATATCTTACTGGACAGTTCTGAGCATTCAGAACATTATTTCACAGAATGCCTAGCTCCAAAGTTACGAATGGTATCCAGATAAAGGCTTTCTTATGTGCCGTCATTGATTGTTCCACCTCATGTGTTTTCTCTCAGACTGGCCTGGTTCAGACTGAAGAGGAAAGACTGTTCATCGAGCCAGTGGGCCAGGCGGCGGATTCCTTCTCTGGCTGGGAACACCGAGTGATCCGGGAAAAGCATTCTTCATCGGATGGACCTGCTACTGCTGAAGACAGCGGCCCGAAATTCTGCCAAACTGTCCAAGGTGAGACATCTCTGCACTGAAATGTGGTGGGCTTAACCGTGTCAAGTGTGGCAAGCCCTTTGATTAAGAGGTCACTTTTAGTTCGGTTCAGAGCTCTTCGGGATTTAATTGTCAAATTATGGGTGCAAGTGGGAGAAGTGGTCAATTTATGCAGTCAGTTATATATGCTGTGGATTAACTGTCATGCTTAACCTCTATTTCATCCAGAGATCTTCACGTTTTCTCTATGCCAGAATAGTGGTTCTCAAATGGTTTAACAAGACACACACATTTTAGATATCCTACAATCATAAACAAAACCTGTCCATGTGGGCATCTGCCAAATGTGGGTGGCTTCTTCCAAAGATACTGTTTATGTAGTGTTTTTAGATTTGACACACAACCATAAGATGACACCAAAAGATGAAGCTTATGCAAAACATTTTAGAAGTCGATTGCTTTAGATTTTAACTACATTTAGTTGCATTTTATGATTCGCATTTGGACCCTTTCGGACCAAACATATGAACCTCTTTTTGCAGTCGCAAACCGCTGCGCTCTAGGAGTCTGTTATCATAATCTCACGCTCAGATTCTCACATGTCCCCCATCTTCCTCTTTCCTCCAGGACCGCTTAAGATTCAAGAGTTGTCAAGTCCGTAAATCAAGTGTTTCGTAGCTGTGTTTATGACTCTTTGATGTCTTCATCCTCTTAACAGTGCTGAAAGACGGTGGGAGAGAGAAAGCTCAGCTGTTTTGTTCTTTAAGTCAAGTCAAGTCATCTTTATTTATATAGCGCTTTTAACAATACAAATAGTAACAAAACAACTGCACAATATCAAAATAGGAAAATAGTGTGTCAATAATGTAAAATGACAAGATTTAACACTCAATTTTCAGGCATTTCATTATTGAATTTAGTGATGGCATCGTCCAGCTCAGTTCAGTTTAAATAATATTTGTGCAATCAAGTCGATGATATCGCTGGAAGTGAAGTGTCCCCAACTAATCAAGCCAGAGGAACCAAAACTCCATCGGTGACAGAACGGAGAAAAAACTATGGGAGAAAACCAGGCCTCCTCTGATCCAACTGGTTAGACTGCAGTGGTCCTTTTCCCATCTCATGATCTGTATACGGACTGGATCTGGTGACTGCAGTGATCATCTGATCTGGATACGGACTGATCTGATCTGGTGATAAGGACAGCAGGTGATCATCTGATCTGATCTGGATACGGACGACCGGATCTGGTGAATGCAGTGATCATCTGATCTGGATACGGACTGGATCTGGTGACTGCAGTGATCATCTGATCTGGATACGGACCGATTCTGGTGACGGACTGGATCTGGTGACTGCAGTGATCATCTGATCTGATAGGACGGACCGGATCTTTTGACTGCAGTGATCATCTGATCTGGATACGGACGGATCTGGTGACTGCAGTGACTGGATCGGACCGTGACTGCAGTGATCAGGATCTGATACGGACTGGATCTGGTGAATGCAGTGATCATCTGATCTGGTACTGCAGTGATCATCTGATCTGGATACGGACTGGATCTGGTGACTGCAGTGATCATCTGGGAGGATCTGGATACGGACTGCTGGATAAGGACTGGTGACTGCAGTGATATTGGGATACGCTGGATAAGGACCGGATCGGGTGGCTACTGACCTCGGATCGTACTGTATAAAGAAACAGACTAATATTAGCGTATCGTCTGATGTCAACTTCTTGTGACGCAGTAACAAGTGACACATCGTGTTTTATGGAAGTGTTTCCCGTTCAGATCTAATTAATGCAGCCTAACAATCTTGAATACTGTTGAGTATTAGAAGTGTATTTGGTGAATGCAATGCTGGATATGGACTTTCGTGATCGCGCTGGTAACTGACGGTGGTATCGTCTGACTGGAAACGGACTGTTGGTGAGCATGCTGCTTTGGATCTGTGACTGGTGATCGTCTGATAACACTACCAGAAAGCAAGAATTCTGTTGGCCTGCTGTTGACACGCACATTAATAATGCCGTGCATATTTTCCGGACCCCTTCATCTGGCGGACTGGATCTTTGCCAGGATACGGACTTCTGTTGATGGATTCTTCTTGCTGGATCTGGAGACGAAAGATCTGAACAGACTTCGCTTATCGTCTGATTGGATACTGACTTGATCTGGTGACTGCAGTGATCATCTGATCTGGACACGGACTGCGGTGACTGCAGTGATCATCTGATCTGGACACGGACTGGATCGGTGACTGCAGTGCATCTGATCCGAGACTCTGGTGACTGCAGTGATCATCTGGGCTGGATACGACTGGATCTCTGGGGACTGGCAGTCATCTGATCTGGATACAGCGTTGACTGCAGTGATCATCTGATCTGGATACGGACTGGATCTGGTGACTGCAGTGTCATCTGATCTGGATTCATATTCCGGGACAGGAAGTTTTGTCTAAAGACATATTGCATTATCGGATTTGTAGTGACCATATATGGATACGGACCCAGGTTGGGCTGGAACGGATGAAGATGCAATTATCCCAAGTGATCAATCCGGTTTGTGTATCCATGTGTGTGGTATATACAATCCTACGGGCCAACCATCAAAACAATTGGGTGATGAGGTAGATTTTGGAATAAGGACCAGTTGTGCACAGACTAATTTAGCGTAGAATGTCAATCTTCTTACGATGTAACAAGTGCATCGTGTTTTACGGGAAGTGTTCCGGTTGACCTAATTAATGCAGCCTTACAATCCTTTAACGGATTTGAATATTAGAAGTGGATTAGTGTATTTCAATGCCTTTATCGCGCTGGTAAACGGTGGTAAACTCCTGTTGGAGCATGCTGCTTTGCTGGTGAAATACTACCAGAAAGCAAGAATTCTGTTGGCCTGCTCATGCACATTAATAATGCCGTGCATATTTTCCAGCCCCTTGGGCCTTTCTTTGCCAGGATTATGGATTTTTCTTGCCGAAAGGAATTCGCTTATTTGAAAGCGGCCTCGCAACTCTAAATGCCTCCAGCGCCTGCAGGTTTTCATATTCCGGGACAGGAAGTTTTGTCTAAGCATATTGCATTATCGGATTTGTAGTTTACCCGTTGAAATGAAGATGCAATTATCCCAAAATCCCGGTTTGTGTATCCATGTGTGTGGATATATACAATCCTACGGGCCAAGCAAAACAACTTATGGTATTTCCAGTTGTACACTACCATAGTTTGTGGCTGATTGCAGACTCTGAGTCCCCTTGAACCCTTTGCTCCTTGTTTGAGTTTTCTTTTGACTTTGTGCACTATGAATATTACATAACCCTGAAGATGAGAAGACCACCGGCACGCTTGACAAGTAGATTTTTTCCATATGCCAATATCTGGGAATTTAAGTAACCCAAACCACTTCTCAAAGGGGGAAAAAACAGGAATTGAAAACAAAAGAAAGGTTGGTGGGTATAGAGTTTGTGTGTTTCAGGCATGCGGTCAAACCCCAGCGATCTTGTCTTTGCCGTAAAAAAGCTCCAGGTGCATTAGCGATTCTGTTTCCCCCCCCGCACCTGGTGTCTGCGAGTCAGTCAGGCGAAGGACCAATAGGCAAAACATTTGCCAGATTTGGGGGGGTGGATTCTTTCCTCTGCGCTCACGTCTGTCGGAGGCCTTTCAGCGGCCTGCCAGAGTCTTCTCTCTTATTTCCCAGCAGTGTTAGGGAAGCTGCGTCGAAACCTAAGCTTGCCAAGCTACAAGCTGCTCATAATTTAAAGTAGTTCAAATACAGTCAGGCTGCCCTTTTGATAAAGTGGTCTGTTCCACGAACGGTGTGATTTTCAGTAAAATGCGCTCTTATAGTGGTCTGAATCGAGTTGATTTTATTCTTATGTGAGCAGGATTGAGGTTTGACATTGCAAAGTTATTTTATCAGGTGTTTTTCTCTAGTTAAATTAAAATAGTTAATAGAGTAGTGGTTGAAAAATGTTTGTCAATCTTATAATCGTCAATATTATGAGTGTCTGATAATATTCTAGGTGAATGATAAGTTAGGATTGATCGGTAATGTGTAAAACATAATGTGCTGAACTACAGTTTAAAAGTACTTTACTCCAGTAAACTCCTAATTACTGCTTATTAATAGTAGTTAGTATGGTAGTTGTTCAGGTATGGGGTAGGATTAAAAGATGCAGAATATGTGCTTTATAAGTACCAATAAACAGCCAATATGCTAGTAATGTGGATATTAATAAGCAACTTGTTAATAGTCAGAACTGGTCCCTAAACTAAAGTTTTTGCTTCATATTTTAAATCGTTCAGGAGTATATAGAACATTTTCTATTAAATAGAAAGTGTAAAGGAACAGCATTTATTTGAAATAGAAATATTTTGCAACCTTATAAATGTCTTTACTGTCCGTTTTTTATGAATTCAATGCATCCTTGTTGAATAAAAGCATTAATTTCTTTCACAAATCTACTGACTCCACACTTTTGAATCATAATGTATATATCGAGATTCAGTTAAACTGTTCAAATAAACTGACTGCTTAAATTAATCAGACTTTCCAATTTTTGAGTGAGCGAGAGAGAGACATATTTGTTTATCATTAGTGTGTTGTGTAATGTGACATTGCACTGCTGCTTTTTGAGAGGAAAAACTAGTTCTCTAGTTGTTACTAGTATTTTGGAAACAGAAGTGATGTCATGCAACTGAAAATGTACTTAAGCTAGTCACATCCTAATGTTAGTCTCTCCCCAATATTACAGTCCTCCACCATCTCTTCCTGTTGAAAAGCTCAAAACAGTTGAGTGAGAAAAGTTGAGCATTGCTTCCCTCCAATAACTCCACCCCAAAAACCAAACCATCCCTAGAGGAGGATACTCGCCGAGACAGACCTTAAATCCATTAAAATCCAAGTGCCCCTCTCGGGCACGCACACGCACACACACACACACACACACGCACTCACACACACACACACGCACTCACACACACACGCACTCACACACACACACACGCACTCACACACACACACACACACACACACACACGCACTCTCACGCACTCTCACGCACTCACTCACACGCACACACGCACTCACGCTCACACACGCACTCACACACACACGCACACACACACACACGCACTCTCACTCACACACACACTCACTCACACACACACACACACACACTCGCACTCTCACTCACACACACACACGCACTCTCAACACTCACACACACACACACGCACACAGCACTCACACACACACACACGCTCTCTCACTCACACTCACACACACGCACTCTCACGCACACACACACACACACGCCACAATACACACACACACACGCACTCTCACACACACACACACACACGCTCACACACACACACACACACACACACACGCTCTCACACACACACACACTCACTCTCACACACACACACACTCACACACACACACACACACACACGCTCTCACACACACACACGCTGCACACGCACTCACACACACACACACACACACACACGCACTCACACACACACGCGCACACACACACACACACACACACACACACACACGTGCGTACGCTGTCTGGCTGCATAAGATGGATCAGGTTTCACGGTGGTGGTGGCAGGAGTGTGGAAAAGCTGCCGGTTTTCCTCAATGCTTCCTGCTCCGTCCCACTGAAATATGATTCTGGCAAAACGCACTTAGCACTTCTAATCGGCCCGTGTAATCTGCGGAGCCGTGTGTCCCTTGATCCGTTCTGCCCACGCCGGCATGCCAGGAAGCTCAGGTTCGGCACAAACAGACGCCTTGCTTCATTCTTCATGTCAGTACGTTCCTGTCGTGAGTGGGGTTGGAGAGGATCAAGTATCCAGATTGAGAGAAGGGAACGCCGGTCTGGGAGCAGACACAAAGACAGATCTGAGCAGAGAGCAAACAACGTGTGAAATTCACAGGGCTGATCCAAGAAGAGCGCTTGATTGATGCGTACGGCACATTCACACTGAACTCTGGGAGTGGGACCACTGGGAGGGGCTGCTTAGTGACTAATTTGGAGTCTGGAGAGAACAGAATCTACCCGAAATGATAATGACTGATAATGACATCAGAGGTTCTGTTTTAAGGCCAATTCACACCGCACAGACGAATGCCAACAAACTCCAATAAACTAGTCTGTTGGAGTTTGTTAGATCAGTGTGTTACTCCTGTCGGCGTCTGTTGGTGTTGGTTGGAGTTTGTTTTCACCAGTTTGTTGGGTCGTGGAATGTCTGAGCAGTGTGAAATTATTTTCCAATAAACTGATTTTCCAAAGCATATTTCACTTAAAGCGTGCTTCACCCACGGCTCTTTTGCTTTATTCACCGTCTATTTCACCGCACGCAAAGACGTTAATAAAAGTAAAATTTTGATTGTGGTTATAGGATCATCAGTTTCGTCCCCAATCAGACTTACACCATCTACACTGGACGCGGTGCGTCCAATTTAAAATTCCACAGCCAACTTGAGCCAACTTGTTTGTTGGTGTTTGTCTGTGCGGTGTGATCTGGCCTTTTAAAGATGAACAAAATGGATGGTGACTTATACTGTCAGGCTCTAAAACTCAAACCCTATTCTACTTTTGTGTCCCACAGAGAGACAACAGATGGTTAAAGGAGTCGTTCACACAGAATGCATCTAAAAATGCGAGATGCAGTGCTCAGGAATGGTTTTAAAGAAAGTGTAGTACGTGAGGGTCTTGAGACGTGATGCAATAACAGTGCCTCCTCCGCTATGTTGCTGTCAAATAAATAGTTGCCAAGCCAACTTGCTGCTGTTAACAAAAGCTTGCAACACTAGCCCCGCCTCCGGGGTCTTCTGATTGGTCCACTGTTTTGGAACTGACATTGATGAATGGCGCTGCGTGTAAAAGTTGAAGTTCTTTAACTTGACACGGTGTATTAAAAACACGGTGCTCATGTGCGAGACGCGAACGCAATGAATGTCATACACATTCAATCTATGCTCAGATCTGCAAATACCAAATTATGGAAAATGGTCAGAGATCTTTCCAAGACCAAATGATCTGAGCTGCCATCTGGACTTATTTGATAATTCTATACTCTTATTTAATGTTAACCATTGGCTTATTTGCGTCTATTTATTTCTACTATAAGCCATTTTAGGAGAAACGCCTGAGTCATAGTGTCAGACCTGTCCCCCCATGTCTAGTGTTTCCCTCCTTCCTGTGCCCATATATGGTCCTTCCTGTTTCCTGTTCCTGTCTTTGTTATTAGTTCATTAGTCTCTGTCTGTTTTTAATTACTCCTCACCTGTTTCAGCTCTTCCTCGTTTGATTTCCTAGTGTTCTTTAGCCCTGGGTTTCCCTGTCTCCCACGTCCGGTATTGTTTGTCTTACCCCCGTGGTCTATGTTTCTCTGTGCTACTCTAATCAATAAAGGAATTGACCTATTGGTAAGCCCCTCCCATCGAACGTTGATGAGCCAATAGCAGTCGAGTATCAGTTGCACGAGGACCGGAACTCGGACATCTTCAGGTTTCAGCGCCATAGAGAAACATTGGAAGATCCGAAGCTCGCATCGGTTTTATGGGGTTTATGTTTCATAAATGGAAAAGCGGTGTGCCTGGGGTACTTGTAACACTGATTCCATGTATCCTGAGAGGATGGGCAATATCATTTATTTTATTACATTTCCCGAATCCAAACAAAACAGAGAAAAATATCCCTAAGTATTCAACCCCAATACAAATGAAGACAAAAACGTAAATTTTCTGGTCGTCATACACTCATTAAGTTACAATTTTCATCTGCTCAAGCAGAATGTTAATGTTATCTTGTGCTTTAGCGAGGTATCTCTGACTAAAACTAGCTAATGTTAAAGTTAGTGAGTCCATGCCGATGTATAAACCTAAATAGTGGACTGTTCTCGCGTCTTGTACAGTGTAGGTCAAAAACACAGAAACGAAGGTCTACATTTCACTGCCTCTTCATATTAAACTGGTTGAATGTAATTTAATTGTCCCCTGCGATACATGAACAGTGTTGATCCTGCGTGTTGTCATTATTAAATATTATCTATTTCGAGTTAATATTTATTATTAAATATTTTATAAATCCCTCCATGGAATATTTCATTCCCATTTGGTGGCCTTCTGTGTCCAAAATTGTGCAAAAACATCGTTGGACAAGGTTTTCACACCGCAGCTGCCATTGTAAGACAGTGAGCAACTCTGTTTGTTTGTCCGAGGGAGCAACAGTAACTAAGGGGGGCGGGGCTTACCGATAGGTCAATTATTGATTGTGATCCTCGACTCCTGGTTCCTCTACTCCAGCCGAACGTGACACATAGTTAATACCTAAACAACTCCATGGAGAAAGCTGTTAAGTCTAATGAGCTGAGAAAGAGCTGAGCTGAGCAAAAACATTTTTTTTAAAGACCGTCATCTTTCAGCTGCTCTGCTATACAGAAAAAGCATTTTTCTTCTACCTACCTATTTGATGGCCCTCACACAGCATGTACGAATGAACACACACACACACACACACACCAGACACACACAGATTGAGCAGGTGTAAGTATGTGGCTTATGTTTCCCCTTCAGCACAGAAGTATTATTTATAGCCAACCACAGCGTTTTCACCATTACGGCCCCTCACAAAGCTTCAGGGGCCTGACTGAGAGATTTATCTGCAGTCTACATGAATATTAATTGAATTTTGGAAGGAACACATCAGCGTCATGACCTGCAATCAGGTTAAATGTTGTGGCCAGTTGAAGTGAACCATTATAAACCAAAGCCAAAAGTAGCAATGACTCGATTGAGTTTAATAAAGACTAATGAATAACAAGATGATGTTATTAACAGATGTCACTGCTGAAGGAATAGTTCAGCCAGAAATCATTTACTCATCCTCATGTTGTTCCAAACACATATAAAGCCTTTTTAGTGGAATATTTGATCTCCTTTGCATTCATGTAGTCTAATATTGTGTTTGAAATTTGTATTATTATTACTTTTTATGTTTTGTTTTGTGTATCTCTAATAGCAAGCTGTAACATGTACACTACTGTTTAAATGTTTATGGTCGGTAACATTTTTAGAAAAGTCGCTTAGCTCACCAAAAAAGCATTTATTTGATGAAAAATACAGTTCATGAGTTTGTGTGCACATATAATCTTAGCATTAGTGGTAAACAGATTTGACTTGATGTCTGCAATGGAGAGCTCACAGAGACTATTGTACTCGAGCTCCGATAGCCCCCGCTATAGTCAGAAAGATTATAAATAAATAAATATGCATAAAAGGAGGAGGAGGGATGCCGAAAGAACTAACGACGGAAGTGAAAGGCTGTCTTTTATACTTGGATATTAATTGGAAGATTAGATGGGCGTACTCCTCCTAAAATTACATTAATAACATCTCTAAAAACAGCAATACTGTCAAATATTATTACAATTTAAAGTAATTATTTTCTATGTGAATATATTTTAAAATGTAATTTATTCCTTTGATGCAAAGCTGTATTTTCAGCATCATTACTTAAGGGTCAGTGTCATGTGATCCTTCAGAAATCAGTCTAATATGCTTATTATTATTATTTAGTGAACATATGGTTATATTACTCATACTATTTGAATAAATAATCTTTAGCACATGTGCAATTATTGCAGTGCCCAAGGAGTTTGGGCTCCCCAGCTGAGTCTGGTTCTGGTTCTTCTCAGGGGTTTTCTCCCTCTTCATCTAAACATCTTATGGAGCTTTTTCCTTTGGCTGCTCACTGAGACCTGTAGGGCTTAATGCATGACAAAAGTGCTATACAAATCAAAAATGACTTGATATGGCTATTATAGAGTCCACAAGTCATTTGGACTGCATTTATGGTGCTGCTTTGTCATTTTTGGGCACTTGACAGCCCCAATTTCCAGTCCCCTTTATTGTATAGTGTAGGCTATATATATATATATAAACTAACCTCTGTTCCACAGAAGATTGAATGACATCAGGGTGAGTAAATAACGATTGAACTGGTTTTTGTGTGCGCTGTTCCTTTAAGACATCAGAAGAGTCAGCCGAACAAGTCCTTTGTTATTACAGCTCTACATGACAGTTTTGTGACCGTTAATAGTGGTTTGTTGTTACTCATTACTTGTTTTATGATAGTCTCCGTCTGCAGGGATTATTGCTGGTATCCGCACATTGCTAGAAAATGTGTGATTTCAGTGTTATTTGTGGTGAAGCCTGAGGCACCATTAGTTTCCATTGTCTCCATGTGCCTGAAAACAGCTGAGAATGGAAGAAATGCTTGCGCTGCAAAAAGAGCGTGTCACATTAGCACCATATGTTGTGTTGGTCATTTATAAATGTGCTCACACTCACACAAACACATTTCCTAAACACCTGTAAACATACAGCAGAGACCCCCATCAGAGCCGCACTGAATTATGGGGAAAAAATGAGTCCTCCTACACTAACTAAACAAACACATTTGTTTTATACGTTTCCAAATTGCCTTTTTACTTCAGTACTGGACTAGTGTTGTTTTAGAATTATTCAGATAATATTATTGTATATATATATATATATATATATGGTTTGAATTAGGTTTTATTTTTATATTTTCAGATTTCATTTTAATTAAATTTATAATTTTTTTGTGTGTTTTTGGCATTTGTATTAGTTTTTTATATTTATTTTGTACTTTATTTTTTTTAAGTTATTTGCAAAGGCAACCTTCCTAACATTTCTCATTTTTAAGGTTACATTTAATTTGAGGCAACATTTTACATGCTTTTCATGTAAAATGTGTATTTTATTTTTATTCCGCTTAAATTTATTCAATGAAAACAATTCTTAATAGTTTTAGTTGGTATGCTTAAGCTTGTATCCTAATCCTAACATGTCGTTATATGTGCTACAGTGAACCGAAGATTTATTCACATGTAAAATTGCATCAGGTCAAATTTAAGTTGACATGTTTATAGCTATCAGATAAATATATGTATTTATTTATAGCTAGCTTCAAGTACAAAGCACACACATGCAGTAGCACTTGTTTGTAATACTTTCATCTGTTGATCGCAGTGCTTTCACATGTGATACTAAAGCACTGTAAGTGCCTTCAGTGTGCAGTAACTGTATTAAGTTAACTGCAAAGCTAGTCGTTTTTTAATGAAACAGCTAGAAGAAGTGCCAAGGATTGCAACAGAACATCCTTGTACATCTTGTACGCCATCTTTGAACATTTTGGGATCTTTTAAGGCCAATTTGGAGCAAACAAACTAAAACTGGACTCCAGATGGAGGAAAACCACCATTTGAAACAACATCCTAAACTTGATACTTCAGAAAACTTTTGCTAATTGGCTTTTTGACTTGTGTTGTGGTAAACATTCTTTGCTTTTTCTCAAGGTAATGGATCATCAAATCTCTGGGCATGTTAACAGGTGTCTTCAGTAAACACACACACACACACACACAACGCATGCACGCTCATGTTTGTGAGGAAATACACATAAAACCAGACTACAAACTGCTCATGTCAAGAAGGACCATTAGTTGTTCCTCATTCCGCTTGTGTGTGATTGCTGGCTGTGGTGAAAGTGTGTATGAATGGATCTTACCTGCTGACAGGTTTGTGAAAGGATCAGTTGTCAGGCATTTATCTTTCAAATCCTCATGGTGGGAAGTAAAAAAAAAAAAGAAAAAAAATCTGAGTTTACTTCCATAATCTGGCATAAACAGCTCTCAACCAATCAAAATTATCGTATCAAAGTTACAAAAACAAACATTTTGCACTGAATTGAATTAGTGTCTTGTTTTCCATTACACACATATATAAAAAAATACTTAAGGAGGAAAATATATGATTATTGAGCCTTGTTTTCTGAAAAAATTAAATGAGTTTATGCTTAAAACAAGAAATAAAATATGTTAGCGTGGTAAGAAAAGTATCTTTCCTTTGTATTTGTATTATGTGTATTTTTCTTTCTGCACGTTTTTCTTGTTTTAAGCACAAGCTGAATTTGGATAGAAAACAGTAAATGTATGAGTAAACATATCTTGATTTGTATATTTAGATATTTGTAATGAAAAATTCAAAACACTAAGGGAAATCAAATTTGAATAAAATGAAAACTAAAAGACTTTTAAATCACACGAGACAATATTTTATTCACAACAGAACATAGATAACATAACAAATGTTTGAACTGAGAAATTTTATAATTTATGCACAAAATGAGCTCAGAACTTTAAGAAATGAAATAGAGTGAATTTTGACTTTAACACCATTTTGATTGTATTTCTGTCTTTGTTCTTCTGGTCAGGTCTTGCGTCTGGTGGACATTAGCTCTGTCAAAGGTTTGGACTTGGTTGCAGTAAAGCTGTTGCCTTTGTTATGATCAGGTCTAATTGTGCACACATACAACATATGTGGTGTAATTCTGAGGATGAAAAGTGTTTATTTGGAGCCAAAATGTGTCCCCTGCCTAGAGCTGACAGCAGATGCAGTCAAATATCGTGCTTTGTAAGAGTAATGTTTGAAGAGTTTCTCTCTGTTTGTTGTTGATTTGTTTATCTGCTCCAGGAACCGCTTGTCCTGTGTATCAATCTCAATGTCTTGTATACATACGTATGTCTCTCTGAGTAACAAAGACCACATTTCCTGACATAATTGCAGGTTTGATGATAAGACGTGAAACATAACCTGAACACAGGCGGTTCTTACTGTGCAAGCTGGATTTTAATATTCACGTAATATTCATTCATGTGTACATAAAATACACTATAGCTCAAAAGTTGGGATTTTTAAGAAACAATGCTTTTATTATAAGCATTAAATTGATCAGAAGTGACAGTAAAGAAGAAATTTATAGTGTTACAAAAGATTTCTAATGTAATAAATGCTGTACTTTTGAACTTTATTTTCACCAGAGAAGTTAGAAAAGATGTAACATGGTGAAATATTAAACACTGTTTTAACTAATAATGAGGAATGTTTCTTGATCAGCAAATCAGCATATTATAATGATTTCTGAAGATCATGTGACACTGAAGACTGGAGTAATGATGCTGAACATTCAACTTAGAATAAATTAAATTTGAAAATATATGATATTAGAAAACAGTTATTTTAAATTGCAATTATATTTTTTCAAGTTTTTACTGCATTTTTGATCAAACAAATGCAGCCTTGGTAAGCATGAGATACTATCAAAAACGTATAAAAAAAAAACGTTTGAACGTTAGTGTACTGTATTTCTCAGGCCTAACAGCTCTTGTGTATCCGTGTGTGTGTGTTAGACAAGAAGAAGGAGAAAAGGGCAAAAGGAGCAGAGGAGGTGCGTGGCAGGAGGAACGCCATCAGGCTGAGCAGAGAGTACACGGTGGAGACGGTCGTGGTGGCCGACGCTAACATGGTGCAGTATCACGGAGCTGAGGCCGCCCAGCGCTTCCTGCTCACCGTCATGAACATGGTGAGTCTCATACCGTGGTGAAACTGCACAGTCGGGTTCAAACGCAAATGCCCAATTCATTTTCTCCATGAACTACCTCATGAGTTCTCTGAGGTTGTGATGAGCGAGTGATTCATGAGAATGAGATGCTCTAAAATGGTTTTGTTTCAAGACCTTGATTTTACACAAAGATTAAAATGTCCTTAACCCTGAAGTTTGACATATAAAATAATAGTCAGAATAATCAAATATTTACAAATGGAACAGTTTATTTCAAAATATTAAAAAAAGTTAGTTTTTTTGTTCACTGAAAGGCCTTTTACTTGCTAAAAGTATGAACTATTAGTCAGTCGACAGAAGGCAAACGCTTTTTCAGTTAAGTTTTGATTATATTGGCCTTGTGTGGCTCACACTTTAGCTTGAGGGCCAATTCTAACTATTAACTAACTGTTAATTACGACTTTTGTCTCAGTAAACTCCTAATTTGCTGCTTAATGATAGTAAGGTAGTTGTTAAGTTGAGGTAATGTATAAGAGGTATCTAAAATAAGGTAATGCAGAATAAGGCATTAATATGTGCTTTATAGGTACTAATAATAAACAGCCAATATGTTAGTATGCATGCTATTAAGCAACTAGTTAATAGTGAGAATTGGTCCCTAAACTAAAGTGTTACAGACATTTGCATATCAAATATGATACAGTGGTCTTTACAGGGTTAAAACTGCGTAGGCCCAACAATATGACACTGGCTGAATAGGAAAATTGACAATTTTGGTTTCCAAATAAATTTTGATGGTGTCATGCTCTCGACAGCCAATAATAAATAAACACATTGTGGTCATTACAAATGTTTATTCGTGCTGCATGTGTGAAGCAGTATTTAATTCAGTCTGGGCCGTGTTTTCTTTATTTTGCATCCATGATTTTTTCAGATGAGGGCATGTCAGGCAACCTGTCCATGTCGCCATCTGCCTAATTTGGCTTCTACTTAGTAACAGATGAATTTGCAGTAAAATACTGCCGAGTTTGAGACACAGACATCAAACAGCAAAAGATATTGGCAAAGTTTTATCAGCATTTTAATTTTTTTTTGCTGTTCTAACTATCAACAATTATATGGTTAGTTGTATCTTATTTGCTTTCAGCTTAAACTGCATATTTTCACATTTTGCACGTAACAGAGCATTTGGACACACTGGAAGTCATGGCAAGAAGAGAATGGGCTCATAAAACAGGACAGAGAGACAGATAGCGGTTGGGAGAGAGTGTGTGAGCGTAACATTTGCTCTGCTGACCGCAGCTGTGCTGTGTGTGTGAAACACACATTCATGAGTCGGCAGCACACACACACACACACACACACACACACACACCTCCGTTTTATCACATAGCCTCTGTTCTGTGTACAGCAGCAGTGAGAGCAGCAGTTGAGGTGTCCAGCGTAGAGAAATTTGGACACACAGGAAAGCACCTGAAAAGATTGGTAGGATGAAGGACAAGTAGCTACAGAAGCCCATTGAGAGTTGAGCATTGGCTGTTTCACAACAACCACATTGGCTGTGAAAAATATTTCATTGATTTCATACATGTTTCTGCTCTGACACAAACAAGATCTGCAGTTATATAATTATACATGTTGCGACATTGAAACAACGATCAGTGATTTGAGACGCGATTCTGTGATACTGATCATTGGAGGATGGGTCTGGTTGCTTTTTGAATGAACGATTTGCTTAAGTTGTTGGAGAGGTTAAAACAATAAAGAACAAGACGTAGTGATCCCGAACAGATATTAGAATCACGCATTAACTGATCACTGGTCATTTCCATGTGTTATTATTCTATTATTTTTTTCTATGTTTAAAGTAAAACCTGTAAAACTGTAAGTGGGTATTGCTAAATGCCATTCACCCTTATTTTTTATACAACCTTTGCAAAGACCTAATTCAAAATTTTATTTCCATAATTTCACATGTTTCTGAGCAAAACAAGATGTTGAATTAATAAAATGTAGGACGAGACTTGATTTGATCCATTTGGGATTGAATGGACGGGAAGTGGTTGTTTTAGTCAATTTGTTGGAGAGGTTGGAAAAATAGAAAATGAAAGAGATTCGTGATATTAGAGAAATTGCATATAAATCTTTTTTTTTTGGTTAATTAAAAGTAAAAGTATTACACATTTTCATTGTTAGTTGAAATAAAGGTGATATATAAAATATATATGGCAGTCAGTCGATTAAAATTTGTTTACAGGGTGCTGCGATTAATTAATCGCAAACTAATTTGGCTGTGAAAATACCCCCAAAAGATAATTTAAAGCTATTATCATGTTAAATGTTCAGTCTACAATGGCCTAACATAGCCTAAAGTATGGAACATAAAATAAGATAATTTCAGAAACATCTCAGTATTTTTAAGTTCTTAAACTATGTTACTGATAAACTCGTCAGAGTAGTGCTAACTACATTAGCGCTTATGTTACTCTCTCTATAATGGTGTGTGTAAACTAAACGGCTATGTGTGTGAATCTGTGAGGGAGAGACCGAGAGCGGGCTTTTTAGAGAGAGAGAAAATATAGTAGGTTGATTGAAAAAACTATGTGCTTTCCGTACATAATTAAAACGTAATTTTGTGGCAAACTGCTTAAAATATTTGAATCATGGACAAGATCTGTCGATTTTATCATATATATAGTATCTTTTTTTGTTTACTGGCCACACAAAATATTTATTTGTTTGGCTCAGTGTCGTTGTGGGTTTTGGTTATTTTTCTGTTATAAGACCTTTAAAATAACAGAAATCATTTGGTGAAGTGATGACGGAACTGTAATGCGGTCACGAGAGCTGCCTGGAACTACTTTCGCCGTGCGTTTCCCTGAAAATAACTGTTACTTCAAAAACAGCGATTTTATCACCTCAGAATAATGTATCTATGTTTTATTTTAGTAATAAAAAATCGGAGAAAGCGTTGACAACAAAGTTTGTGTGTGTGTGTGCCAGCACAATCTGCGATCTACGATCTTTCTCTCCGTGTGTGTGTGTGTGTGTGTGTGTGTTGCGCGCACGAGTGAGTGATGCGTGTTGGTTATTCATCAATTAAAGCGGCCTTATATGGAACGGTGATTAAAACTGACTCGGAACTACCTGTGCATTAAACGGTTATACTGCATACCTGCCAGCCAATCAGAATCCAGAAGACAGACCATAATAAATATATATAACCGATATGTGTTTTTTTCAGGGCCGATACCGATACCGATTATTACAGATCAAGTAGACCGATAACCGATATTTTGAACCGATATACGCTGGTGTAAAAATGAAAATTAATGCCAAAAATTAATAATAACAAGAGCTCTGACAAAAAAACGTTCTTTAAATGCTTTTAAACATGTCTTTAATTCTGAAAACTGTTAATAACAAAAACATTTCCGTTGGTTTTAATTTACAGTACAGTGCAAATGAAGGCATAAAACATTAATTTATTTATCTTTTAATCAAATGAGAGTTAGACTTTATTTTTGGCAAACAAATGATTTACTATTAAAATTAAAACATGGAAGAAATAACGTATTGTGTTATTATTCTCAACAAAAGTTGTAATAATTGTTGTAGTTGTATTACGTATACAGTAATATATTCGGCTAAACCGAACTTATATTTTGACAGGTTGCCATGAGAACCTTTTAAGTTTCTGTAGCCTATGTATATATGATATGACGATCGTTTTACTCAAATGAAACGGTCAAATGCTCATGAAGTGACTCCGAGCAGTTCTGGGGATGTTGCTTATGTATTTATGTCCTCATTTATGCTGAAAAACACCGCGAGCATCACGCGCTTCAGTATGTATGTTGTGCAGTAAATGAAACCGCACGTCTGTGTCACATTAACAGAGATGCAGAACATGCAGGATTCATATTTAAAGTGTTTTTGCGGCTTAATATTTATAGATACTAGTTCGATTTAAGTGTACTGACCTACTTTTGATTAATTCATCCAAACTTCGACACATTCCGCGACATTCCGCGTTATACGGTAAATTCCATTATATGATTGCATTCCGCGATTCCGCCCGCATTTTCCGCACGCGGACATCATAGGTTATATTAGGTGTTTTGCTTAGCTGAGGCAGCTCTTAGCAAGTGCTCTCGGTGTGATGCCTTCAGTGCGTTGATTGGTCTCGTGATGTGGGCGGAGATTGCTGAGATTGAGAGATCGCCTCACTCTCACAGAGTGTTGAGCTCAGACAGGCTGCATCGAGCCAAATAGTGCATTTAAACATTAAATAGTTTCAGACCAATAAATAATGTCTCCTGTAAATTGCTTATAAAAAAAAAAAAAAAAAAATATATATATATATATATATATTATCGTCAAATATGTTTTGAGGTTTGAAAATGGGCGCCGAAGGAAATATATACAATGAAAGAAAAATCATCTTGTTGAGATATATGAGATTGCAGTTGTGTATTTCAGTCGTGTCCCAGAGTGAATGACCGCACTCTTATCAAGTTGCTCATTCAGAACAAGTTCGTAAACAGTGTTTGCTGCGAGCGCCTGTGTAATAAAGTACAAACAAACTGAATATTGATCTGTAAAACAGTCCACACGATAACACCTCGCTGCATCTGCTGCGGTCAAGCAAAGCTCGGCCCTTTCTACTGTATCTCTAATGACAGTGGTGAGTCATACTAATAATATAAAATGAATGAGTTGCCCAGATGTGTGTGATTTGGTAAGAACGTACACCTCCTTTTGTCCTCCCTGAGGTCCTTAGATTTCCATTCCTCACAAGCGAGTTCGACAACGCTGTGGAAAATTGTGCTGTTATTCAAATCATTCTCTGCGATTCCCCTCCAGATGCCGGTTACTCATCAATATCTGAATCCTCCCTTCAGTTCAGCTCTATACTTCTTCATTAACTTCATCCCGCATGGGATTGACATTGGTTTTTATTCTACAAGAGTCAGTCATGTTTTTCATGGTATTGGGAATCACAGCGCTTGCATCTCTGAGGACGATCAAACACCTCTATCTCTTTCTTGATTCTTTATCTTCCTTTATGTAGAGATAATGCATGTTATATTTCAAAAGTTATTGTTTAGCGATGTGGCTTTTCCAATGTGTTTCTTCAATAACCAGAGGTGATGCTTCTACAGAATATATACTCAAAATTGTGCTTTATTCACACAAGGTGTAGGCAGATATTAGAAATGATAAACTTTTTCTGTTGAATTGAAAATAAAAAAACATATTTGTAATAAACATTTAATATGTTATTTGCTATGCTATTTCTTGATATTTTCTGAACAAAAAACTAGAATATATATATAAATTAAATACTAAGTAAAATTTGACAAAATACTGTCAAATACTACTTAAAAAAACAAGGCATATTTACACAGTTTTTCATTTAAAGAAAAAAAAAGATTGTTAATGTTAATCTGCATGGATACAGCCCAATGGCAACATATCACTTAGTGTAACATTAACTGCACCAAATTTATTCTTTGTTATTTCTTTCCTCGCTCGCTGCGGCATCATTTTCTGCTTATGAGCAGACATACTGTTACATGATTGGCTGTTAGCGTGTCACTCCCTACGTTGCTAGGTTATAAGTTAATGCAACCAAACTTGCACACACATACGTGCATGCAGTTGAATTGAAAAATGAATTGAAAAAATATTTGTAATAAACAGTGTTATTTCTTGATATTTTCTGAAAAAAAAACTAGATAATTTATATAAATAAACCAACGAATTAAAACAACCAAGGCATATTTACAGTTTTTCATAAAAATAAATAAATAAATACAGTATGTACAAATATATATAAATAAAGAAATAACAAAAATTTATCAAACTAATTAAATACGGCATAACAGTTTTTCATGAAAATAATAAAAAAGATGCATTTTAGTTATGATGCAAATGAATCATTGAATCAGTGTTTTGAATCGATTTATTTAAATAGATATCTGTAATATCATTTTTGCATTAACACTCATATTTTCAAGTCACAAGACAGAACAGAACCCACAGAAACAACGTCTTCAGAGTTTACAGGATTTTTTGAAATGGTACTGAATAGCTCAATATACCAGCTAGGCCAAAAGAACCAGCTGATATTGGGCTATTTTGAAATCAACATCAGCTGATAACATGTGCTCTTGGCAATGAACACATTTTTTGCTTGCCCTTTTGTCTAAATACCTAGTGAAATCCACTGAAACGTACTACTGATACTTGTCCATTTTAAAATTATGATATGTTTCCTGTGGCTCAGTGGTAGAGCATTGCGTTAGCAGCGCAAAGGTTGTGGGTTTGATTCAGGGAACACACACACTGACAAAAATATGTATACCTGTCACTTGCCTCGTTCTAAATGTGAATTTGAAGTCTCTCTTGCCTCGTTCTCTCTCTACAGGTGTATAACATGTTTCAACACCAGAGTTTGGGTGTGAGGATCCACATCCAGGTCACCAAGTTGGTTCTCCTGCACACTCGTCCAGTAAGTGTACAAACACTAGAAGATTAACATCCAGATCTATGTACATCATGACTCAACCTGCCATTTATCTGCTCCCTTGCTGTTTTATTCCTGTCCTCAGGACCTGTGATGTTATCCTCGCTCAGTGTGTGTGTGTGTGTGTGTTTAACTACTGGTTTTCCCCTTCATTTTATTGCTGGATTTCATTCTCTCCAAAGGCTCCGGAGAGTCTGCCAGAAGGTTTTTCGAGTGCTCACCTCTAAAGAAATGATGTATGTCAGGATGCCACTGAATAGCCGTTAGTGTAAATATGTAGTGATGCTTCAGGGCAAAGCCTTTGGACTCGCAGTCTCTGATGCTTGAAACAAACGCTCTTCATGTACAACTGAATTAGAGCAGCACTTCTCAAAACCATGTTGATTTCATTGTGTGATCGATGAATCACACATCATGTCAGCGGGAGTCACAGAGTCACATGATCTTTCAGAAATCATTCTAATATGCTGGTTTGATGCAAAGCAGCAAATCATGATTCATGTAAACACTATCATCTAAAAGGCTCTTTAAGCCCAAATTTGATTTGTGTGCCTCTTTTACTCTTTCAATAGGAAATACTGCTCTCATCAGTTTTATAGGGTCTTTAAAGTAAAATCCACTGACTGGTAGTGTAAACTGTTTGTCCCTGGGAGTCTGTCATATTTAATTTGAGGCTAAAGAAAATGAGGCTGTGTGGGACAGAATTACAGCGCGTTCATTATGTCTTACTGTTTCAAAGAAAAAAAAAATCCCACAGTTCACTTGCATGTAAGGTTTAATGCTCTGATTGTGTTCAAATGACCACAGAAGAATATGTTACTATACAGACTTTCTTACAAATACAGTGGGAAGTATCTGATTTAAAGTTTTGCTGAAGTCTGTAAATCAGATTCTAATTGTCCAGTGTGTTTCTTAGGAAAAGCTGAAGGTGGGCCACCATGGAGAAAAAGCCCTGGAGAGCTTCTGTCACTGGCAGCATGAGGAATACGGCGCGCGATATCTGGGAAACAATCACGTTCCCGGGAGCAGAGACGATCCTCCTCCTGTGGACGTGGCCGTGCTGGTCACCAGGTACTTATCAATCACACAAATATGGAACAGAGATTCATATATTTACTAAAACTAGGGCTTGGTGATATGGCAAAAGGTTTTTTAAACCGATTCTTAATTTTTAACTAGTCATATTGAAAATGTAACTACAACATGATTCAAGTTACTTTTTCTTTATTATCCTCTAGTTAAAGACAATTCTATTCCAAGTGCACCAGACATAATGTTGTCAACATGATGTAAATAAATGAACAAATCACCTCAAATAGCTTTGCAGAAAAGATGCATGCATCTTGTACCATATGCTCAGAAATAATACAAGGAAAATGCTTTTAAAAATTCTCAAAAGTCAAGGTATTTCCAATTCAAAATGACTAACACCAGTAGACTAGAGGTCTTCACGGGTCCCAAAATTCGTACCCGAACCCGAACCCGAAGAGACCCGTATATGCTGCAAACCGACCCGGACCCGTATTTGAAAGTGGGACCCGAACCCGTGCAGACCCGAGAAATGCCTTAAATGTACACAACGCGGACCCGACCATTATTCAAAAGTTGGAACCCGGCTGGGAGCACAGCTGCACCCAAAAAAATTCAAACTGTTAACTTAGTTGCTATCACCATGATGCAAACATGAAATATCAGACACACAGTAGTAGCTCTTTACAGTTATTTTATTCGATTGTGCTGCTTTTTTAGTTTATAAATTAGTTTTCTATGTAAACATGGACGTGTTTAACTGTTGCACTCGCATCTCATGCATGAAACGGCATTCTAAAAACGCGGCGCTCAAGTTAAAAAGTTGTTCCCGTTCCACTGCCCTCATCATATATTTGTCAATACAAAAGTGAATTCTGTGTGAATGGCAGCTAGCGATATATTACACACAATGTACTGATGGTCCTCGGGTCTCGGTCCCGAGCGCTACAGTCATTATTAACATAAATATTCAAACACAATGCGCAGCTTTCCAATGATGCAAACATGAAATTCAGACACACAGTAGTAGCTCTTTACTGTTATTTTATTAATTGGCATTTTTTATTTATAAATTAGTCAAAACATGTGTCTGTTGCAATTCTAACGTTTGGTAATATTTCTATTCAATCGTGATTCCTCGATTTCTAAAAAATTAAATCGTGGCAAAACATTAAATTCGAATTAATTGCAGAAATCTGAAAAATTGCTCAGCCCTAACTAAAACTGACCAAAACACCAGTTGATTAAAAGACATTAACCAAAAACGGTGAAAAAAGTTAGTTAAGAGACAAGATTGTGCAGAATTTGACAGATACAGACAGTTTTAAGTGTTACTTCTGTTTCCAAATACTGCCCTTCACATCTGCACAGATTTCATTGCGTTTCTCATTCTCCATCACCGTCTCTCTCTCGTTTACGTCTTTCACACCTCCTTTGAAGTTCAGTCTTTCAGCTCTTGGCTGCTCAAGACAGATTTAACCTTTTTTCATCCCTTTTATTGAGATCCAACACAATTTGAACCCGCCAGTATCTGAGCTGTGATAGAGCCTAATAATCCCTCTGTCAGCGAGACAGGTTTGCTCCCGATCTTCATCTTTTCACTACAACAGATTACTCACGGCAGCCAAAACACGGCATAATTGTGGGATTAGGGTTTATTAGCGTACTGTAATTTTCAGGATCCAAAAAAAGTACAGAAAAAGAAAATCCTTTTGTTAAAAAGACTGATGTGAGCCTGTCAGATACTATCTGTCATCCCGGGCCCGAGGAGCTCGCAGGGAGAGCCAGCGCACACAGAGAGGGTCTTTGTTCCCCCTGCGCCAGGTTAAATATGATCTCCGCCGGCGTACAAAAGCAGCTCTCTGTAAGGATGCGGTGTACAGGAGCAACATCTGTCTCAGCTTGCATGCCAAGATGGCTCGGGGCAGCGGGAATGCATCAAAGCAAATTAAGGCTTGACAAGGTGTGCCTCGGTTTCCCCTCTCACAGCTTTGTTGGAGCTGTCAGTGGCTCGTCCCGGGTTCCCGCGGCTCTTGCTGGCTGAAGAAAGATTATCTTCTTAATGCTTCTATGGCCACATTCACACCGAGCTTTCACTGCTCTTCTGAGAGCTTAAACTCATTCAGGCCTTCGCTGAGATCCGTTATGAAATCATTACTGACCGATCTATGCTTTTAAAGAGCTGTGTCAGGTAGAGTCCCAGCACCAGGGCCATGTACTGTACTGTACTGTAACATGCTGTGTCATAAGAAACATGCGTGCTTGTAGTTTACAGCTGCGAGAAGTCAAAATGACATTATGATTAGTATTATCTCAAACACTGCTGTCTGTACGCCTACAGATCTGTAACTTACAGACGTTCTCTCATCAATTTAAATGTGATCGCAGGCTTGCGTATCATTTAGAATTGAATTTGGATTCAATTTGAACTGGGGTAACAAACGGGATGTGTAGAATCTCAATTCAATTTGATGTGAATCTACAGTACCGTTCAAAAGTTGTTAGTGTAATGTTTTTTAAGAAATTACATTTTATTGATCAGTAAAATATCACTAAAGATATTTATAATGTTTAAAAATCTTTCTATTTCCAATAAATGTTCTTTCGAAGTTTCTATTCATCAAAGAAGCCTGATTAAAACTGTTTCCACAAACAGTTTACAACATTGATAATATTAAGAAATGTTTATCGAGCAGCAAATCAGCATATTATTATGATTTCTGAAGATCATGTGACACTGAAGACTGGAGTAATGATGCTGAAAATACAGCTTTTATTACAGAAATAAATTACATTTTACAATTCATTCACATAGTAAGCAGCTTTTTAAAATTATAATAATATTTCACAATATTACAGATTTTACTGTATTTTTAATCAAATTAATGCAGCCTTGGTGAGCAGAAGAGACTTCTTTTAAAAACATTAATACATTTTACCGACCACTTTTGAACAGTGGTGTATGCATTAAATGCATTATTATGAATTAAAAATAAAATACATTTCCTATAACTGTATCTTTTAAGTTTGAGCGTTTTATGGGCCTTACAGACAGAAAGAACGATAGATGGATAGATGGATAGATAGATGGATGGATGGATGGATGCCTGGATATCGTTCATACTCACTAGGCTCAATAGGAAACAGCAACTCTCTACTGTATAACTGCAGATGCTTGATTTTATTTAAAGAAGTCTCTAAGCCACCAAATTGCAAAGGTTAAATGATGCCATGATGAAATGTATGATTGTCAACAGAGATGATCATTCACCATGTTTTACACGGCAGTCTCTGCAAGCTTTTACTGAACAGGTCTGAGTATTATGTAACGTTGGCTCCTCTAGATTTCCGCACGGGTTTCCAAATTGGAAGTCTGACTTTCTTTTGCACCTTTCCAAGTAGGAAGTTGGAAATTCTGACTTTCCGAGTCGAATGGAACGCAGCGTTAGCTCCTGTTATGCAAGATGAGGTCAGAAATGCTTTCATTTGGACGGTTTGGCGACAGTTGGGACAGGGTGGCGGGTCACATCCTCCATGCGTGTCAGCGCTAATGGAAATCAGCGCTCTTAACTGTATCTCTTCCCAGCCGTTCGTCGCTGAACAGGATCTGTCTTCAGCACCCAGCTGTGTGTCACATTCACTTAAGCTGTGAAGGAACAAGAAGGGAAACCAGAAGCCCACATCAAAACCCCTTTGGAATAGAGGGACATCAGACAGCCAAAGTGACACGTCGCAGAGCACGTATGGAGAAAACGTTTGATGACTGCAGACTCACAACAAGAGTCATTAATCTTAGCTGTCTGACGCTTAGTAAACAACAACGTCTTTGTTAATTCGATTTTTTTTTTTTCATTTTCCGTCGAACCACCTCAAAGGTCCTCTGATGTTTTAGTTTGTCATTTGTTGACCACCAACGTTGGGGAAACTACTTTGAAAATGTAGCTTTTAACTACAACCTGCTCATAATTTAAAGTACACTACAGTCATGCTGTTCTTTTGAAAACCTCCGCTACACTACAAACTACTAACAAAAGCTAATAACGTTAGACAGTTAGACAGCTTTTTCCTCTTTTTAGTCCATTCAGTGGTCCGAATCTGTTGTTAAAAAGGTTAAGATGCCATAACATGGACTGAATGCTGTGTGAACAAATCTGTACTGTATTTGTAATAGGGACTAGGGCTGTGCAATTAATCGCATGCGATTCTCATGCGCATCTCATCAGTAAAGCCGGTGTCCTGACATTTTATCCTACCCGTCAGATTTTCCTACCTCGGCATACTGTGCATGCGCGCATCAATATTGCATCCTTTTTCTCACGCTGAACAACAATATTTAATGTATCTGCATTACTTGTAAGGGGTAGGTTTAGTGTTGGGGTTGGTGTAGACGTTAATAAAACACAATCTAATAGGTAGAAAAAAATATAATTATTGTTGGTTTCCGGTAGCTGTATCTCTTCTATCCACAACCACGAATATAACACGTAATTACTGTATGTGCATTACTGTAAGGGTAGGTTTAGGGTTGTGGTAGGTGTACACATTAATAAAACATAATTTAACAGGTTGTCGTTGTCGAATTGTACTACCCACTGTTTTAATGGGAGGTAGCAAAATCTGACAGGGTAGGACAAATCGACAGAACACCGGCACGAACAATGATCTATCACAACGCATGAGTACCGCATTTTAATTTCTTTCATAAAAGGTCTATCACGGCGTGTAAGTACCGCATTGAAATCTATTTTGTGCGGTCTCATGCTTGAATGGTTTAAAACACTTTAATATTTAAACTGACAAGGCTTAAAACACGTGAGAATGATAAACTTTATTGAGGAAGCAGCACTGGCCCGGTCGTTCAGATAAGTGATTAGTTAAACACTACGGCCTGTTAACAGCTCGAAAGCTAATTGTATTCGCATAAATTATGATGCATACAACTGGTGAACCAGTCCAATGTAATGCATATGTCTGAATGGTCTGAATAAGAATAAAATGCAACATGAATGATACTGTATGAAGCGTTGTTTGTTTACATGCATTATGCATTATGAAAACCAATGTTTGGGATACCACGATCAAAACTTACGTGGCCCTTGTGCATGCCCGACTTCAACTGCTACTTCATGAGATTAGATTAGGTTAAATGAGATTAGACATTTCAGCAAGAGTTGAGTAATGTAGTAAAGTCTGTGATGTCGCTGCTGAGTTACTCCCCAGCACTGAGTACCACAATCCCTGCTTGTTATTTGTTAACAATTCAGTGTTTAAAACCACAGAAGTATCTGGTGTTCTGGCTCTCCTCCTCACCTGTTAGTCATTGTTTAAGCTCAAAAAGGGTTTTGGTAAAGTCAAATTACAGGCTCCGAGGCTGCGGCCACTGCCTCCCCAGAGTTCAGCCCTGCCAAAGACAATTACAAGAGGAAGCACAGCAGACATCTTTAACTCTTTGTTGTTTGCAGATTTGAAGGCATTGGACGTGGTTGCTCTAGACTCAGGAATGCTTTTTAATTCGCAATGTCGACTGCTGATTGAGGGATTTTAGAGGTGCCTTCAGCATGAGCTGATGTTGACCCTACCCTGTGTGACGGGTCGTTTAATTGTGTTTTAGCCTAGTTGCCTAGTTTGCTTGTTAGTACTTGGTGCAACTCTTATCGTGCTGAGAGAGCAAAAATACAAAGTCTCTTAGATCTTCTTGGATGCTAGATGGATTTCCTTTGGTGGCGGGGAGGAGATGTGCTTTCTGCCTGTAATGTGGGGACGAATCCGTTTGAATTCAGGCCAGTCAGGAAGTGGTGGTGGGGGGGTGCAAGCAAGTCTGGACGATATCCAGACATCAAGTGTTGTTTGGTGTTTGCAGTAGTCTCTTTCTGTTTCTCGCCGTCTCTCTCTCTGCCCTCTTCTGTCTGTCTGCACTTCTCCGCAGACACCCAGAGCCCTGATATATGTGTCGTATAACTTCACATTGATTTGTTCCCAGATGCTGACGTGAAACTGTCAGCACCTTGCTCAGTCGTCAGATGGGTGCGTGGGAAAACGGCCTCTTCTGAAGCATCTGTTTGCCATTTCACACCCAGCCCTGGCCTTTAGACGTTCTGTTTGTTCCACAGGCATAATTCTCAGCACACTCACGATAACCCTGCTGCGGTGGCCAAACTCTATCAGAGCTGATCTGCCTAACAAGATACAGAGAAATCAGCAAATATATATAAAAAAACACTCAAAATGCTTTGTGTGTGTGTGTACTGTATGTATGGATAAAAAAACGTCCTAAAATTATTTATGCTATGACATTTTGTTTTTGGATTTTGGAAGGGAAATATTGATATTTTATTTTATTTCATATTTTGTGATACACCCAAGAGGCCATTTGTGGAAAAATAAATAAATAAAAAATATATGTATATGTGTGTGAGTATATCTCAAAAGTAAAATGACATGTTCTTGCAATTTTTTAAATGCCACAAAATTGTATTAAAAATCTTTTAAATGTCTAAATATATATCTCAAAATGCATTTTATGTTTTGGGGTGATTTATGTTGTTATTTTTATTTTATTTGTTTTTGGAGCATATTTTTATGTTCTAAATTGTAAAAAAAATTATATAATTCTCAGTTTTTGGAGCTAAATAGTCATTTTATTTTATATCTAATATATTTTACATTTTGGGTTTATTTATATTGTTTTTTTTCTGTTTTCTTTGTGGAACATATTTTTGGCTTCTAAGTAAAAAAACTATTAATTTTATGGAGTGAACATTTTATTTATTTTATTTCTTATTTTTATTTGATTTGTTTCATATATTTTGGTTCTACAAAAACATTTCCTGATGCAAAATTGATTTTGGTTTTGAGGGTAAAATATATACTCGGACATCTTGACAGGCATCGTGGGATTCACCCTAGCGTGTGTTTGAGTGTCAGTCCTGAGTGCTTGTTAGTGGTTTTATGCATCAGAAGTCACAGAAACGCTCTACTGCTGTCGCTGTCTGAAGTTATGGTGTCATACTGAGTTCATGCCGCTCTTGTCTGGATGTTGTAACTTCTCTTGAGCATTGTGGCCTCACGTAAATAAGAGTCGAGCAGGAAATGAGCTGGATTTGATTCATTTACTGTTGTTTTGAAGTGTTACTCCTTTAACTGACGGAGGAACACCACACAGGGGAAAGGAGTGCACAGTTACAGCAAAAGCCCTGTGGTTTTCCCACAATGCACTATTTAACCATCAGAGGTCAGGTTCAGGCATCCAAACAAACACAACAAAACATTTTCAGCAGGACCCTTTTGTTTCACAGATAAATTCAAGCTTCTCAGGATATTATATATCAGCTTTTCATTCCTTGTTTACTAAAGATTATTTGCTGTTTTGCCTTTAATATTTGCTTTTTTTGCCTTGAATCTGGTTAGTTTATTTCTCTGATTAATAAATAATACACAAGTCAATGAATGTGCAAGGAACATCTCAGTGATGTGTCTCAAGTCCCAAAATTCATCTGCCAACCTTGAGATCAAGTGTCTTAGGAGAAATAAAAGACACAAATGAGACCTTAATCAACTTACTGGATAAGAGTATAGAGTTATAAAGTGAACATAATAGATTCATTTGTGGAAGAAATTATGAGAAATGTTTGTTCATAGTAAGATCTCTGACTTTTGACTGCAAAATTTGGTGCCTGAGCCTCGTTTGAGACATTTTTGAGGTCTCTGAAACTCTAGATGAAACAAATGTGAGATTAACAGGAGAAAAATCTGAAAACGAGTCTCCATTTGCCCTCTTTTAATCTCATTGCTGTGTTGGAGAAACAATATAGATCTCATTTGATTTCTATTATCTAACATTTGTCTGTGTTTCTCTCTTGTCTTGTTTTCTCTCTCCAGAACAGATTTTTGCGTCCACAAAGATGAGCCTTGTGACACAGTTGGTGAGTTGCTGAACCGCTCTTTTTTTTTTGGTGGATTCTTCTCATAGTTACTTCATGGGAATGTATAACCACACACACAAATACCTCAAAAATAAAATGCAATATATCTTGCAGTCTGTAAAAGCCACAAAATTGTATTATAAATCCTTGAAATATCTATGTCATGTTAAGCCACAAGAGAACATCTGTTACCATTATTTTAGCACCGCATAGCATAATAACCACCCAGAACATGCTACAGTCATGTCAACAAGCTTAAAGGGGTCATCAGATGCAAAATTCACTTTTCAAGTTGTTTGAACATAACTGTGTGTTGGAAGTGTGTGTACACATCCATCCTATAATGATAAAAATCCACCCAGTGTTTTTTAATCCCTATTTTAAAATCTCCTTTCTCTAATCAGGCTGTTCTGAGGTTTCTGTCAGAATAATGTAGTTCTGTACAGGCCCCTCCCACAATTGTTGATTGACAAGTCCGTCTTACCTTAGCCCCGCCCTGAGTGAGCTGTCATCCATCTGCCATTGTGTCGACTCAGAACGTCTCCGATTGAACGATTTAGGTGTTTTGTTGTTGGATGTAATAATGAACATAGCAGTTGTCATTTACTCCCGACATCTGAGCCGCTGAAGACGTAGAGGATTAACATTACTTTCGTTTTGAAGTGAATGTGCCGATCCCCGTCTGCCTAAATGTGTCTATGTTTGCGCGAATCATTCGTGATCAAGCTTAATTGAGTATAAAGTTTTTTATTTTATGAATCTTTGCAAATGGCCTTTCCTAATAACAAGTTAGTTAGCCAGTTTCGTGGCTAAAGTAAACCGTACTGCTCGTCACTCCACGAAAGAGAGGGGCGGAGTCAGCAGAGCTCATTAGCATTTAAAGCAACATGGACTAAAAAAACAGCTTGATGAAAACAGAGCTGATTTTGATAGGGTAAAGAAGGTGTTATTTACTTTACCATTGAAATTAACCAAAGTATGTTACAGACACAGTTTCATTAAGACTCTAAATAATCATATCAACTTGTGGAAAATGGGCATCCGATGACTCCTTATGTGTTCTTTAAAACACATTAAAATAACAAGTTTGTTCTATATGTATTATTTTTAGGAACATAATTTTAGGTTCTAAAAATACTTTATTAATCAAATATTTATTCATTTATACTTTTTTAAAACAATTTTTGCGTTTAACATTTTTTATGCAAAATTTCTTTACATTTTTCAGGTGAAATATTACCCAGACATAAACACTCATACCTCAAAATGCTGTATTTCTTGCAATCTGTAATAATCCACAAAATTGCCTTGTAAATTTAAGAAATAACTTATAGTATTTAGCAAAGTACTTTAGTATTTATACCATTAGTATACAAGTATTATTATATGTTTTAGGAACATGCATTTAAATCTAGTACTTTTCTAATGCAAAATTTTTTTTGATTTTGCGAGTTAAGTTTTTGTTCACTTTTTTTTAAACCTATTTTTAAGCTCTACATTTTTATGCACAATTTCTTTTGATTTATGAAATGAAATATGACCTAGGCGTATGTACATAACGCAAACATATATTGAAAATTTCTTGCAATTTCTTCTGAAAAGCCACAAAATTGTATCATAAATCCTTGAAATAACTAAAAGTCTTGTTAAGCCACAAGAGAACATCTGTTACAGTGATATTAGCATCCCCCTAATAACCACCCAGAACATGCTGCAGTCATGTCAATGAGCTTAATGTCTCACAATTTCTTCAGAATAATGTCAAAATGTAGTTTCTGTATTAAAAGTTCTTCCGGTCGTCCGTATGCAGCCAGTTTCTTCTTCATACATCTGTTGAACTTTTTGATATGGACCATTAAGCATTCTGACATTATCTCATCAGTATTCAGTCAGTGATGGAGAAACACGAAACAAGAGATGATTTTTTGCTGAATAACATAAACATGCCTTTGGGTCTTGAGAACGTCAGTCCGTGATCTTTTTAATCCAGAGCGTTCGTCATCGAAACTCAGAACAGATCTCAGATGCTCTGGCGATCCGTGAGTCCTGGCCACCTGCCGCTTGTGCATTTCTCTGTGTGGGGCATTTGACCCCCTGGATTCCTGCCATTCATGAGCAGAGCCAGGTGACTCATATTCACTCGTATCCCAGCGAATGAACACTGAACTGTGATCTGCTCTTCTGTGAGCTGTGTTCCAAAAACTAGTCCGCTTTGTTTTTCTGCTCTCTAGAGAGGCAGCAACCTTTTAGAAATGAACCCTCATTCACTACTGTTCAAAAGTTTGGGGTGGTAAGATTTTTGTTTTTGAAAGCAGTCTCCTATGCTCCCCAAGGCTGTGTTTATTTAATACTATTATGAAAAATATTACACTTTAAAATAACTGTTTACTAGTTAAATGTATTTTAAAATGAAATGTATTCCTGTGATCAAAGCTGAATTTTCAGTATCATTGCTCTTCAGTGTCACATGATCCTTTAGAAATCATTCTCATATGTTTATTTGCTGCTCAAGAAACATTTCTGTCTATTGTCGATGTTAAAAACAGTTGTGCTGCTTAATAGTTTTGTGGAAACTGTGATACATTTTACTTTTCATGATTCTTTGATGAACTGAAAGTTCAAAAGAACAGTAATTTTTGAAATAGAAATAGTTTGTAACATTGTAAATGTTTTTACTATCACTTTCAATCAATTTAATGCATCCTTGCTGAATAAAACTTTCTGACCCCAAACTTTTGAGCGATAGTATACATACATGATTTGAGAAAAAACAGAAAAAAACAACATAATTAAATAATGAGAAAGTTTGCTAACAGACAAAGAGTATTTGGTAGATTTGACTATTTTCCATTACATTAACAAAATTGTATTTACTATTTATTTATTTATTTTCTTTCTAAGTATTTTTACATGTAAGTTTAATTTTGTCCGAATTCAGAAAAATACATTTTGGAAGTGATTGTCTGCAAATGAGTCGTGCAAAACTGCTTCACATTTTGTCCAAAAAGGTTTTTTATAAGGCAGCATAACATTTGTCAAGGTCTGTCTGTTGGCATGGCTCAGTTCGCCCCTGCTTGTCGATGCTGTAACTACAACATTTCAAAAAGCATCGTTCTCCATTGACAGGCATTTAGAAGTAGTCATGTTCTGATTACTATATAATTTACTCACATTGTTATATTTGATTCTCTATTTGTCAAGCTGTGTTAAAAATGCAAAAACTGTGAATTTTATAAACAATCCATCAATGTCAATTTAAATAAAAGGCATTACATGAATTTAGTATTAAACATATTTAATGAATTGCATGTTTACTTTTTAACATTCTAGCAATATATCATTCTAACTAAATAAAAGCATTTTTGCAAGAAACATTGTAAATTGTAAATCTTGCATTTCTTCAGAGAGCTTGCAAAGATGTGTTCTCTGTGAAGAATGCATGCAATACTGCCTGAATTTGGCTCAAAAATTTTTTAATTAGGCACCATTGTAATCATGCTTTCCACCTTATACAACAGCTATTGCATTGGGAGCTCACTGTTGACTATGAAGGCAGCACACTAGTTTTTGGAACAGAGCCTTGGAGTGAAAGTCACATGACGTATCTCAAAGTTTTCACACACCATGCTGTTAAGTCTAAGGTTTTGTTAAACACGTAAAGGTGAAAATTCGTCCATTCTAGAGTTTCCAAACACGCTCAGCGGGGTCATGCTTTTCTTTAGTGTCTGCATACCACAAGACCGGCATTGCATTCAGAACGGATTGTAAGCGCAGAAGCCACCTCAGGACCGTTTGTTCAGTTCCAGACAATCAGAGCGGGTTGTAATTGTTCCGGCATGATGGAAATAATTTGGTCACAGTGCTGCTATTATGCAGCGACTGGGAATGGCATACCTAGAATGATGAGTTTGAGTGGACGTCTCTCTGTTTGGGTGGCCCAGTTCCTTCAGGGGAACATTGACATCAACCGTGAAAAACCTGCAGTCTGTAGAGGCAGCCAAGCGAAGGCCTCCATGTCAAGACACGTGAGAGAAGCAGACTTTCTATTTCTGTTACACATCTTTGTTTCGGATTTAATGCTCGCATGATGCAATTCTATAGTTATTTGACTGTATATGGTCTCGAGTCGATTAGTAGTAGGGTTGGAGTATCCAAGTAAAGTCTGGTGAGTGTCCGTCAAACGAGAGCGTTTCGGATAAGGGCGCCAGTGATGAAAGCAATGACCTCACTGATATCAACTTCAGCCCACTTTATGCCCCGCTAGCAGTAGGAACAATATGTTTAAAGCTATGCTTACCATATTGCAAGTAATACATTTGCATTTTAAACTGTTTAGAACAAGAGCCACAGTTAACTTGAACAACATTAAACTTTTAATCGCAAGTTTTTGCAGACGTTTCAAATTCAAATTAACTTTGTTTTGGCGGATTTTTTTTCAAAAACAAAACAATTTATATTGCTTTAGCCCTCATGTTTTGTTCCGGTCATTTTCTTTTTCCCTAAAAAGCTAATTAATGTTATTGCATTGGATTAAAACCTACTGACTTTGCTCACACAGGGGACAACAACTTCCCTAAAAATATATTATTTTCTTTTTGGAAGTGAATGGTCATAGTTCACATCATAGATCCAAGTTTATGCACCTCTGATTTTGAATGAATATTGCCAAAATGATCCACAAATAAGTTTTAGTTTTATTTACTATAAACTGAGATGCATGAGCTCAGATCATTGAGGACTAACCAGTTCCAAAAAGAAATACAAAACTTGTGCTAACTGAAAGAAAACAAGTTGATTAAAAGATTGAATGTGTGATTTGGTGATCATTTCATAATGAGAGATTTACAAGCAATTTGAAAAGGCTGGATATGTTTGACCTGGAACACCACATTACTGTAGGTAAAGGATTTCCAGCACAGCACAAGAGTTAAATCAAGTGGTTTAGAAAGAATAGGTAAACCTAAAAAAAAGAAGTCCTCCTGCCAGATTATGCAATACTGGAAATGACCCATTGCAAACTGTGATTTATTTGTTTAAACGCCAAAGACTCTACGTCTGATGCCAAAACGGCTCAGTTTTTTCCCATTTTGAAGCCATTATGAATTATTTACCTGTGTAAACAGGCCAAATGTGCTCAGGAGATTGCTGCAAAATAAATATTTGCCTAAAAAAAGATGTGGAATAGTTTAATGAAAACACATGTTGCATTTCCTCTCATTCCATTGAAATGCACACCTAACCGTCTGGAATCACCCTCTGAACTCGGTCAAAGGCTGTAATTATTAAACGAGAGGAATTTCCCCATTCACTCAGGTAGGAGGAGAGGAGACGCCTCGTCTTGGAGATCATTCAGAGCAGAAGTCTGTGTTTGAAATGGAGCACCTCTCTTTTTCAGCTGATGTACAAGGATCCCATTGAGATAGGGTTTGATTGAGAAGGGATAAGCTCCTACCTCAGGCTTAACGTCTCCCATCTCAGATTCACTTCCTGGCTTTTGAAGTCTCTGTTTCTTTGAGTTCTTCGCCCTGAGCAACGGTCCACGACTCGAGTGAGATCTGATACGAGGGGTTTAACTTTTACAGCTGCCCCATAAGACCGATACAGATTGGCATGTTTGTTTTGTCTGTTAAATAAATATAAACTTCGGAGAAGTTTCCAGTGCTTTTTGTGCTTCATGCATTGCTACACTATGGACAATAATCATCTTTTTCCCACAAAATCTCGACGGAATTTCACTTATATGACCGCACCTTTTGGCTTAGTGGTTTGTTCAATCACTCAAGCCCCGTTCACTCCAAGAACGATAGCTATAAAGATAACGATTAATATATAGTTCTAAAAATCATTCTCAATATTAAAGAATTGCAGAGTCCACCCCATAACTATAACGATAAAGGCACAGAGAAACGATATCATTGGAATCATTTTGAGAACGATTTTTTTCCAGCTGATGAACGATACAAACATTGACAGCCAATCAAAATCCATCCCTCTATAATGAGCTGGAGAATTTAAAGAGGCAGACGAGCGTGCGCTTGGAATAAACAGATGACATCGTTTGCTGGTGTGGACCCTAATATCGTTATCTTTATAATTATCGTTCTTGGTGTGGACGTGGCATAGCACTAAACATGAGGCTGTGAGCAAAAATTGATCATTAAAACACAACAGTTCTATGAGCAGAGGTCTCATAGTTTTAATAGTTGACCTCTTTCTAGAACAAATAGTAAAACATGCCTCAGTGTTTTGGGATTTCCATCGTGTCCTGACTCGGATGTGGGATGTTTAGTCATAATAAGCAACTCCTATTTCAACCACTTTACTGTGTTTATTGATATTTGCATAAATGAAGCGTTACTGAACTTTAAATCACGGTCTAGCACTACCATAAAGCATACATTCATCTGAAGGTCACAAGAAACGCCATGAAGAATTGTGAACATAAAAACCTCTCAGACATGTCATGTCTGTTGTTGAAGTTTCTGTTATATGGAAACGATCCTGATGTTCAGTTCTGTACATCGTCTCCATGGTTTTATAAACCCTCCTTCACCGTAGGTTCAACGTTCCCTGTTTTCTGTGGGCCGTTTGAGGGCTTGAGGGGGGCGGTTCAGTGTGGGACTGTAAAACTGAAGCTTTAACTGGAAAATAGTTCATTAAACTCAAGAAAATCCTAGACATCTTTTTCCTGCTCAGGTGAATTACTATTTTACATACTTTGTGATTTCAATATTCAAAAACTTTTTTTCTGAGACATATTCAAAATATAATATAAAAAGTGTTGTTTGTCACTAAGCTTTTGAGAAAAATGTTTTGATTATTGAAATAAAGTAATTAAAAACTGTAAATAAAAATGATATTAAATTAAACTAGTGTTAGTAATAGTACTAGTGATACATGATTTTACGTAAACAATCTATAAATAATTTTATGTAATAAAATGTGTTGCGAATGTAATTTCTTGTTGACTTCAGGCTGACAACCAAACCTGGCCCAGAGAAAGAACTGAGATATTAAAAATCTAGAATAAACAATTGAGAAATCTAAAAACTCTTGTTTTCCAGGGAGCTTTCAAGGAAACATCTGGTTGTAATTTGGACTGTTGATATTTGTTTGCGTGTTTGTTGTCTCATATTCTTGTGTTTTAAATTAAAGCAGCTGAACGTCTCTCTCTGCTTGCTGTTGGAAACGGGAAATGAGGAGAAATGCAGTGAAAATTGAATAACACCCGGACAGAGTAACGACCTACTGCAGTATATATGATATCTATACACATATATATATATATATATATATATATATACAGATAGATAAAAGACTGATCCTGCATGTGATGGTTGTGTTTGACATTGTTGTCGTTTAACGCAGCTGACTGAAAGCGTTCCTCACAACTAATAACAAAGCGTTTGTTCACGTTCAGCCGGGCCGCTCAGGCTGCTGAGCTGGTAGATTCGCTGATCTTCTCTCGTCACGAAAGGGCTTAACTCGTGAATACAAAGCACTCTACATGTGCTAACGGCAAATTAACCCCAGATAAATAATCGGCAAAATATCTCCCGGCGCCGTGTGTATTTAGGCCTGTCTTTCTGAGTCTGTCTGGCTGGACCGTGAGCTATGGGGCCCGTGGTGAGCACTGAGTCAAATTCAGCTGCTGATATCAGTATCTATCTGTCTATCATATAATTAATAATAATTATTATTATTTTGTTACATTTATATAGCGCTTTTCTAGACACGCAAAGCGCTTTACATAGAAGGGGGAATCTCCTCATCCACCACCAGTGTGCAGCATCCACCTGGATGATGCGACGGCAGCCATATTGCGCCAGAACGCCCACCACACACCAGCTTACTGGTGGAGAGGAGACAGAGTGATGAAGCCAATCAGTGTATGGGGATGATTAGGAGGCCATGATGGTCAGAGGCCAATGGGCAAATTTGACCAGAATGCAGAGGTCACACCTCTACTCTTTTCGAAAGACATCCGGGGATTTTTAATGACCACAGAGAGTCAGGACCTTGGTTTAACGTCTCATCTGAAGGATGGTGCTTTTTCCAGTATAGTGTCCCCGTTACTACACTGGGGCATTAGGACCCACACAGACCACAGGATGAGCACCCCCTGCTGGTCTCACTAACACCTCTTCCAGCAGCAACCATAGTTTTCTCAGGAGGTCTCTCATCCAGGTACTGACCAGCTCAACCCTGCTTAGCTTCAGTGGGCAACCGGTCTTGAGTTGCAGGGTGATATGGCTGCCGGCTGCTGGTATGTCTATCTGGCTGTCTGTCTATCTATCTATCATATGTCTATCTGTCTGTCTGTCTGTCTGTCTGTCTGTCATATGTCTGTCTGTCGTATCTGTCTGTCTGTCATATGTCTATCTGTCTGTCCGTATGTCTGTCTGTCTGTCTGTCTGTCTGTCTGTCTGTCTGTCTGTCTGTCTGTCTGTCTGTCTGTCTGTCTGTCTGTCCTGTCTGTCTGTCTGTCTGTCTGTCTGTCTGTCTGTCTGTCTGTCTGTCTGTCGTATGTCTGTCTGTCTGTCTGTCTGTCTGTCATATTTGTCTGTCTGTCTGTCTGTCTGTCTGTCTGTCTGTATGTCTGTCTGTCTGTCTGTCTGTCTGTCATATGTCTGTCTGTCTGTCTGTCTGTCTGTCTGTCTGTCTGTCTGTCTGTCTGTCTGTCTGTCTGTCTGTCTGTCTGTCATATGTCTGTCTGTCTGTCATATGTCTGTCTGTCTGTCTGTCTGTCTGTCTGTCTGTCTGTCTGTCTGTCTGTCTGTCTGTCTGTCTGTCTGTCCGTCTGTCTGTCTGTCGTATGTCCGTCCGTCCGTAGGAACAATATGACAATATTTTAAACTGTTTAGAACAAGAGCCACGTTGTCCGTCCGTCCGTCTGTCTATCGATCTGTCTGTCTGTCTGTCTGTCTGTCTTGACAACAATTACAACAAATTTGTATTTCTTTTGAATTTTTGTTAAATTCTGTTCTATTTCAGAATTTCCGTATAATTTTTTATTGACCCCCCCCCCGTAAATTCATAAATTCCTCATAAAATTCAGCAATGAAATTCAATGAATTAAATGAAATATACAATTCAGTTCAATATCGATCTCAATTCAGTTCACTTTTCAATCCTGGATCATCATTTACTCTCCCTCGTGTCATTCCAAAACCGATTGCTGTCATTTTTTCCCCCATGGAATACAAAAGAAAGCTTAAATAATTTGCTGAGCTCTCATTTCCATTCATTTGCAGTGAAGGTGTTATTAAGCCTACCTGTCTGTCAGTTCACCCATCCAGACAGTCATTACACATTATAGATTACATTCCATCAACTCACAGCAAGCTATACAAATATCTGCACAGAATGATCGCAGAGACTTGCTTACAGAAACTTGAACTCATCTGACCTTTAGACTGTAAATCAGCCCGTGACAGATGTAGCAGATATAATTGCAGCACTTGTCTAAGTATGCATGGCTGTAAAAAGAAACTAAGAAAGAAGAAATGGAGGTTTAGAGGAGGAGTGGAGGAATTTAGGACAACATCTGTTTTCCAATCAACCTGCTGTTCTTTTTATATGGCATTCAAGGAAAATAATTTTTCCATCATACAATTCCAGTCAGTGTAAAAATGGCACAGCCCATTATTTTCCACCATGTGTTTTAGACCTCAGCTCCATGTGTAAAGATGAAAAACTCATCCTGACACAAGCAAATCATCACGTCATCTGTATTGCTAATATGATATTACAGCTTTGACGCTGCGCTCGTCGACTGAATTGGGATTTCAGCGTAGTCTCCATACATGGATCGACTATGATGTGTTTTGTTTTCAGAGTATTTCTTCACCGTAGATTGAAGAATGATAACGCACAGTTCATTTGTTTTTACTGTATGTTACAATACATGGCAATTGTTTCCAGCATCAGTCATCAAACACTGTGAGCAAATAACAAAGAAACGTTGATTTATGAGCTACAGTGGAACATCCAAATCTCTCTTTATTTTGTAATTGCAAGGTTTCTTTTTTATTGCCCTTGAACAATATTTATTGAACCACTGTGTGAAACATGTAAGTCCATAAATTATTTATAGTCTACTTTTTTTAATAAGATGTGTTATTGGTTGTATATCATTGCGTTTTTCTTTTTCTCACGGTTCTTTGAAGTCACACTGTTGTTGATCAGTATTTTCATTGTGTCTTGATAGTAAACAGCTGTTGATTAATGTTTGTTTATTCATGTTGGTTAAAGTAATAATATGCTTGTTTCAAAACCTACGGTAGTGAGCTTCCCATGTAATCAGCATTTTAAGACATTGTATTTACTGTCTAATTACTAATTCACACTAAATCAAAATGCAGATACAAATGAGATGTAAATTGTTAAAGGGTTTTTGACCAGATTTGACCAGTTTAAGCTTTCTAAATGTTGCATATTTTAATATATACTTCATATAGTTTTCTTTGACAATGCAATGCGATAATTGCATGAGATGCAAATGGCAAAAATCGCACAAACTGAAAAATGTGACCTGCCATATGCTCATACAATCAATGCTCATTTCCTGTTGTTATTCCATGTAAAAATACCTCTGCTGGACCAAACTGCTCTCTTGTCATCCTAAACAGTTTTGTGCTGTTTTTGATTTTTTAACACAAGCATCTGGGCTGAATTTCATTCTCTGGTAATTGATTTCACTTACGGCGGTCAGAGGCTAAGTGAGGTTGTCTGGGTTTCGTCCAGTGTCAGACACAAACCAAGTGCTTTCACATGAACACTAGAAAGGTGATAGTCTGTGATGTGACGCAGTCTTTCTGATGTGGCATCACTCAGTGACAGAGATTCTGACTCATAGGACATGTGTTTGCTGTCAGTTTGAACAAAAAGCAGTTGTGCTATCGCATAGAGTTTTATATTTTCTGAAGACATTCAGATCGTTGATTGTCTGTGAAAAGTAAACACACGGTCATGATGTTACAGTGTTGTGCCAGGGCATTGCTATGTGGTCGCTAGCCTGTTCTCATGTATTATGCATGTTGCTTATGGGGTTGATGGTGTTTTTTTTTTTTTTATACACAGAAACATATTCATCTGAATATTTATTTATTTAGATGAAATATAATGTAATTGTTTTGGACTCATGCTATATAATTACTTTGAGGATTTATTTATTTATTTAGTTTGTTTGTTTGTTCTTTCAAAACTATCCAGATAACAAAAAAATATGCTTATAGTAATATTTATAAATTATAATAATTATCAAAATATATTATAAATAACATATAAAATATTATATCCTATAGTATTTAATTATTTAGGTTTCAATGTTTATATATTTTTTTAATATTGTAATGTTTATATATATATATATATATATATATATTCATAGATCACAATTTGAACAATTCATATATTTTTTTACAAAAATCAACACAATTCAATAATAATGTTCAATAATTCACAAAACCAAATGTTAAATATGAAATGAATGGCATGTCCGTGTCCTTTATGGCACTGCTTTTTCCTCTTGGAAAATGTATTGCAGGAAATCTGTTGTTATTCCTCAGGACAGGCGGGCGACTGAAACTGGCATAAAAACACAACCGCAATTACAAACCTCTCAGTAATGAGGAGGCCAAAAGTAAACTGACAGCGAACAGCAGCAACGATCGATCTCCAGTCAGTGTGAATGAGCTTCAGGCGTTAAAGTGTCAGATTTTGTGGTTTCCTGTCTATCCGTTATCTTCTCACTCTGAGCTTTGCTCTCTCTCCACAGGAATCGCTTATCTGGGCGGCACCTGTAGCTCCAAGAGAAAGTGTGTGCTGGCGGAGGACAACGGACTCAACCTGGCCTTCACCATCGCTCATGAGCTGGGCCACAAGTGAGTCCAAACACCATAGAAATCTGATTCAGGGGACCCTGTTATTGTCTGGTGCAAGACAGTTTTGCTCCATTTTTTGTCATTTATCACTTACCCCCATGTCGTTACAAACTAGTAAAAGCTTTGTTCGCCTTCGGAGCACAATGGATACTCCAGGATACTCCACATCCACATACATACTCCACGATCCCCTGGATGCAAAATGCGTACACCCTTCAGCCAGGCCACAAGGGTGCGCTATTTGCATTCAAATCAGAGCGTAAACCGATGTAGAAGACGCATCCCTTGTTGAGGCTGATATAGAAGAGTGTACGCATTTTGCGTCCAGGGGATAATCTCCAAAATGGCACTACGCAGAGGAGACGTTACGGTGCATAATTGTTGAATAAAGTCTTTATTTTTGTTTTATTTCCATACAAAAAGTATTCTCATCGCTTCAATACAGTCAGATTGAACCACTGATGGCAGGTGGAGTATCCTGGCGATGCTTTTCATACTTTTCTGTGCCTTGACAGTGTCCCATTGACCAAGTAATTTCCAGTCACAAACCTCCCGGTTCTCATCCAAAATATCTTAAACTGTGTTCCGAAGACTTTCAAAGCTTTTACGGGTTTGGAGCGACATGGGGGTAAGTGATTAATGACAACATTTTTATTTTGGGGTGGAGTATCCCTTTAATGTAACGTTTTCTTGTATTTGAGATCCCAGAAACATCAATAATGACCGCCAAAATTAATCACTGGTTTGACCAAATCAAATCCCAGTAGGCAGAGTATTGAAGCTTTAACTATTTGTTTTAACTAATCTGTTTTGGTAGTTATCAAATATAGGAAAATTGACATTTGGCTTCAATTTATTTACAACAAGACGCACATGCAGTAAATTGTTCAAAAGTGACAGTAAAGAACTTTTAAAATGATACGAAATATGATTTCAAATTAATTATTTTGAACATTTAATTTCATAAAAGAATACTAGAAAAAAAGTATCACGGTTTCCACAAAAATATGAAACATAAATATGAAACCGTTTTAAACATTGATAATAGTCAGAAATGTGTCTTAATCAGCATATTAGAATAATTTCTGGAGTAATGATGCTGAAAATTCAGCTGCGCATCACAGAAATAAATTACATTTTAACATACATTCAAATAGAAAACAGCTATTTAAAATTTTATTAGAATATTTCACAATATTACTGTTTTTACTGTATTTATAATCAAATAAATGATGTGCATAAGAGACTTCTTTCAGTAATTCATTAAAAGAAAATCTTACTGATGCCAAACTTTTGAGCGGTATTATATATTCTTTAGCTATTGAAAGCATCCCAAACAGAATATGATACAGATATAGGGATAGTTCACCTGGAACGGCTTGACTTGCAATCTTTTGTATAACACAAATTCACACAGTTCATATAATGAACGCATATTTTAACTACAGTAGTAAGTAATACAGGTCTTACAACAAAACTCAATATATCCATTTTTTGTGTGAACTATCCCTTTAGCATTTCATTTGTGTTCACACTGGCTAGGACATCTTTAGCTTAAGGCCCACAGCATTTGCCAATTTGGTAAGACAAGTAGATGTATGCAATCTCAGCTAAGCTCCCCGAAAGATAAAGCACCCATCCAGATCTCCATCCATGATCAGACTCAGCTTCAGACTTGTAAATATCTAGTATGTAATCTAAATTGGTTATTTAAACCATGCATTGCGCTCGGTTGGTTTTTCTAAACACCCACCTCTTCTCTTTTAACAACAGGTTGCTTGCATACATCCCTCTACATCAGGTTTCTCTCGTTCATTGTTTTTCTCTTGTCTCTGTGTGCCTCGTAAAACCGAGAAGTACTTGAAAGAGAGCATGCTGTAAATGTACATTTCGCGTTCACACATCATTCACATGAGTTATAGGATTGAACCAAATGACACGACGACGTATTACCCGCTCTCTGCCCGAACAAAAACACGCTTCCCACAATAGCTCCCCTTCATCTCCTCGCTAACATAAAGCCCTCTTTGATAGAACAATGATGGGCAGCCAACACCAAAATTTGTCTGGAAAAAGGGCCAAGCTACATTAGCGAAAGCGCCAGTCTTCAGAGGAGTTATCGCCGTACCTGCTCCAGTACAGTGTGCCGCCACGGGCCAAAGTCGGCTTTAATGCCCGGCAGTAATGAGCTGGCACCGATCACGCCCGACTGGTGCCGATACCGCTATCCCAGTCATCACACGCACACAGGGCTCCATTGTCTCCAGTCTGTAAAAACACTATTAAAGCAAATGGGTTTATGTGCACGTTTATGACTTTACAATATAAGCTGTAGCAAGACATGTCAATGTGATTATTTTATAGAGTCGCTAGCGTTGAATATTTCTGTCAGCATGGCATTTACAGGCTCTAATAAACATATGCAACAGCATCGTGCTTTCTGATGGATTGAGATTTCTCTGAGTACCGAGCAGAGTTTCTCATCTTTCATCTGCTCACGACCTTTTGATTTGGCGTGCGGGTGTAACCAAGCTTAATGACTGTCTGAGAGTCTTGTTTTAGCTCCGCTCCAATCCTCTCGCTTTATCAAGTGTAGATGCTGATCATTGTCCAATAATAACAGCTGAAGGAGCACGATCACGGTGCTCGAGGAACATTGGCGTAACACTAATGTGGGGTTTGCCGCATGCATCGACTCCTTCGAAATGAAAACATCCTCCGTATAGGAGCAGCGTGTCACGTCATATTTCAGTCCACCCACATTGCCTCATTAGTGTCATCATTGCTTATACGATCATTAGTCAAAGCACCTTTCAGAATGAGTGTCTGTTTAATGAATGGATGGAGTAATTAGTGCTTGCAGGTGAGATTGGAAAATTACACAATGTTAATGACACTGTTTACACTACTGTTCAAAAGTTTGGAGCTGGTAAGACTTTAAAAGAAGTCTCTTGTGCTCACAAAGGCTGCATTTATTTGATCAAAAATGCAGTAATATTGTGAAAAATATTGCAATCTAAAATAACTGATTTCTATTTGAATATATTTTAAAATGTGATTTATTTCTGTGATCAAAGCTGATTTTTAGCATCATTACTCCAGTCTTCAGTGTCACATGAGAATTCAGAAATCACTCTAATATGTTAAAAACTAAACTAAGTTAAAAACTGTTGTGCGGTGTAATATTTGGCCACGTACACACTGCAAGTTTCAGGAGTGACAGCAGCATTTAAATGCGGGAGCGAGTCCGTAAATCATCGTTATATGTGTGTACGGAACAGCACTCACTCCCGCATTTGTAACCATAGCAACATTTGTCGTCTTGCAGGAGTGAATAAAGATTTAGCTATTTATGAGCTATTTTTTGACTAAGAACTCTTTTTGTCCGTTGATTTTAACTAAACTGCCGCTGATAGACGTGCAGCGTTGTGTTTATGCTCGGTAGGCTGCTTTAGAGAGCGCTGTGTTGCAGTGTTGCCATGTCTTCATATTTACAAGCACTTTTAGGCATGTTTGGTCTTAGCTCATAAAGATAGGCACTTTATGGAGTTAATGAACTGGTCTGTCGCGGATATGAGATATATGATTTTTGGTGTTTTAAAACACGACGCATTGGGGTGATTTAGTGTTCTTTGTGCCTGTCCTTGTTTGTTTGTTTTGTTTTCTATGAAGAAACTACCGCAGGGCTCGTGAGCGCAGCTAGCCCCGTATCAAAATGTGCTAAGTTAAGACTTCTTTATTTTCTTGCATCTCACGAACAGACGAAGACACATTTCTGATGCATCATTGACAACCAGTTGTTCAGTTCCTTACATACTGCGTAGAATTTCTGTAAATGCTGTTGTCACTCCTGTATTTTAGTGAATTATGTGTACAGAACGCGATTAAGGTGTAAAAGGTGAACTGACAACCGAATTTAACGGCAGTGTGTATGTGGCCTTTGTGTTGATAACATTTTATTTTCAGAATTCTATGATGAATAGAAAGTTCTAAAAAAGAGCTTTTATTTTTTAAATATTCTATTTTAATATATTTTGTAATATTGTGACACTTTGTGTCCTTGCTGAAGAAAAGTATTGATTTTTGTATATTAAAAAAACTTATCCTATTTTGTCAATTCATTTTAATTTATGTGAAAATTAAAAATATTGTAAAAGCAGTAGTTTGTAAATAATGTTTCCATTGCATTTGTTCAAGAAAACAAAATTGTCCTTTAGAGCTGCAGATAAGTCACTTTTGTGAACTTTTTACTTGCAACCAGTGAGTGATTGATTGTTCAGTATTTGTTTCCATCATAGTTTAATTACCCACTTAGGGCCTGACTTACTAAACAGGGCAAATTAGCGTTAATGCACAACTCCATAAAAGCACTGATGGGAGGGGCAAATTCTGTGGGTGACTTACTGACAATGCTCACATTAAAGAACACAGATGCAGCCAATTCATTTCCATAATGACCAAGAGCATCGCAAATTACCGCCTGCTATAATGCGTTAAATAATGGCGCAAATACCAGTAATTTGAAGAATCATGCTGCGTTATTCATTTTAATATTCTCCTCCCATAAATGTTGCATCTGAATGGGAAACTCCTACAAATGCGTCTACGCCTTTTCAGCGCAAATGCATCACTTTAGTAAATCCTGACAATACTATCTTTTAATGCCATAGATGGTTTGCGCTGCATGGTGCAAACTGTCAGTAAATCTGGCCCTTAATGTATACACATTTTTTATGCACATTTTAGAAATTGTAGTGTTTCCATCCAGCATTTTTATGCAATTTCGCACAAAATTTGCACATTAATACGTGAATGCAAATCCAGCTATTGTTGACACAGTGGCAAAAGGATGGTGCAGTTGTTAACATGAGCAGTTTGAAACAGGGTTGTGGCTTTTTGCTGTTATACTTTTGCTCATATGTAGAGTTAGAGGCATGAAACAAACCACTAAAACTAAAAATATTAACATTTGGTGAGTAGTTTGTACAGTTTATAGACATCAGTGATTCCTTAATTGTAGCTAATGCAATATGCAAATACATTTTCTAAGCAATACTGCAAATTTTGACTTAGGTCAGTAAGAAACTACCTTAAAGTACATGGCAATATGCTAACAACACCTTTAGATTACCAGCCCATATCTGTAAGTCTCACGGTCATGCATGATGCCTTCCCGTCCACGTCTTTTAAGTCCAGTGCACGCTTGATAGTGTATTTGGCTTGTGAAAGCACTTGACCGTTATTAGCTTGGCAGCAAAACGTCCTGTTTTAATAAGGCCAATCATGTTTTTTTCTCTCCCTTAAACAAATTTAACACGACAGACATTTGGCACCCTTATAAACCTCCCATGGTTGTTTGAGTGTGAGAGAGATTCTCATCTCAATCCACTTATTAACCAAATCACCCCATTGACATCGAAAGCCACTCATCTGTGTTAGAGCTGAAAAGAAAGTGACGATGAAGCCGTGTAGCATTCACATTCTTCTCCTTGTTCCTTTAGTTCTCCGCAGCGACTCCTTGATTTCTATTGTGTGTCTTTCGACTTTTATTGCTTTGGTGTTTAGCGGGAGCCGAGACAGCCTAGAAATCCACACTGCTCTCTTTATTAGTTCCTGCGCTCGCTGCTGCCGCTTCAGTTTTCGCTTGTTGTTTTTAATTTGAGAAATGTAGGTCAGGGATTAGGAGAGAGCACTGTTACGGTTCGCTCTGACTCAGGTTGCTTTGGTTTTCATGAGCACACATGCTCCGTTTCAGAGTAATATTGCATTGTTATGCATTCAAGGGAAGCTTCGTACACAGTGTGTTAATGATTATGTTTAACAAGCACAATAACTATTTATTGTGCTCTAAGTTTGCCTGGGCGAGACTCATATTTTGTCAGATCGCTGCTGTTTCTCATTAGTGTTTGTTGTTTGTGATGGTCTTGTCTCTCTAGCATGGGCATGAGCCATGATGACGACCACGCCAGCTGCATGGGCCACTCTCACATCATGTCCGGGGAATGGGTCAAAGGTCGTAACCCCAGTGACCTCTCCTGGTCCAGCTGCAGTCATAACGACCTAGAGAAGTTCCTCAGGTGAGATTCTGTGCCATAAAATATAAAATCCTCAAGCTAGCCTTCTGTTTTTAGGTGTTATCAGTAGGTTTGGTGATAGTGGGTGTAATTGCCTGTTAGTTTTCAATAGCCAATACTGATATCTAGACAATGGGAAGTATTTTTAATAGATTTAAATAGATTCACACACACACACACACACACACACACACACACACACACACACACACACACACACACACACACACACACACACACACACACACACACACACACACACACACACAGAGAGAGAGAGAGAATATCATGTCATTTAGCAATATTGTATTTGATCAATTAGAATTAATTAAATGTAATTATAGCAAATACAGAAATTAAACTACAGTGAAATTTTAAGGGGAAAAAACGAACTGTATTCCGAAATATTTTTATATAATTAAAATATTGTATACAAATTATATATTTTATTAATATTTAATATAATATATTATTTCACACATATATATATTTTTTTAATATAATTTAATGTATTAAGTATATATATGTGACCCTGGACCACAAAACCTTAAGTTCCTTAAGTCTTAAGTGTCAATTTTTCGAAATTGATATTTATACATCATCCGAAAACATTGATGTATGGTTTGTTATGATAGGACAATATTTGGCCGAGATACAACTATTTGAAAATCTGGAATCTGAGGGTGCAAAAACAAAATTCTAAATATTAATAAAATCACCTTTAAAGTTGTCCAAATGAAGTTCTTAGCAATGCATATTACTAATCAAAAATGAAGTTTTGATATATTTACAGGTAAAAAAATGACAAAATATCTTCATGAAACATGATCTTTACTTAATATTCTAATGATTTTTGGCATAAAAGAAAAATCTATAATTTTGACCCATACAATGTATTTTTGGCTATTGCTACAAATATACCCAGCGACTTAAGACTGGTTTTGTGCTCCAGGGTCAAATATGTATTTAATTTAGTAAATATATCAGTGCTGTCAAATGATTAATATATATAAATGTATATGCATGTAAATATTTCAAAAATATATACTGTATATGTGTGTATTTATATACACATAATAAATATACACAGCACACACACACGTATATTATGTAAACATCTTTTGTCTTAGGACAACTTTGATAAACTTTATTTGATCCACTTCAAATGTTGACTAAGATATATATACATATAGATTTTGAGGTCCATCTTTTCACATTGAGGACAATTGAGGGACTCAAACACGACTATTAAAAAAGGTTCAAACATTCACTGGATGCTCCAGAAGCAAGCACGATGCAGTAGTTGTGTTTCAGTCCCTCAAATGACCTCCGTGTGAAAGATGGATCTCAAATCATACAGTCACTGCTGGAAAGGGTTCAAATATGCCAAAGATGCTGGAAAACTGAAGATTCCCCAGGACATGGAGGATTTTACTGAAGAACAGAGCTCAGTTTATCTGTTCAGAACAAACAAGGGACTCATGAACAACCATCACAGAACAAAAAACAGTCGTAGATCGTCCAAGTAACCTCACACAGTATTAAGAACCAAGGGTTCACAAACTTTTGAATGGGGCTATTTGAGCTATTTTTTTTGTCTTGTGGACTATTATCTACAAATATTTTATGTAAAATATCGTACTCACGACAGTACTAAATAAAAAATAACATGCATTTTGTACGATCTCTCTTATTTTGTTAAAATTATTCACATTCTCACAGATTCTTCCCAAACTTTCGCATGCCACTGTATATATATATTTGAGTATATATTACAAATATATAATTCAATTGATTTTCCGCAAGCTATTACTAGTTACTATTAACATAGGCACCACTGACCAGGCTAGATTCGGTTTCCCACGTTAATTCTCTGGCAAATATCCTTGAGGAAGGTGAACAAACAGTGAGGCATTTGAATAGAAGAGAGTTCATTCTGGAAGCCCAGGCTTAATAGTGTCTGCTGCGTCTCTATAAACAAAGAACCGGCTGGAGTCATCGATCCTCACGGATGTACTGCAGCCGATGACCGAATAAAGCCCGCCGCGCTTCTGACCTCAATTCAGTCTACAGAGTGTCACCGTATCCAAGCAGATAGCAGCACTATCCAAACTCTGCTGTTGAGCTTCTGAGAGCATTTTAATGCTGGAGACAATCAGGCAGATTAGTGCTTTTTCCTGCGCTACGATAACACGACAGCATGGCTCTGCTCCAAAACCTGCTGAGCTGCCAATGTAGGTGCACACTACATGAAGGCTGTTCCAAAGCTAGGCAGAAACATTATACTGATCACATTTTGGAGCAGCATCACATGTATTCATCCTGCAGAAGGCAATCCCATACTTATTATGAATTCACACATGCCTGCTGTTGTACATAGACACATACATAGACAGCCTGTTTAGTGTGTAGCATGATTTTATTTTATTTTAATTTGTTTAATTGTATTTTATCATGTGACTGTATGAATCAGTAAATCAAGTTACATATTTAGTCTGCTGTATGTAATAGGTATTGTCAGTGTTTCTTTTAATTACATTTCCATTGATGAAAAATTCAAAATATTTTTTTTATTTAATTTAACATTTGTTTAATTGTATTTTATCATGTGACCGTATAAATCAATAAATCAAGGTGCACATTTAGTCTGTCATATTTTATAGGTATTGTCAGTGTTTCTTTTAATTAAATTCACAATCATTTTATTTTATTCAATTCAAAACAACAATTTCCTTTTGAATATATCTAATTATTTATATATTAATTCATTAATTTACATGCCTTACATACCATAACACATAGTTTTTTTTTTCTTTAAGCACATTGTTTTTTTTCTCTCACACAGGCCATGCCTGCCTGATTATTTTAAGATGAGCTGAAATATTAAATATTTACAGAGAGCAGACGTGCTTGAGAATCCTGAAGTGTATACGCTCATTAGGCTTTAAGGCATCAACGTCAGCTTATCCAAAGTATTTCTCCTTTGCCCTCTTTGAATAGGCGTTTGGGAACCACTCTTGGTTTTGCAGAAGTCTGTCCTGCAACAGCTGTCTGTGTTTGTCTAATCTTACACTTATAGAAAGACGAGAGAGTGGCCTTATAGAAAGAGGAATTGTACTTAAGTGAATTAGCAATGGAAAACTAGTAATTCCTATTTTTTTATAATAGGAAAGTTTGCAGTTCCTCCAGTTGTGTGTGAAGATGTTCTGCACATGATTTCTCTAACATACTACTGTCTCCCAGATCGAAAGCAAGTGCTTGTTTGCTGCGTACCGACCCACGTAACCGCTACCTCATCCGTCTGCCGGCCAAACTTCCCGGGATGCACTACAGCGCTGACGAACAGTGCCAGATCCTCTTCGGCACCAACGCTACGTTCTGCACTGATATGGAGGTGTGTGTGTCTTTCAGCTGGGAATGCACTGATATCATACGGCGCTCATGCACTACATGTTTCCATACCGTAAACGGACACAATGCAGCATGCATACACACAAATAAACACCGGCAACATGCCACTCAAACTCTCTGACCTAAACAAGCTCTATATGTGGCAGAATCCTGTTGCAGTTGCTTTATTGTTGTCTTGGTCATGGGATCATTCTGATGTAACTAGCTGAAGTACAGATTTATCCAGGCTACATTATAGCAGTGAATAATATAAAGGGTTTCATGTTTATCCGCACACAGCCTCCTCCTATATTGCATACAAATGAATTAAAATTTATACATTTTAATTCATATAATAATACACATATTATATGCATAATTTAAATGATACCTAAATAAAAGTAATAAATTAAGATATAAAATATATATACAGTAAAATACATTTATTTTGATATGAATATTTTAATTTGGTCTTTGTAAGATGGTCAAAATATTAAATGTGAATTTATAATTGTGGTATATTTATATTTATTTATGTAATAAATGTAAATGTTTTTGCTGTTGTTAAAAAAATATTTAAGCATGAGTCTCAGAAAAGTTATTTTAATAAAATGCCCATGGATAAGGTTCACACATTTATTTTATTTTATTTTATTTTATTTTATTTTTCTTTTTTTTTTATTTTTTTTTTTTTTTCTTTTTTTTTTTTTTTTTTTTTTTTTTTTATTTATTTCCTTTCCTTTCCTTTTCTTATAAAGGCACAATTAAATTCACATAATTCTTTTAAATTGATTTATTTATACATTTTAAATTTGTTCTGCAATATATCCATTAATTCAGTTTTACAAATCCATTTTGTCATCATCATTTTTGATTTGATTCACATAAAGTCACGATTAAATGCTCATTTGACTTTTTAATGAATGTATCAATATATTTATCTATTTTAATTTGTTATAAAATATATCCATTATTTAAATTAAATTAGATTTTTTTTTTCTTTTTTTTTTATATTTTTTTAAATGAGTTTTGACTTGATTTTAGTTTAGTGTTGTCTTGGCCCTAGGATCATTCCCATAAGTAGCTAGTGGAAGTATACAATTATCCAGGCTACATTTGTAGCAGGTGCACAACATACAAGAGTATCTGCACTTAATCATCAATCATGTTTGTCCACGCAAAGCCTCAGATCTCAGGATATTTCCGTACTTCAGAAGTAGCCAGAGTGAAAACATCAGAGCGGATGGCAGGTGCTGGCGTATCAGGTTTAATCTGATCAGTTCACAGTCAGTTCATGCTTTCCTGAGCGTGTAATCATCAGCTGCAACCGTTCAGATCATCGCTGCAAACATGTCCACTTGCTGCCCGTCCATCATACCTGTATACCGTCTACACAGTTGTGCAGGGCTACAGCAGATACCTAGCCGTGTAGATTCACATAAAACATGCGTGAAGAAGATGAATAGTCTGTTGCTGGCAGGCAGAGAGGAGCTGAAATAAAAGAGACGTCTAACACAAAGTGTAAATACGGCAATTTAATGGCCGTCCTGCCACCTTTGAAATGTTTCTCTCTGTGAGATTGGAAAATGTGATTGAGCACAAGAAGTAAAAGAGCGTGTCTGGCTAAAGTAAAAATATGAACTTGTCAGACAGACACGGAAAATACAGTTCATCTCAAGGGCTGTTGGATAAAAAAGTATCTTTGTTTGAGGAGAAGAAAAGAAAAAATTGTGGTTACATGAAATTTTCAACTTTATTATTTAATTTAAGTTAAAGGTGCACTGTGTAATATTTAGGATAATCTATAGACAGAAATGCAATATAATATACATAACTACGTTTTCAGAGGAGTATAAAGACCTTACTTAATGAACTGTTATGTTTTTATTACCTTAGAATGAGCGATTTATAACTACATATACCGCGGGTCCCCTCACATGGAAGTCGCCATCATGTTTCTACAGTAGCCCTAAACGGACAAACTGCTCTACAGAGCGCGTATCGTCACTATGTTGTTCTCGCGAAACATCTTAGCCCTGTATCGGCCACCGTAGCTTCTCTAAAGGGAGGGGTGAGCGGAGGACTGAGCCGTTGGTTGCAATTCGCAAACTCAACCGCTAGATGCCGCTAAAAACTACACACTGCACCTTTAATATTGCCATTGAGATATTAAAGAGAATTTGTTTAATTTGTGCTTTTTCTTTACTATTTAGATGATGCTAACCCTGGAACAACATATACAATTACCAAATTTTGCTTAATCACAAAGTTTAATCGCAATTGCAAAGTTTATTTGCAACATACAATCATTGCAGTAAATGTCTGTTTGATTCCGTGTCATTTGTAACTAACTGCATGATCTTTACTGTACATTTCTGCCATAGTCACCACTAATAACCTACTCCTAAATGTAGAAACGTTAATTTTCTGTAAAGCTACTTTCCAACGATTTGTATCATGAAAAGCTCTATACAAATAAACTTGAATAGAATTTACTGTGGGATAATTCTGTATAGTGTGTTTTTCTCTCAGGTAGTTTCAGGTAGTAGGCATGTTTGGGTCCTAAATACTCTTTTTTTTTTTAAACTATAAAATCAAATAAGAATGAAACACAAATTATGAAATAGTTTTTATACTGTCCACATGAATGTAAACTCTGTGTTTTCAGCACCTGATGTGTGCTGGTCTCTGGTGTTTGGTGGAAGGAGACACATCATGTAAAACCAAACTAGATCCACCGCTGGACGGCACTGAATGTGGAGCCGACAAGGTAACCAATTATGATTACAGTGTTATTAAACTTTAGCCATTAATATGTTTATAAGCAGCTGAAAAAAGCACAAATGTCAGGGCATGTCAAAACTTCTCCAGGGCCCCAAAACACCCTCGGACCCCAGAGGGTTAATATTAAGGAAATTATTCTATTATATTATAAATTGGGGGGAGTGAATGTACAGCGCTCTCTCCATCCTCAATACCACGACGAGGTGCCCTTGAGCAAGACACCGAACCCCAACTGCTCCCCGGGTGCCGCAGCATAAACTGCCCACTGCTCCGGGTGTGTGTTCACGGTGTGTGTGTGTGTGTGTGTGTGTTCACTGTGTGTGTGTGTTCACTGCTGTGTGTGTGTGTGTGGGTGTGTGTTCACGTGTGTGTGTTCAGTGTTCACTGCTGTGTGTGTGTGTGTGTGTGTGTGTTCACTGCTGTGTGTGTGTTCACTGCTGTGTGTGTGTGTGTGTGTTCACTGCTGTGTGTGTGTGTGTGTGTCACTGTGTGTGTGTGTGTGTGTGTGTGTGTGTGTGTGTGTGTGTGTGTGTGTGTGTGTGTGTGTGTGTGTGTGTGTGTGTGTGTGTGTGTGTGTGTGTGTGTTCACTGCTGTGTGTGTGTGTGTGTGTGTGTGCACTTTGGATGGTTAAATGCAGAGCACAAATTCTGAGTATGGGTCACCGTACTTGGCCGTATGTCACGTCACTTTCACTTTCAAAATCTTTTTGACAGATGGGGAATAAAGGGCCTGACTTGGCTGTGGAGCAGATCAAAATATCAGACTGAAAGTTTAATTTACTATAATGACAGATACCTGCTGATTTGTACAGGATGTTAAAATACAAAAAAGATATGCAAATAAATGTAAGAAAAAAGACTTTAGACTTATTATTCAGAATATTGTAATGATATTCACTACCATTCAAAAAGTTTTTTATACTTTTAAAGGAATGTTTAATACTTTTATTTAGCGTTAAGTAAAAATCACAGTTTCCATAAAAAATATGAAGGAACACAACTGTTTTCAACAGTTAACATGAAAATAAATTATTTAATACATTCATTCAGCAGAGACCCATTAAACTGAACAAAATTGACAGTAAACACATTCATAATGCTACAAAAGATTTAATTTTCATATAAATATTGTTCTTTCTATTCATCAAATAATCCTGAAAAATAAAATGTATCATGGTTTCCACAAAAATATGAAGCAGCACAACTGTTTTCAACATTATAATAGTAAATGTTTATCGAGCAGCAAATCAGCATATTATTATGATTTCTGAAGCATCATGTGACACTAGACTGTAATGATGCTGAAAATACAGATTTTAAATTACATTTTAACATATAATCAAATAGAAAACTGTTATTTTAACTGTAATAATATTTCACAATGTTACTGTTTTACTGAATTTTTTATCAAATAAATGCAGCCTTTGTGAACGGAAGATACTTATTTTTAAATCATTTTTAAATCATCAAATCAAAGTCTTAAAACTAATTAATTCATAATTGCAGCAGTTTAATAAATGAGGGTAGTGGTTGGGAACAAACCCTAGAACATCTGCAGAGTGTCAATACAGCAGCACTGCCTGTAATCAACTTCATATACAAGCAATATAAATCAGTGGTTGGTCTTCATTTAGCTGGATTAACACTTATGTGTGTGTCTTTATCAGTGGTGCAGGGTGGGTGAGTGTGTCAGTAAGACGCCCATCCCGCAGCATGTGGATGGAGACTGGAGTCCATGGAGCACGTGGAGCATGTGCAGCCGAACATGTGGCACAGGAGCGCGCTTCAGACAGAGGAAATGTGACAACCCTCCGTAAGTCTTTACATCTCTCACCTTCTCCCTCCATGTCTCCATAGTCAACTGATCATTCAGAAAACTAGCCAACTGATATCAATAACTCATCATTCACCATCCAGTCTTCCTTTCACAGATATAAGTGTCTGTTACTAACTAGTAGTCGTGCATCTAATATTGTGAACAAACAGGCTATAGTCCAGAGATGATCTGACTCAATGCAAACCCAGGCACCATCCAAACCCACAATGCACCACGATAATCCTGTTTGTGTTTTGGCAGGAACAAGCTTTCCTCTCACTCTCCTCCTTCGTCTAATGACGCTGTTTCTCTCCGAGTGTCATTTCTCAATGCCTGACAGCCCGCCAGAGAGCTTGTTTTAGAGTGTGTGTGTGTGTGTGTGTGTGTGTGTGTGTGTGTGTGTGTGTGTGTGTGTGTCTGTGTCTGTGTGTGTGTGTGTGTGTGTGTGTGTGTGTGTGTGTGTGTGCGTGTGTGTGTGTGTGTGTGTGTGTGTGTGTGTGTTTAAAACATGATGTAATAATTCAAAGTTCACCGGTTATTTCCAGCGCAGAACAGCGTGCGATGGTCTAAGATGTGCTTTTTTGTTTTGGACGCTCGTAACGTCTCGTGCCACATTCGGGAGGTAATCGCTCTTTTGCGCGCGGCTCCTCGTGGATCGTAAAACACTTGGAGCTGCATCAAGCAAACCAAAGAGCAAAAAGGAAGAAAAATAAGGCTGATGTCCAAGTCACATTCTGTTTTAAAGGGGTCATATGACGTTGCTAAAAACAACATTATTTTGTGTATTTGGTGTAATGTAATGTGTGTCTGTGGTTTAAGGTTAAAAAACACATTATTTTCCACATACTGTACATTATTGTTGCTCCTCTATGCCTTGCCTTTCTGAAATGTCGATTTTTACAAAACTCGTTCAAGAATCGTTCTGAGAAGCGAGGTGTGCTCTGATTGGCCAGCTATCCAGTGCGTTGTGATTGAGCGAATACCTCAAGCGTGAGACGGAAATGTTACGCCCCTTACCGTATTGTGATGCCGTGTCCCGGTGCGATGACACAAAAACAATAAAACCCATTATAAACAGGGCATTTGTTGCATTCCAGTGGGGACATAATTACTGATTATAATGACTTATACTGTCTTTTTACACATTGCATTGCGCCGCATAAACATTACCTTGTCTGCATTTGTGATCGGAGAAACGACAAACAACAAGCACTACTCTACACGGCTCAAAACTCACGTTTGAATAGTCCGTGGCAAATTCTTTAAACAAGAAAACGTACTTACAGGCTGTGAGTCAGAAGCTCAGACTGTCCTTACAAAGCTGGAATTGCCCGCTCTATAGAAACAGCCTTTGTGTAAGCCAGCATTGTAGTCTACTCTTCCAGGTTCAGGAAACAGTCCTCTGTAAAATGCACTGCACACACTCTAATATTTGGGTTGAACTGTTCTGGAACAGTGTTGTAAATACAACTTACCATTTAGGTGGTTTTATGCCAATCTTTCCACACCGTGACGTAGACATGTGGGGGGTGTTTGAATGAGCCGTTTTAGGGGGCGTGGTCGAGTCTTAACTTTGATAAAGAATATCTCTTTAGTCTTTGTAACTTCAGGGATCTTATCTATGCACAATCAGCTTGTAGCACTCCAAAGAGAAAGCAAACTTGAAATCACATCATGTGACCCGTTTAAGTACAATAGTGGAAAAGGGGAAAGAAAGAGTGTGAGGAAGAAACTAGATTTGCATTTGCTTAAATAAATAGCAGCAAGGATAGAGTTAAAGTTTTAGGAAAGTTTAGGTTGTAGGTTTTGCATTCTGTGTGAGAGATCAGTCTTAATTCAGAATGCAAACAAGTGTTAATGAAGAAGACGCCAATATGCAAATCTCTTATGAGGTCATCAGTGTCTGAACTGAGTACGAGTGTGATTTTGAATCTAGACAACATGAAGTCTGGTTCTGAACGGTTCCTCAGTTCATTTCAGAAACTTCTTCTGTAATCTTTCATCAAAATATAACTTTTCAGCTGACATCATTTTGGGCGTGCTGGCTATTCGATTATGTTAATCAATAGCCAAATAGCTGTTTTGGCATCATTTTATCAAACTTGCATTCAAGTCTGGCTTCATTCTGGTATGTAACATCACTTTTTGTGATCTAATCGATTCCTGATGCATTAAACCAAGTCCCTCCCTGCATTTCTTAAAATTGATATATCATGTTTCAGTCAGAGATGCGGGACATTAGAGGAGTAATGGGTAGTGAACAGTCATTTTCTTTGACCTACATTTCCTTAAAAGTTTACATAAAACAGAAATAAATTAAAGTTTGCACTGCCATTCAAAAGTTTGGGATCAGTAAGTTTTTTTGTTTGTTTTTTTAAAGAAATTAATACTTTTATTCAGCAGGGATGCCTTAAAATGATCAAAAGTGACATTAAAGACATTTATAATGTTACAAACGATTTCTAATTTCAATAAATGCAGTTATTTTGAACTTTCTAGTCATCAATAGCTGCAGTACAATGGTTTTCAGCATTGAACAAATTAAATGTTTCTTGAGCAGCAAATCAGAATGATTTCTGAAGATCATGTGACTGAAGACTGGAGTAATGATGCTGGAAATTCAGCTTTGCATCACAGGAATAAATTACATTTACAATGCACTCAAATTGAAAACAGTTATTTTAATTAAGGGTATTTTTAAATAAGATTTGTATTAATATTATTGTTGTTTTTACTGTATTTTTGATCAAATAGCCTGAATGAGAATAAGATACCTCAGAACTCTGAATGGTAGGATAATTGCTCTGTTCAATGAGTGGTTGGGGCTGAAATAAAATAAACCCTAATTAAAATGTTTGAGAGATATCACTACAGTTCTGCCTGGCAAACTCCATAATTCATTCAAACGAGATGCAGGTTGGGAAAGACGACAGTTTTGAGAGACTCTCCGAGCAGATGAGACAGACTGAGTGATGGAAAATGATGAGACTGTGAGGAAACTTGTTACTGAACAGGTTTTGGACTGCCATGTTATCAGCTGTCATCATTTGAGCAAACAAAGCATGTTCTAATGAAGGTTTATGGGGTCATATTTAGCTTGACCTCTGTCACGGAGCGACTGCCTCTCCTCAATCCTCGATGATCTTCATGTTTTTTGTCTTCAGGTTTAGGTCATAGAGCAGTAAGTTTAACTGTATTTCTTGTGGCTGTGGTTCTCCAGGCCCGGTCCAGGAGGGAAGTACTGTCAGAAGACCAGCGTAGAGCACAAAGTGTGTGAAGGGCTGCCATGTTCGAAGGGTCTGCCCACGTTTAGAGACCAGCAGTGTCAGTCTCATGACCGGCAGGCCAGTAAGAAGAAAAGCCAGATGTGGACAGCTGTGATCGACGATGGTAAGACTAAAAATACACCTCTGTTTGCTGAACGAAACCAGTGTTTGTTACATACTAATTAAATGGTGCCTGTTTCGCTTGTGCATGTTACACGTTTACATAATATATGATGCATTTTGTAGCTGTTTTGCTTTTGACAACCATTAAGTCTTGTATTAAAACATAATCAGCAGAAAAACTGCCACAGAGACATGATTCCTGTCTTCCTCTGAGTCAGACTACAGCTATGTGATTATCACATGTACGAATGATTTAGAAGACATTATTTTGTATCTAATCTTGATTTAAAGGTTATAATTATGGCCAATCACAGCAGAAAATGCAAACATGACCCAGATGTTTTCTGCTACTTCTGGGGATGTTTTGCAACCTCCAAAGAGCAACAGAAAATTATAGATTGTGTGGAAAAATAAATATGAATACTTCATATTGAATACTTCTTTTTGTCATTAAAAACAAGTGTTTTCACATTTGACTGCTTTTGTTATTTTGATGAGTAGTTCAGTGTCAGAGAGAGAGTCTGGATTGAAGCAGCACTCGTGTGATTTCACACTGTGAGCTCTTGTCAAGGACGTGTTCACTTGATTACCGGGCAGCATATGAGCGAGAGGGGGAATGTTATGCCTTGTTAGAGTCCAAATTTTGACCCAGGCGCCGTCTTGTTCCGCTGCTCTTTCTGTCACTCATAATCATCTTAAGCATCCTGTCACCTCAGCAGCTTGTTTATTTTTTTCCTGTTTCAGAAATGACATCAAATAGCCTAAACTCAGTTCAAGGCCATGTACAGTAAATGCTGACTTGTGTGAATCATATTTGTTTTGGTTTGTGTGAACTATAATCTATCCATCCATCCATCCATCCATCCATCCATCTATCCATCTATCTGTCTACTTATTTATCTACAGATTGATTGTCATATTGAAACACTTGCATAACACTTGCATAATATGTACCATATTCATCCACCTCCTCCTGTCTACTTATTTATCTACAGATTGATTGTCACCTCCTCCTGCAAACGGAAGCGATGAAACCGCAGCACTCAAAAGCGCTCTCTGTATTTGACCTGACAATGGCAGAAACACCGGCTCTCCAAACTCTGATCGCTCGAGAGTCACATACAGACGTTCACTCTATCAGGGAACTTTCATCTTCTGCAGACTAAAGGAGCAAGAAGCCGCTCTTAAATCACAACACATCACTCAGAAACAGGCTTGTGATCTTCTTAAGTAGACGTAATACCTTGAGTGCACTTCATGTGTTCTAGCTGGAAGCACAGAAACTTGTACCTCTTTCAGACTTAAAGCTCAATCTAGAGAGTGGATCCAATAAAACTCATCTGTGGAGGAAATTTGTGAACAAACAGCCACATAAAAAATGATGCATGTGCATGCTAAATGAAGCGTTTATGTATGTGTGTGTTTTATTTCCCAGAAAAGCCATGCACTCTGTATTGTTCACCCATCGGCAGTGATACACCGGTACTATTGGCAGAGCGTGTGCTGGACGGAACGCCATGTGGACCTTATGAGAGCGACCTGTGTGTGAGCGGAAAATGTCAGGTGTGTATTTTCATATGCACTACTGTTCAAAAGTGTGGGGTCAGTAAAGTTCTGTTGTTCACCAAAGCTGCATTATTTTGATCAAAATGACAGTAAAATATTATTGCAACTTAAAATAGCTGTTTTCTATTTGAATGTAATGTATTCCTATGATGCAAAGCTGAATTTCTCCAGTCTTCAGTGTCACATGACCCTTCAGAAATCATTTCGGATGATTATTATCAGTCTTTAATGCTTCACATTGTTGTGAAAACCCTGATTGTTTTCAGGATTTTTTTGATAAAGTGAAAGTTTTAGCTTCAATGTATTATGTTACAAAACATTTCTATGTCTTTACTGTAATATTTGATCATTTGAATGTGCCCTTGTGGAATAAAAGTATTAATTTCTTTGAAAAAAATCGTTATTTATCCAAAGCTTTTGAATCACTGGGTCATCATACAAATATCGTATTGATTGCAGTTATCTCTGAAATGAAACTGGAATATGTGAAGACCGATATGAGATATTTTAGCATAAAAATAATTTAATGGAGATTAATGTTAAAAAGCCTCCTGAAGTGCAGAGCTTAGAACAGTTTAAAAGATTTATCGACTGATTAAAGATGAGCGTGAGATCATATTGCACCGGTTCATTTTCTGCACTGATTTACAGTAAAACATTGCAAAAGAGTATTTGATTAAATGAGACACTTTGTGTAAATGTAGAAGCATGTTGTCAAAAAGGAAGACTGATAAAATGAGTGTTAGGAAAGCGACTGACGTACAGAGAGCCATGTAGTAGTTGGACAAAGAACTTCACGTGGCACACTTCATTTTGGCTGCTGTATCTACAGTCAACCACACTGTTGCTCACTGGCCACTAGTAAGAGTACAAGACTGAAAGGAGGTCACTGTCTGCAAGCCGCCTCCGCTAATAGAAAGCAGAACTGAAAAAAGCAGGTCAAAATGTCTGGAAGTGATTTTACTGTGTGCACTATAACAAACACACACATGCATGCGTGAGGTTACTGTACGTGAGTGAAGGGATTCATCACATTGACTACATCCCTTCATTCTGTTATATAAACATGCTCCACCTGGGCTGCCCCACAGGAAGTGAGCTGAGTCTGTCCTGACCACAATCCCAGCATCACTGTTTTGGAGTTAGCGCTTATAATCATGGTCTGAATGCAGCTCTTGTGTCAGAAACATCCAGAGGGAGAGAACGGATGCTCAGCACCAGGATGCTTCAGTGAAAATATGATTTCTGTGACCTTTTCTTCTTCATTCCATTCTGCTTTTACTTTTAAGGGAGCCTATTAAGAAAGAAATCACTTACAGAGATGACCTGGATTTAATGAAGGCGACAATAAGGAAGACATTATTTACACACAGGATGCAAACAAGAAGATTCTTTCAGCGTCATTAGCGTTTTTCCCGATTCGTCGAATATGTGTTAGTGTTTCTCAGAAACACATGCTCATTGTTTTTACTGAGTTGATTTGCTAAAATGTACTCACCCTCAGGCCATCCAAGATGTAGATGAGTTTGTTTCTTCAACAGATTTGGAGAAATGTAGCATTACATCACTTGCTCAGCAATGGAATCCTCTGCAGTGAATGGGTGCAGAAATGTCTTAACAATGACTTGTTTTCTTACAAACATGCAGCTTTTCAATTCTCAAGACGTTAACTGATGGACTGGAGATTATTGTGATGTTTTATCAGCTGTTTGGACTCTCATTCTGACGGCACCCATTCACTGCAGAGCATCCATTGGTGAGCAAGTGATGTAATGCTACATTTCTCCAAATCTGTTCTGATGAAGAAACAAACTCATCGACACCTTGGATTGCCTGAGAGTGAGTACATTTTCAGTACATTTGCATTTTTGGTTGAAATGTTCCTTGAACCAGAAAAGATTCCAATTTGTCGACACCAAATGTGAAAAATGGAGCCGGACACGACTCATTCGAACATAAAGTACAACTGATCAGCAGGACTCTCTGTTTCCACGCTCTCTCGCCCTCATAACACACTGCAACACATCATCTTTGAACAGTCCTGAAGTGAAATGAGCAATGACTTCCTGTTCATCCAGATAATTCATCAACTTAACCAGCAGTGATTGCCACAGAACATTTACTAATGCCATTTTACTTTAGGTTTTTGAAATCATTCGTAAAGATTTACTTGATAAGGCTTTCACTTTCAGTGATTTTGTTGTGTTTGAAGTTGTGCAACTATTTGAGCCATTATACTTTATGTGACTTGATGTTGTGCCAAAGAAATCTGAATTATATTACAGCTCAACACTGATTTGTTATCACAGTAGGCATCAGCCTGCTTGGCGTGTTCTTGAATTATTTTTATTGAATGAAGAAATTAATTGATATTTTGACCTCTTATATGCTGGTTTCTTTCGTGTAGATCACAAAAATCTTAACATATCTTTTTTTCATACAATGACACCTAATAGTGACCACGTCTGTGAAGCTCGAAAACAACACCATATGTAGAGCATTTTTGATTCCAGATGCTTTGTTTCTGAAATATGATAAATCAGAAGGCTTTTACTGAGCCTCGTGTGCATTTAATATATTTATTGTGTTGTCATAATTATTAATTTGTCCATTCATTATGGACTCATAATATGGTAAATAGTGTAATTATTTATTACTTCTAGGTAATACACACACACACACACACACACACATCTTAACATTTACATTACTGGAGTCAGTAAGATTTTTGTTTTTTAAAAGATGTCTCTTCTGCTCACCAAGGCTGCATTCATTTGATCAAAAATACAGTAAAAACAGTAATATTATGAAATATTATTCCGATTTCAAATAACTGTTTGCTATTTGAATATATTTTAAAATGTAATTTATTCTGTGATCAAAGCTGTATTTTCAGCATCATTACTCCAGTCTTCAGTGTCACATGATCTTCAGAAATCATGATTCATTTTTTTCAGGATTCTTTGATGAACATAAATTTCAAAAGAACAGTATTTATTTGAAGTAGCTATTATTTGAAAGACATTTCTAAAATTACAAAATATTTCTCTCACTTTTGACCTATTGATTAATAAATAAAGTAGTCTATAGAACTCACAGTATCTACTAAATATAGGCCATTACTCCCTAAAAACTTGGGAGTGTTTGGCTTTGTTTTAGAGCTGTGTGAAGATTATCTTTTTGTGTTATGCAGACAAATTAACAGCATATAGGTTTGGAGTGACATTTCACAGTCCACGTGTACAAATTCATTCATACCAATAATTTTTTTTTCACATTTTGAGTCTTTTTATTTTTTATTTTCTTCCTCGACCTCCTGCAGAAAATCGGCTGTGACGGCATCATCGGTTCAACTGCAAAAGAAGACCGGTGCGGCGTCTGCAGCGGTGACGGCAAATCCTGCAGGATCGTGAAAGGAGACTTCAACCACTCCAAAGGGATGGGTGAGTCAGAGGAGAATCATTTGTGTTCATCTGACGTTAATACAAACGTTGAGTCTCACTGTAATGCGTCATCAGGCCTAAACATAGACTACATTATACAAGAGCCTCAGCCTCAAACCTCCTCGGACGGACCACCACTGCAGTTTCTGTGTGGTTGGCTTTAGTTTGGAGTGGTGTGGGCTTGTAGTTAACAAAGAGAGAGAAAGACTGAAGGAGAAGCACAGCGAGTTTCCTCTTCCATTGATCATGTTGGTTTTGTGTCTCTCAGTCCCTCATAGCCTTTGTAAGAAGGTTTCTACGTGTGTGATGTCGAAACCCAGAGCTGTTCTCAAGTGTTTCTCATGTAAGATGCATGGTTTGACGTGTGTGTGTGTGTGTGTGGTTTTGAGTGGGATTAACACACAACTGCTCTTGATATTATTATATTAAACACACCTTTACACTAGGAGAGTTGATGTCCTGAGTCATTTCAACACAATATACTGTACACTACCGTTCAATAGTTTGGGATCAGTAAAAAAAATGATTGTGTGTTTATGAAATAAGATTCTTATCACTGTTGTTGTTTTTAACTAAAACTAAATCTATTAAAAATAATTAATTGAAATAAACAAAACAAATCAATAATATATATATACATATACAATATATAACATCTTTGACTGATAAGTTTAAGTTGCACTGCTAAAATTACTAAAACAGAAATAAAAATAAATGACAGATAAATAGAAATATAAAAAAGAAAAGACAATTAAAAAACTGAAAACAAAAATAATAAATTTAATAATGTAATAAAAATATAATAATAAAATAATACTAAAATAAAATGTCACCAAAAGGCAGCTATTTGGTCAAACCAAACATTGAAATATTATTACAATTTAAAATGATTTTTATTCTAGTATGCACAAAAATGCTTTCCCTCTAATTCTAGTATCACCTTCATCCTTCAGAAATCATTGTAATATGCTGATTTGCTGGTCAAGAAACGTTTCTTATTATCATCAATGTTAAAACTTTGCTTTAGTTTTTATGTTTTCAAGATTCTTTGATGAATAGAATAGTTAAAAAACAGAATTTGTTTGTAACATTATAAATGTATTTGCTGTCAGTTCTGATCAATTTAATTCATCTTCCTTGTGGAATAAGTTTGAATTTCTGTACTGATCACAAACATCTGAACGGTCGTGTGTTTAATTGTGTTGGCTTGCCAAAGTCATATTTGGAAATGTATTATTTTTTTAACCCCCTAATCACAGAACAAAATTCAAACTTCTCTTTTCTGGTTAATGTGGTGTTTTCATTTAACCGACATGCTCCAGGAGGTCTGTTTCGGTGAGTGATTTGGGAGGTTAAAACTTTTAGTCATTCCAAGCTCTTTTTCGCCTACTCATCAGCTCGTGGGTTATCTGTTATTCATTGGATTCGGTCCGGATGACTCCAAAGTCACATTGTGTGTCTCCCAAAACAGAGCGTCCCAATGGTCTCCAGCTGCTGTAGCTTCAGGCCATCATCATCCTGTCCACTGCTGAATGTGGGAATAAGTATCTATGCCCAGCCGTGTGGGGAATACGTTAGGACAAAACCAAGGACTTGCTGAGCCAAAGCTGCATGCATACTGTAGGATTTCTGCTGTTGGAGACAATCAGAAGTCTTGTTATTTAGCATTCCCATCATGTTATGATCATATCGAAGTTCACAGCTCACCAAATCCCATTTTCCTCAAGAGCTTTCTTGGCTTTGTGGATGCCAATGAGGAATTTGTCTTGGATTGATGGAGTGAAACTCGGTGCTGTTGATCTTGTATCAGTCTTTGACTTCTACTGAAGATCTAATCTGACAAGCAACAGTTGCAAAGGACAGAAAGCTATTGTACAGTTTCAGGCATTTCAGGAGTCAGGAGTTTGCACAGGCTACATAAAAAATAGTTTTCTTCTTTTTTTTCTGAATGAATCCTTGGGGCTTCAGAAACCAGGTCTCACTGTGTAAAGGTGTGTTTTAGTGGATCTTCAAGAGCAGTCATGTGAGGATTTCACTCCTATAGAAAGATCTGACTCTCACGCGTTCACATTTAACCACATTCTCAACGGCTTTGCTTCTGGAAGTATTTTCACATTGGTTTTTCCCATAGGTGCACTACCGTTCAAAAGTTGTTTTTGTGTTTTTAAAAAAGAAATAACACTTCTATTTAGAACGGATGCATTAAATTGATACAAAATTACAAGACATTTTAATGTAAGCAAAATGTTTCTATTCCAAATAAACGTTGTTTTGAACTTTCTATTCATCAAAGAATCCTGATAGAAAATTATCATGATTTGCACAAAAATATGAAGCAGCACAACTGTTTTCAACATTCATAATAATACAATGTTTTTCTTTAGCAGCAAATCAGCATATTATTATGATTTCTGAAGGATCATGTGACACTGAAGACTGCAGTAATGTGCTAAAGCTTTAATCACAGAAATAAATTACATATTAAAATATATTAAAATAGAAAACCGTTATTTTAATTTGTTATAATATTTCACAATATTACAATTTTTACTGTATTTTTAATCACATAAATGCTTAAGACTTCTTTCAAAAACATTAATACATCTTACAGACCAAATTTCTGAACGGCTGAAACTGTAAAAGTATTGATTGACAGTCATTGATTCTACACTAAGTTATATACATTTTAAGTTTGATCAAATGTAAATATAATTTAAGCTTATTAAAAAAAAGTCAGGCAGTGTAAGTGAGTGCGATAGTCACGAAACATCATTCTTCAAGCGAGTGGGATGTCACTGCTCATACTCATTAGCAGAAAGTCCTGTGGTGACTCTGACTTGGTTTAAATATGAATTTGAAAGACTCTGTATTTAATCACTTAACTTCAGAGCTTATGGTAGGTCTTTACTGAATTGTTTGCAGGTTACCGCTAATCATTGATTTCTCTATGGAGATGTTACTTCTGGAAGTGTGGTGCTTGGTTAGGGTTGCACAATGTGTGCTGTTGGAGTGTGTTTATGAGAAAACCCAGCATCTGATGCTTGTTAAGCACTCTTTGGATTCTCCTGGAAGAATTATATTTGAGTTTATATAGTCTCTCTCAAGGCTTCAGTTTGGTCAAATCAACTGAAATGAAGCAGCTGTTGGGTTTATATGCTGCTGTTCAGAAAATATGGGGATCCGAAGTCTCTTTAAAACAGTAAATATTATTACAATTTAATTAAATAACTGTTTTCTATTTGAATATAGTTTTAAATGCAATTTATTTCTGTGATCAAATCTGTATTTTCAGCATCATTACTCCAGTATTCAGCGTCACATGATCTTCAGAAATCATTATAATATGCTGATTTGCTGATCAAGAAACATTTCTGATTATTTTTAAATCTTGAAAACAGTTGTGCTGCTTCATATTTTTGTGGAAACTGTAATAAATGTTTTCTTTGATGAATAAAACATTTAAAAAACTTTTTTTCTGTGTGAAATGTTTACTGTCCACTTTTGATTAATTTGAATGTGTCTTTGCTGAATAGAAGTATTAATTTCTTCCAAAAAAAGGCAAAACAAATCTGAGCCCATCTTTTTGAAAGGTAGCGTTTGCTCAGCCAGAAACACAGAAACATCACCCTCTTATTTATTCATCTTATAATGTGCAAGATTGATTCTGTGACTGTTAGATACTTGCTGAACACTGAAGCACTGAAGCAATATCTCACCCAGAAATGACAATACTGCCATCGCTTGTCACCCTGTTGTTGTTTCAGACCGGTATGATTTCATTTTCTCCTGTGAAACTGAAAAATAGATAACGAAAGAGGAAGATAATTTATACTTTAAAGCTCCTAAAATGACAGAAATGCCATAAAAGCACCATAAAAGTAGCTCATGAGTTTTTTGTTCATGTAGTATTGCAATTTTGCATTGTAGTATTAATCATCATCCACGTTCCTTGTAAACAGAAGCTCAAACATTCATTCAAACAAGCATCACTATCATTTTGTATTTCACAATAGACATCTCTGGGTGAGCTATTCTTTTTCATCACTGATACAATAAAGCTTCCTGACAAAGTTCAGTCGGTTTTCCAGGAGAGGCCAATAAAGGCTTGACAGAAACGCTTTCCTACATCTATATCCTCAACTTTCATTGTTTGAGATTAATTACTCTCCATAACAAAACCGAATCCTGAAGTCCAGCGGTTATGGCAGGTCCTCCAGATGTGGTGGCATGTGAACGAGTGTGTGTTTGTGATGTTTTATGCTATCGGGTGAGGTTTTGGGTGTTTAACGGGGGTTTGTGGTGCTGTGTGGAGGGATAACCGCATGTTTGTGATCACGCCAGGACAAACACAGTGAGTATAAAGCGGCTTTGGTGCACAGTGTGGGGCAGTAAAGGACATTCGAAGCGCAGGTCAGATCATCTCAGTCGAGGTCACTCTAATCTCGTCCTTCGAATGAGAAAACATGTTTCACAAAGCCGCTAGAGTCTGAGGTCTCCTCTTTAAATGAGCTGGACCCATGGCAATTACTCACATACACGGGGCCATCAGCGTTCCTTGCGCTCAGTGCAGAGGTGTATCTGAGCATCCGTTTCTGAGTGTGTATAAACACTACAGCAGACTGGTTTGATCATTACTGCCCAGACACTGTGTGTCACGATGCTGTTTGTGTGTACGTCAGAGGAAAATGCCCTGCTTCTGATCAGAGTCGACCATTTGACACACTTATAAAACGTATTTGATGTCAGCTAGTTTTATTTCTTAATTTCAGTTCATTTAACTTAATATACCAAAATGACTAAAACTTAAACTGAAATACAAATTTATATAAAAACTGTATAGACATATAAAAAAACTCTTAGTTAAAATTAAAATTATAAAATAAAAACAATATTTATAAAAATTATAATTATATCTCCATGATAATAAATAAATAAATATGATATATTATATTTAAAATAAAAATATATACATTTTATATAGTCTATCTGGTGTTGCTTCAGAAAAAGTGTCAGGTTGCTGTGTTTGTATTTGATTGGCCCCATTTTATATTTACTTAATTACTGTTATAAGGTAATTTGTATAAAACATTAAATATTTTAAATAAATTATAAAATTAAGAAATTATGTATAAATAACATTTTATTTTTTAATGTTTAAAAGAACGGCATTTATTCAAAATTGCAATAATAGAAACAACCATTAAAAGTTTGGGGATCAGTATTTTTTTTATTTTTTTTTTTAAGGAAATTAATATATTTATTCATCAAGGATATGTTAAATAATCCTGTAAGTATCACAGGCTCCTAAAAATGTTAAATTAAGCAGCACAACTTTTTACAACATTGATAATAAATGTATATAATTGTATTATATTATATCTGTATAATATTATATATGCTATATAAAATTATTTTATATAAATTAAAATATAATAAATAATCTAACATAAAAAATGAATCTGATGTATTATTTGTGGTGCATTATGATTGTTGATGATTCTTTGTTAATGATCTACTCTGACTGGCCAGGAATACACACTGTTTGTAGTGACAGACACATGTGCTTTATCCACACACACGACTGCGTACATGTTTAGAGAAATGCACACCTGCACCTGTGTCTGACCACCTGTGCACCAGTGTGAACTCTTTTTCCTCCCTTCTTCCTCTCGTTTCTCCTCTTATTTCTCTCCTTTCCAAAGGTTACATCGAGGCAGCTGTCATTCCGGTGGGAGCTCGGCGAATCAAAGTCGTGGAAGACAAACCGTCCCATAGCTTTCTGGGTAATTACTCTACCTGTTGCCATAACAACAGTCTTCTAAATGGCCACACAATGTCTCTGAGTGAGACTGGAGCAGCTCTGTAATGGGTTTAAACAGAAAACATCCCGGGTGTCTTCTCTAGTTACAAATGACGCTTCTCTGCTGACAAGTGCTTGTCAAATTAGGATGAAACTCAAGCTAAGGACGTATAACACACGTATGCTTTATGTAGCTCAATACTAATTTTGAATTTTTTTATTTTATTTTTGTCAACCAAATATTCACTTTAGTGAGTGAATGTCACAAAAACATGTCTGATCATTTTTCACCCCAAAATCAGAAAACAGGACATATATTATAAGAATAAACTTTATTTTCTACAGCACCTTTAGAGGTAAATCTCAAAGCGCTTTACACAGAAAAAAAGATATAAAATAAAAATAATGGCAATAATAACAATTCAAAAGTCAAATAAACATCATCCGAATGACACAAAGAAAGATTCTGAAAAACTGTTTTAAGAGAAGATTTGAAAACACTAAAAGATTCAGCCTGTCTGATCTCCAGAGTTTTGGTGCACAAGAAGAAAAGGCCCGATCACCCATCAAGGTTCAAGGTTATTTTATTCGTCACATACTCAATTATACAGAATATAATCCAGGAAATGGACAGTGAACGGAGAATGTATAAACTGGAGAGTAATTTACAATGTGCAATACAATATACTGTGGACCTAATAAATAATAATATAACCAGGGATGTGCAAGAGGTCCATAGATCGTAAACGAGTTGGGGGTACCACTAAAAGACCAGAATCAGAGGAACGGAGATCGCGACTTGGACTATAAACAGTTAACAGTTGAGACAAGTAATGTGGTGCCAAACCATGCAAAGCCTTATAGGTCAGCATGAGAACGTTAAAATCAATTCGAATAGTGAGTGGAAGTAGGCTCTTACCTGTTTTTGCAGAAATTCTTCTTAGGCAAAGGATTTAGATTCGTAATAGTGAGAAAAAACAAAAGTGTTTATCAATTTTTCAGCAACCGAAAGGGATAGCATGCGGCGGAGTCTTGCGATGTTTCTGAGATGAAAAACTGTATTCTGAACATGAGGATCGAAGGTTAGATTAGTGTCAAATATCACCCCCAGATTTGTACATTTATTTTGAAAATCTAAAACCGTACCTTCCATTGTTAAAGCTAACTTACCAGTTTTACTTATTTGATGGGGTGTGCCAATAAGCATTACCTCTGCTCGGTCTTGTCTCTATTAGGACAAAGGACATTTTGAGACCTCCATCTGAAATGCTGTGTTCGAGAAAGCCAATAGCTGTGGTAGTGTGGATGTAGATCTGGGTGTCGTCTGCGTAAAAATGAAACTAGGAGACCAAGGGATCTAAGAAGCTGACCAAGAGGAAAGATGTAGATTCGTAATAGTGAGTGGAAGTAGGGGGCTTCAAAATGGAAACCTGTGGGACAAAATGTAACAGAACCGACTTCGTAATAGTGAGTGGAAACAAATTGTGTACGGGGCTTCTGGAAATGTAGATTTGAACCATTTTAAAACAGTGTCAAACACCAAAAACTGTTTCTAAGTGAGTGGAAGTAACAAAGGTGATCGACTGTCAAAAGGTGCTTAGATCTGGAGGGGATGTAGATTCGTAATAGCTGTTTCAGTGCTGTGGAGTTTAGAAAGCGATTGGGGGGTTCTGGAGGGATGTAGATTCATAATAGTGAGTGGAAGTAGGAGATGGGCGAAAATTATTAAGATTATCAAAATCAACAGGAGTTTTTTTTACTTTTACATTAGATTCGCGACTAATAGTGAGGAATACAATAAGGAACATTATAAAGTAGGCAAACAGAAACAGGAGTGCTTTAATACAACATGGAGGCATGTAGATTTGCAAATAATAGTGAGAGAGAGGAAGTAGAAAGAGAGCAAAGTTCTGGAGGGAAAGATGTAGATTTAAAAAAAATATATATATATTTTAAGATAAAGTCAAGGAAGAGATAGTTTTCAGGGGCTTGGAAAATTGTCAGGGATTCAGTAGATTCGTAATAGTGAGGTGGAAGTTCATTCCAGGAGGGGCGAGAATGTTCTGGAGAGTGATTTTGAGCCTCTCTTAGTGATGGTACCACGAGGCGTCGCTCACTAGCAGATCTCAGACTTCTGGAGGGGATGTAGAATTCGTAATAGTGAGTGGAAGTAGGCGGGCTTCTGGAGGGGATGTTAGATTCGTAATAGTGAGTGGAAGTAGTAGGCGGGGCTTCTGGAGGGGATGTAGATTCGTAATCGTGAGTGGAAGTAGGAGGGGCTTCTGGAGGGGATGTAGATTCATAATAGTGAGTGGAAGTAGGCGGGGCTTCTGGAGGGGATGTAGATTCGTAATAGTGAGTGGAAGTAGGTGGGGCTTCTGGAGGGGATGTAGATTCGTAATAGTGAGTGGAAGTAGGCGGGGCTTCTGGAGGGGATGTAGATTTGTAATAGTGAGTGGAAGTAGGCGGGGCTTCTGGAGGGGATGTAGATTTGTAATAGTGAGTGGAAGTAGGCGGGGCTTCTGGAGGGGATGTAGATTCGTAATAGTGAGTGGAAGTAGGTGGGTGCTGAGCCAGTGGCTGTTCTATATGCAAGCATCAGTGTCTTGAACTGGATGCGAGCTGCAACCGGAAGCCAATGCAGGGAGATAAAGAGAGGTGTGACATGGGCCCTTTTGGGCTCATTGAAGACCAGTCATGCCGCTGCATTCTGAATCATCTGTAAAGGTTTGAATGGAAGTCCAGCTAGAAGAGCATTGCAGTAGTCCAGCTTAGAAATGACAAGGGCCTGGACAAGAAGTTGTGCTGCATGCTCTGTCAAGAAAGGGCCTGATCTTTCTGATGTTGGGCAAGTGCAAACCTTGCAAGATCGAGCAAGTTTTTGCAATGTGGTATTTGAAAGTCAGCTGGTCATCAAAGATTACACCAAGATTTCTGACTGAACTTGATGGGGTAATTGTAGAAGAACCTAACTGAATCGTGAAGTCATGCTGTAGAGTTGGAGTGGCAGGGAGGACAAGAAGATCAGTCTTGCCAGATTGAGCTGTAGGTGATGTTCTTTCATCCATGCCGAGATGTCCGCCAGGCAGCCTGAGATCCGTGCAGCTACCGTTGGATCCGTTGGATCTGGTCGAAATGAGAGATAGAGCTGTGTGTCATAGCAGCGTAGACGTAGACGTGTGCTTGTAGGAGAAGCCATGTGCCTGTATGATGGGAGCCCAGTGATGTAGTGTATGTGGAGAGAGGAGGGGTCCAAGAACCGATGATGTGCTTTGGATACCTCCCCTCCCCAGGACCCTTGAGTGAAGACCGACCAGTGAGATAAGATGTGCTTTGGAAACCCCCCCCAGCGAAGTGGAAAGACCCAGTGATGTCCAGTGATGAGGATGTGGACAGGAGGATCTGATGGTTAACAGTGTGAAGGGGGAACTGATGGTTACAAAACAAAGCAGCAATTTAAAGGCAGGGGTTACCATTCCACAAACAAAGAATAATTTATTATATTAAGAACAACAGAATTTTAAAGAGCAAAAAACAAAGCATGATTTAAACAGCTGAGTGGGAATAGGATCAATAATGGAAGTGGCTACTTTCATTAGAGATACCTCCTTGCTTAGAGAAGCCAGATCCAGAGAGGAACATTTATACAAAGGGGTGCCAGAAAAGTGTGAAATGTTACAGGAAGAAAAGGATGGGACTGGAGTAATGCATTTGCGGGCATTGTCAATATTAGAAGTGAAATAATCAGGAATCTATTACAAAGGTGTGCAGAGACAAACACATTGGAAGTACTATTGCCATTGACCAATTTGTTAATAGTATGAAATCAGTTTCCACGGATTAATTTCATTATTGACAATTATTTGAGAAAAATACTGGGACCTGACAGAAGCTGTTTCTGCCTTATAATCATTATTATATTCTATATATCATTATTATTAGTATGTAAAATAATGCTAAATAATATTAATTGCTAACAAGCTTAGATTTATTTAAACTAAAATGAAATTTAATCACATTTATCCCCGAATTTTAATGTCTATATATTTATTTTTGCAATTCTCATTGTTGTAAATTAAATTGTTTTAATAAAATATTTTTTGTAGCATTAATTAAAATGCATAAATTCTAAATACGTTTTAATAATATTGAATAATATAATAATGTATTATATTTGTCGAAGGAAATTATTATTATTATTACGTTTTTGCCATTATAATAATGAGAATTGCGAAGGAAATTAATGTAAATTTATGTATAATAATAATAATGCACATTTGACAAAATTGTTAAAATAATTTTTAACTTAATAAATATTGGGTAGGAAATGTGCTTAAATGTCATGGAATTGATGTAACAACGCAAAATGTATAAGGATTCATTTTTTTAAACCAAAATGTCTCATTTCATTCTTTTTATATCGGGGGGGAAATATGCCAGACATGGTCTTGACTTTCATGAGATTCTCTCTTGTGTTTAGCGAATCCCACTTGAGAGAATATTATAAATCTTGAGAAACTTAGTTAAGACTTCATTTGTCTGGCTGGCCCACAATTGATGAGCATATTCATTGTAATTTAATTTATTTTAATGAGTCGGAGGTTTTTGAAAAGGTGCCTTCAACTTTCAGAATTAATGTGTCTCGCCGTCCAACTTCACAGACATGATGCTGACAGATCATAATAACACTTCACTCCTCATATTCTTAAATAAACATCCCTTCTCCCAAAGGTCAGTATCACATGACTGCCTGGGTTGAAGTTATTAAAGTCTCAGATATTATAGACTGAGCTACGTGGGACAAAAAGTAAGACTTGAAATTTACAGCCACCAATTGTGCAAGTTTCCCACTTAAAAAGATGAGAGAGGCCTTTTTTTATCTAGGTATACCTCAACTATGAGAGACCAAATAAAGAAATAAAATCAGAAAATCACAGTTAGGATTTTTAATGAATTATTGGTAAATTCAGTAAAATAAGTATTTGGTCATACAAACAAGCAAGATTTGGCTCTCACAGCCTGTAACTTCTTCTTTAAGAGGCTCCTCTGTCCTCCACTCGTTATGTATTAATGGCATCTGTTTGAATTCGTTATCAGTTAAAAGACACCTGTCCACAACCTCAAACAGTCACACTAAACTAATGCCCAAGACCAAAGAGCTTCAAAGGACACCAGAAACAAAATTGTAGACCTGCACCAGGCTGGGAAGACTGAATCTGCAATAGGTAAGCAGTTGGTGTGAAGAAATCAACTGTGGGAGCTTATTAGAAAATGGAAGACTACAAGACCACTGAAAATATCCTCGATCTGGGGCTCCATGCAAGATCACCCGTGGGGTCAAAATGATCACAAGAACTGTGCAAAAATCACAGAACCACAGGGGGACCTAGTGAATGACCTGCAGAGAGCTGGGACCAAAGTAACAGGCTACCATCAGTAACACACTGCGCCGCCAGGGACTCAAATCCTGCAGTGCCAACGTGTCCCACCTAAGCCAGTACATGTCCAGGCCCGTTAGTTTGCTAAGAGCATGGATGATCCAGAAGAGGATGGGAGAATGTCTTTCAGATGAAACCAAAATAGAACTTTTGTAAAAAACTCAACTTGTCGTGTTTGGAGAAAAGAATGCAGTTGCATTCAGAACACCATATTTGAAGCATGGGGGTGGAAACATATGCTTTGGGGCTGTTTTTCTGCAAAGGACCGGACGACTTCTGTGTAAAGGAAAGAATGAATGGGGCATGTATCGTGAGATGATTTTGAGTGAAAACTCCTTCCATGCAAGGGCATTGAAGATGAAACGTGGCTGGGTCTTTCAATGACAAGAGCCCAAACACACCGCCCGGCAACGAAGGAGTGGCTTCGTAAGAAGCTTTCAAGGTCTGAGTGGCCTAGCCAGTCTCCAGATTCACCCTATAGAAATCTTTGGAGGGAGTTGAAAGTCCGTGTTGCCAGCGGACAGCCCCAAAACATCACTGCTCTAGAGGAGATCTCAGGAGGAATGGGCCAAAATACCTGCAACAGTGTGTGAAAAACCTGTGAAGACTCAGAAAATGTTTGGCCTCTGTCATTGCCAAAAAGGGTATATAACAAAGTATTGAGATGAAATTTTGTTATTGACCAAATACTTATTTTCCACCATAATTTGCAAATTTTTTTTTCATTTTGTTTTAGTTGAGGTATACATTGAAAATTACTGGCTCTCTCATCTTTTTAAGTGGGGAACTTGCACCAATTGTGGCTGACTAAATACTTTTTTGCCCCACTATATAAGACTGTGAAATGTACAGGCTTTCTTTTTCTATCCTCATTTGAACACATTTTATAGCAGCAATGCATTAATTTAATTCTATAATGCCTTTCATTCACTGTCTGAACTGGAAGGATGCAATCTGTGCTTCATACGCAGGGCGATGTAAACCTATGTTTAGCTTGGGTCTGCTTTTCCATCTTCTGTAAGAGAACAGAAGAATATTTTTTAATTCGAGCCAAAACGCTTGAATTGACATGAAAGTGAACCCCTCCCATTGAGCTCAGCGCAGATGCTCTCCAAAACAAACCGCTTCATGTTTTCATTGCAGCAGACTGTAGGCTATCCCGTCTTCAGCCTCCACTGCTCAGAAACTATCATGGAGTCGTAAATATATGTGTGTATAAAAATAGGATGACTGTGAGCTAATGATGGGTGAATGATATGCAATAGCTCATTCAACACGAGAAGCTCAAATGCATAATGGTAAGAATGTGAAAAAGGATCATTTTAAAAGGAAAAGATTGCTCTGAAGGCAGAGCTATATTGATGAAAAAATTCCCACCGTTAGCATTCATAAGGTGTACGATTAAATTGATGCTAAAAATATTTTTTTTCAACAAATAAATTAATAAAAAAGATTATTCGAGAATGTGTAAGAAAATAATGTTTCAGTCTTTCTGCTTAAAAATGTAATGGTTAATGCATTGATTATTTGCTAAATTTACTTGCATTTTTTTTCTCAGTGTAAAGGAGGTTTCGATCTGTTTACTATTTTTTATGAAAAACTGAAAATATGTTTTAAACAAAAAAACGAATATTAAATTAATTTCAACCAAATTTAAAGTTAAGAAGCTTAAGTTCAGCTGAATATTTTATTGTGCACCCTATATTAAAATAAAATTGAAATGTAATGTATGTGACTCTGTACCGAGGTTATTATAGTATAAATATACACTCACCGGCCACTTTATTAGGTACACCTGTTCAATTGCTTGGTAACACAAATTGCTAATCAGCCAATCACATGGCAGCAACTCAATGCATTTAGGCATCTAGATGTGGTGAAGACGACTTGCTGAAGTTCAAACCGAGCATCAGAACGGGGAAGAAAGGGGATTTAAGTGACTTTGAACGTGGAATGGTTGTTGGTGCCAGACGGGCTGGTCTGAGTATTTTCAGAAAACTGCTGATCTACTGGGATTTTCACACACAACCATCTCTAGGGTTTACAGAGAATGGTCTGAAAAGAGAAAATATCCAGTGAGCGGCAGTTGTGTGGATGAAAATGCCTTGTTGATGTCAGAGGTCAGAGGAGAATGGACAGACTGGTTAGAGATGATAGAAAGACAACAGTAACTCAAATAACCACTCGTTACAACCAAGGTATGCAGAATACCATCTCTGAACACACAACACGTCGAACCCTGAAGCAGATGGGCTCCAGCAGCAGAAGACCACACCGGGGTGCCGTCCTGTCAGCTAAGAACAGGACACGGAGGATACAATTCACACAGACTCACCAAAATACAATAGAAGATTGTAAAAAACGTTGTCTGGTCTGATGAGTCTTGATTTCTGCTGCAACATTCAGATGGTAGGGTCAGAATTTGGCGTAAAGAACATGAAAGCATGGATCCATCCTGACCTTGTCTCAACGGTTCAGGCTGGTGGTGGTGGGTGTAATGGTGTGGGGATATTTTCTTGGCACACTTTGGGCCCTTAGTACCAATTGAGCATCGTTTTAAACACCTTACTACCAATCTGAGTGTTCGTTGTTGACATGTGGATCTGAGTGTTTCAGTTCATGGATAACGGGAGATTCGCATCATGGATAAATCTAGTGAGACAAATCTGCAGCAACTGCGTGATGATTGCTATCATGTCAATATGGACCAAAAAAATCTCTGAGGAATGTTTCCAACACCTTGTTGAATCTATGCCACGAAGAATTAAGGACAGTTCTGAAGGCAAAAGGGGGTCCAACCCGGTACTAGCAAGGTGTACCTAATAAAGTGGCTAGTGAGTGAGTGTGTGTGTGGTGTATATATATGTGTGTGTGTTGTGTGTGCTGTGTGTGTGTGTGTTGTTGTGTGTGTGTGTGTGTGTGTGTATGTGTGTATGTGTGTGTGTGTGTGTGTGTGTGTGTGTGTGTGGTGTGTTGTGTGTGTGTGTGTGTGTGTGTGTGTGTGTGTGTGTGTGTGTGTGTGTGTGTGTGTGTGTGTGTGTGTTGTGTGGTGTGTGTGTGTGTGTGTGTGGTGTGTGTGTTTGTGTGTGTGTGTGTGTGTGTGTGTGTGTGTGTGTGTGTGTGTGTGTGTGTGTGTGTGTGTGTGTGTGTGTGTGTGTGTGTGTGGTGTGTCATTAACTTATTTATTTCAGCTAGATGGCCAGGAAAAGTTTCTCATTTTCCTTTAGTTTATCTTAATGTACTAAAATAAAAGAAACTGAAATGAAAATAATTAAATGAACTGATTAACACTATAAAAAAAATTACAACAAAATGACAACAATACAAAATTTTATTTTTTTTAATGGAAGAACAGCAAAATATAAAAATAAAAACTAATTCAAGAAAAATAAAAAGAAATATAATAGTGCCTCAATGGTACTAAATTAACCCAGCTCTGTACATGAATATGTTTTTCAATTGACTTTGCAATATAAGCTTCATAAAGTATACATGAATATGGCACTATATATGATTGGCATGCATTTTACAAAAATCTCCTTTTTAAAGTTAGCTACTGAATCAGGTCTACTAGATCGAAATCAAGGAAATAATTTGTTATATTTGATAACTGAATCACAAAGTTTTGCTGTAATGATGCTTGTATAATATGCATTAGATAAACGTGTTCTTGTTTGACTGGTGCAGCTCTGAAGGACTCCAGCAAGAGATCCATAAACAATGACTGGAAAATCGAGCTGCCAGGGGAGTTTGAGCTCGCTGGCACCACGGTCCGCTACGTGAGGAGAGGACTGTGGGAAAAGATGTCTGCCAAGGGACCCACTAAGACTCCACTCCATCTCATGGTAAATTCATTCTGTGCTAACATGCACCTTTCTCTGGCTTAGATCTTTACTGTCTTTCACACATTTCCAATTGAACTGTGCTTTTAAAGTCAGTGTAAAAAACCATCCGCTGCACATTTTATTTCCGTAATCAGATAATCAGTGGGAAATACTGTAGGACAGGGCATGGTTTTATCAGGGAAATGATCGAATCATGAACACTCAATGAAAATTCTGTCATTATTTACTCACCATTATGTTCACTTGTGAAAAAGAAGTGGTTCAAGGTTCAAGGTTTGTTTATTCGTCACATACTAAATTATACAGGGTATAATCAGAAGTGAAATGTAAAAAAATACAATGGATCACATGGATAAGTGCAGTTAAAGGGATAGTTCAATTCACGTTTATTTGTATATACAGTAAAACTCATGTAGTTAGTTAATGACATGTTTTCAAACGCACGGGGAACACTATCAACAGCAATTATTATATGTTTATAGCAAAATTTGTTAGTTTTGTTTGTTGGTTCAGGGTTGGCATCATCTGAGGTCCTCTGAGGGGTTGGCATTAGAGGTCTGCACGGGCTTAAAATTGAAGCCCGAACCCGGCCTGTACCCGAGATTGTCTGACCCGACCCGACCCGAGCGGCACAGTTAAATTTAGAGCCCGAACACGAAATCTTCCCCCCCCCAATTAGCAAGAGACAGAGAGAAAGACACACAGAGAGAGAGAGAGAGGGATGAAAGTTGCGCGTGCATGTGAACCTGTGTCTGTGCGTCTCTTTCTACAAGCAATGAGTCTTAGTTAGTTCAAAAACAGCTATTTTACCCACTCATTGCAGAGAAATATAACGTTGTGAATAAGTAGCCTATCGAAGCTATTTTACTAATAAAAGTTTCCGTGCTGTTTGTGCGCTGCGCGATCTCTGATATCTGTGTGCAATAATGTGTGTGCGTGCGTCTTTGAAAGCAGATAGCCTCTGCATATAGTTTTGGTTTAGCGACAAACCCGAGCCCGAAGCTATCCATTAAACATTAACCCGAACCCGATAGCAGACCTCTAGTTGGCATCATCTCTTCTCAGGTGTTCGGTCATCTCAGATCTTCGTAAGGGCTGGATCCAGACTGAAGCTTGTGGGATTCTTGTGGGATCGGGTGATAGTTCCTCGGGATCAAAAATGTATATTCACCCAAAAATGTTCAATTTCTGTCACTCGCCCTCATTTATTCCCTCAAGTTGTTCCAAACCTGTGCAAGTTTCTTTCTTCTGCTGAACACAAAAGGAGACATTTTGAACAATGTTGGAAACAAAAGGAGACATAGGACGGTTGAACATTGGAAAACCAAACAGTCCATGGTATTTTTCCCCCCATACCCATCTACCGTGGTTCCAACGTTATTTTTTCCCCATTCTACCGTGGTTTCCATCTTCTTCTGATTTTTTTTTATTTTTTTTATATGTATTAAATGCACATTCATTTTTTTAATCTTTTTTTAAATTGTGCTTGTATGTACTTCAAATCTGAAATTTTATTGTGCTTGTATTGTACTTCAAATCTGAAATATTTAAAAAAAAAACTGTACTTTCAGATAATATAATGAAATAAAAGGCCACAAACTACAGTATAATTCTTAAAATCACTAATTTTATCTCCTAAAACTAATCTTAGATAATCAAAATCACCTATTAAATTTTTTTCCAGTGGCTTGAATATAATTCTACAGCCAGATGTTGTAGTTTTAAGAGAAAATGCTAAGCAATGGTTTTGACTGATGAATTTGCACATGGTTTGTCTTTAAGCATAATTAACAACATCAGACAGACATACTGTGTTATTACATATTATAAAATTAACATACAGTATAAAGATGTACTGAAGTCCTACTTAAGTGGGTCAAAAAACACTTTAAAATTCATTGCATATAATATAAATATCAATTTTAATGCATTTTTATTGAATCATTTAAATATACAGTTAACTTGCAGTTAAGTTTCCGAAAACTTTTCATCTAGTTCTCATTGAATCTTTCATTCTTACTCTAGCAGCGTGGAAGATTTTCCACGAATAATGGATTCAACTGAACAGTTTCTCATATAATATCATGTGATGATTTCAGAAGACTTGGGGCCAGTTTTACTAAACAGGGCAAATTAGCGCGAGAGCGCAATTCCAAAAGAGTGCCGTTGGACGTGGACATTTCTGGGTGATTTACTAACAATATGCAAATTAAAAACACAAACGCAACATCTCATCTACATATCGACCAACGCAATATACCAAACGCAGCGCAAATTTGTTTAATACATGCCTTATTTGGGCGTTAAATAATGCTGCAAATGTCAGTAATTTGACGAGCGCAAACGTTAATAAATCTCATTGTGTGATTCATTTCAATATTCTCCTCCCATAAATTTTGTGTCTGAAAGGGAAACTCCTACAAATATTTACATTGTATTCATTTAGCAGACGCTTTTATCCAAAGCGACTTGCATTGCATTCATTGCTCTTGCTTTCCCTGGGAATCAAACCATGCTCTTCTATTTGAGCTACAAGAAAGCTATTTCAATAAATTGCATATTCCACATATACAGCATATTCAGTTAAGTCAGGCACAAAAATAACTGTCCACACCTTTTCAGCGCTAATTCGTCACTGTGCATCTTTAGTAAAACCTGACAGTACTATTTTAAAGCCAAAAGATGGTTTGCGCCCTTGGAATATAGCATGCAAGTCAACTACTTTTGGGGAATTATTTTTGAGATTTCTTCGGGTCAGTATAAGCTCTGTGTGGAAAGAGGTGCATGAAGCTTCTTTGGAAAAATAACAGCTTATGGGTTTGGAACAACACGAGAGTGAGTAAATAATTTCATTTTTGGGCAAATTGTCACTTTAAGAATGTAAATGGGGGCGATTTTGATTTCATGCTGACTGTAACTGTCATGTTCTCCTGGTTACTAGTTGATTTAGAGTATAATTATGGCATATTTTGTCTTCATCATGAGCAACTTCAGGATTAACAAAACATGCTATTTTATATTGGGAAAACATGGCAGTCTGCTAATCCAAAGCAAACACATGAACTGAATGGAAAACAGATCATGCAGAATGTTTTGAAAGCAGTAACGCAGATGTTTTTGGGATGGAGCCGCTGCTGAACCTGAAGTCTTCACCTTCGTGCTCGTCTAGAGCTGCGTCTCCACCCGTGTGTCGACTGCAATGATTTCATCACGATGTCATGTGGCGTCATATGGCGTTCACAACGCAAAAATAGCTTGATGCAGCACATCTCCAAACACACGTCAACAAAAGTTGAAGTACGCATACAGCTTCTACTGATTTCTCCAAACCAAGATCCATGCTTTCAAAGGCAATCAATGTTTTGATACCATGTTTTGGCTTTAATTTACTTAAAATGTTCACTGCTAATACATTTATATTCTTTTGAGGTAACTCTGACACAACACAACCTGCCTCACAGCCCAACCAATTCCCAGCGCACCTCATCACCAGCATACGGATCACCCACACCCTGTTACTCATTACTCAGTCACCA
>CM049798.1:919223-961723 GCA_027422405.1 Ptychobarbus kaznakovi
GAGCGTTGGTTTAAGCTCCAGGTTGCTAAAACTGCACCAGACAGCAAGATCATTAACCTAAATGTCTCTACATGTAAAGTTAAAAAAAGTAAAAGTCTCTAAATCAGGGTGCCCAACCCTGCTCCTGGCGATCGACTGTCCTGCAAGTTTAGATCCAACTCTAATCAACCACACCTGTCTTTAATGTTCAAGTGATCCTGAAGACCTTAATTAGTTGCTTCAGGTGTGTTTGATTAGAGTTGGAGCTGAACTTTGCAGGGCAGTCGTTCGCCAGGAGCAAGGTTGGGCACCCCTGCTATAAATAATTTTGAATAAAATAATAAAATATAGTCTATTTAACATAAACACTACTGAAGTAAATATCAATGCAAATATAAATACAGAATAGTTTTGAAGCCTGAAGTAGATACGTTTTTGCTGATAACATTTGACCTGTAGGTGGCACTGGTTTAAAAATGTGCACATACACTAGAGAGCTACCGTCCTGCAGATTCAGTTCCAACCCTGCTCCAACACACCTTCAGTCTTTATTAACAAGTAGCCTTGAAGACCTTGATTAGCTGGTTCGGGTGTGTTTAATTGGGGTTGGAGATGAAATCTGTACGACGGTAGCCCTCCAGGAGCAGGTTTGGAGACCACTGCACTAGAGACACAACAACATTTCCCAAAGTAATTTCACTAAACAATGTGTTGCCAAGATATAGCCTGATTTCTTGTTTGTCATCCTTGCTATCAAAACTGTTTGATGTTTCAAAGTCCAATGGTTTTGAAAACGATAAATCCAATGACTACAAATCATGAAGCTTGGTTTGAAGATCATTCGGCCCAATTTTGGAGAAGACCGAATAAACTTTGTAAGTGAAATAGCTAAAAATAAATAAATAACGTGCATGAATTGGTTAATTTATGGAAATATTTGTTTATTTTTTATACAAAACCTTAGGAATACAAAGAGAGAAGAATATTTAGTTTTAAGGTTTTCTGGGTTGCGACAAAAATACGAAGCAAGTTAAATATCGATACCAAAATAATTCCTTATTGGTGTCTTTTGACCACTATGGTCTGAAGATGTATTGATCCAAATTGGAGGACAATGTTGAAAACATACGCATGAGTCAAAGAACCAAAGTAAAAATGTCAATTTCTACAGCAATCGGTTCAATGTCTGTTGGTGGTACTAGAAGGTTTAAGAGACTAAAAAACACTGCATTGTCACCAGGGATATTGAAATGTAGTTCTCTCAGTGTTTTTATTTACAACAAAGCACCTTAACAAATTAAACTGATTGTGAAGGTGACCAGCAGGAGACACTCCGCCTTCACATGCAGGAACGCCCACCGACACGACACAGTGTCTAGACATGCTCGGCCCCAGACGGTCATTCATGCTGCTTCGCCACAGAAACCAGTGCAGTGTGTTTGGTGAAGCTTCTCTCCTCATGCCCACATGGCACAGAAGAGACGCCACTCTGTGTGGCATGAAGACATGGCAGCACACCTCCTCTCATTCCTCTCTATGCCTGCATCCATATTACACCCCTGTTTGAGTGTGTCTGTATGTGAGATTTATCATGTGTAGGAAACCATTTACAAATCTTTCATATTACATAGGTCTATGGCATCTGAAGCATAAAAGTCTAAAAATAAAAAACATTTATAATATTTTATTCTGCAAGGATGCATCAATTTGATCACAAGTTACATTTTACATGGAACAAAAACTTTCTATTAATTAAAGAATCCTGAAAAAAACAAGTATCATGTTTTCCAAAACATATTGAACAGCAAACTGTTTTCAACATGAATAATAACAAGAAATGTGTCTTGAGCAGTAAATCAGAATATTAGATGATTTCTGAAGATCATGTGACACTGAAGTAATGATGCTGAAAATACAGCTTTGACATCACAGGAATAAATTACATTTACAATATATTAGAAGTGATTGTTAACAGATATATTTAATAATATATTTGCTGTCTTTTATCTATACATTAGTGACTAACATAGAAAAACTAAACTTTAGGACCGTGTTCATGTTGCATAGTTTGTGTACAGGTAAGGGCTGTATTATTTCAGATTAAAACGTCAAATAATATTTCCTGATCATTAAAATAAACCTGCTATATCGTGCTTCTCCATATTTGCTAATGGAAAATCAAACTCTGTGTGTGTTTGTGATGGGTGTATATTCTCGGATCTGTGTGCGTCTCGATAACTTTAATTACCACCAGTGTAATTATGAAAGATTGAAGTTATTTTCCCGTCTCAGTTCTGGGAAAATCACTCCTGTAATTACTTTCTTGAGAAGGTCAGATCTCAATGACTGCCGGGAAGCAGCATAAGCCAACATTTAGCATGCTCTTGTGCTTTTCCATGCAGACGTGCAGCTGTGTTGAGACTTCTGATGGGTTAGACTCAGCCAAATATCAAGTGTAACTCTATGCTGCACCTTTGTAGAGACGCCTTTACTTCAAACCGGGGTTCGATTCCACCCATTTAATCCACAGGTCTCTTATTATACTTCAGGTTCAAACCACACACCACTTTTTTCTGGTTCACTATTCATAAAATGTATATGGAGATACAAATAATTCCCCTGAACAGGAATGCAATGAAGAGTAAAGGGTCAAACCGACCCAAAATAAAGCACAGTTTCTTCCCACATGCTGTCCGACTGATGAATGACCATCTGACAACCAACAAACTGGACTGTCCAGCATCTCCCCTCATTATATTCCCTTCAGACCCATCTTTACCCTGCATTTACTGTCAAAGAGTTCAGCCAAAAAATATCGGTCTTTCTGAACCTGGAAGATTGTTATTTTCCTGGGGAGCACAAGATTCAATTATGCTTTCTTTTTCATAGTTTGAGATCAAAATAATCTTGTCTTCAGAATCTGCTTATATATGGATCTTTGTTACTATAAATTATATTATTTTATGAAATATGTGTATATATATTTAAAATGTATATTATTTATTATTGAAATTCTTTTCAATTTCCCGTAGGACACAAAAATATATATTTTGTATTATTTATAAAATGTATTATTATTATTACTCGTGTCCCTCAAAACTTTTAAGATGTTATTGATTTTTAAGTTGAACACAATTATTATTTATACAACAGTTTATAGTAACCAATAACAATGACTTCAAGATCCATATAAACACATTTTTAAATTAAATTTATTAAAGAGGCCATGAACTGAGAAACCCAAATTCCTTTTCATATATAAATAAGAGCTCATTGAACAATCAAAACATCCTGTAAGCTTCAGAACTCAAAACAGGACAGAAAATAGCCTATTACTTCTAAATTAAGATGTTTTTGATGTTAAAATCTTGATAATATTTTAAGTGGGACCCCAGAGAACACAAAATAAAAACGGGCAGTTTAATCATGTCCTGTAAAGCCTGTTGTTTTTGTCCCCCTCCTGAAATGTTGGGATACAATTTACATTTTTGGGATAAGACAAATTGTAGCATAATGTGTGGTAGTGTAATGTATAATTTGAATAAGCTATACATGACAAACACTGGCATCCAATACGCCCTGAATAAGAGTAAACAAGAGATTTAGTTTGTTCATCTCTGTTATCGTTGTTTTCCCGCAGTCCTTTGAGACAGGCTTGATGACTGTCAGCAGCTCCTGTGCCTTGCAGTAAAGCCGCCTAATTTGCACACCTTCCCTTCTCCTGTCGTTGCTCTTCCTGTGACTTCCTCGCGTGTCCCTCCGGAGCTGTCTGTTTCTGTCAAACACTCCCGAGTCCTCCACGAGCAGCGTGAAACGAAACGAGGAGGTTTATCCTCAGACGTGTATTCGCTGCTCTCTCTTAAGCAGAAAAACCCCCACATGCTGTAGATCGAGGGGTTTATTCACGATTATAAAATAGTATACTGACAGGAAGTTTGTGAACAGTTTTCCCGTTACAGCTTACTTTAGTTCTCCATTATTAACATTAATACCTAAATCAAATTATATTTAAAACTAGTTTTCAAAATATAAGGAAATATTTTTGCTATAATCATTTTATAGCTCATACAGCTTTCCTGCCGAACATCGTCGGTCACGTGACAAAAATAAACAAACAACTCCGATGATGAACAAATGATTTCTGTCTCTCATAATTAATCTCTCTGCATTATAAAACTTTCCTAATTTGGAATATAATCAGTTTGTGTATGTGTTCAGGGAATTTGGCTATTGAGAGAATAAAACGATTAATGCTTAGTTAATTTTGCCGAACGACAATCAAAGATCATGGAAAATTATCCGATCCGATTCAGTTGATTGAATCAGTTCATTTAGACGATTCCCTAACTAATTTTTTTTATTATTATTATTATGCAATAATAGAACAACAAATACAAAGATAGGAAAGAACAAAAACATGAGGGTTACAAACAATAATCCAAAGCATACTAAATTAGCTTAAGACTTACACCATGAAAGAATCTTGCATGCAATAGAATTATTAGAATTTTCTCAACGAGTTTACATACACATCGAAATCTTTCCTGAAAATAAAAAAATAAGGAGTTTTCTTTGAAAATGTACATTTATGAATGTAAAATTTAGCAAGAAATAGCAATAGATTAATAATAAATTTGCAGTGCGAAGGGTCTAAATTCAAAGAGTAACCAAAAAAACACAATTTTGGGGGTTATACAGAAATTTGGATATAAATGTTTTTTAACAAAATTGGAAAAGTCAACCCAAAATACTTTACAATAAACACAGTCCCAAAACAAATGATTGATTGTTTCTTCAGACTGAAGGCAAAAGGAACAATTGGGGGAAATACTATTGTTAAATTTAGCAAGTTTGTGATTTATCGGATAGCGATTATGAATAATGAATTTTGATAGAGACTTCAACAACTTTATTAGATAAGAAGATTTTTTGTAGAAGAAGCCAAAATTCTTCCCATTCTATATCACTAAATATGTTATTCCAAAAACTCACACAAGCAGGTAAAGAAATCTGAGATCTATTAATAATTGAACGAATGTCTTTGTTTGACATGGTATTGAGATTCCCGAACTCATTTCTGTCTGGTATTTGAGCATTGTTCACAAATAACAGCTGATTCAAGCAGCCGCTGAGGTAGGCCTAATAATACAACTGTTGAGCAAAATTGAGAATTTGATAAGTCTAACTTTTATGTTGCGCAGTTTACAGTGTGATTTATACGTTTGTGGCTTTGTAGAAAAATGAATTAAATGCAGAATGTTAACTTGTATATAGGTATCTGTGTAGTCTCAGCCTCAGACGTGACGCCCACTAGTCACCTCAAGAGTTTCGAAGTCTTCATCGGATTGGTTGATTTCTACAGGATTTCCGGGAGACGTGTGTGTCGCGTTCTTTAAAGGGGTCATCGGATGCAAGTTAGTTTTACAAGTTAATTTTACAAGTTTTTGAACAGAAATGTGTGTTGGCAAGTGTGTGTGTACACATCCATCCTATAATGATAAAATCCACTCCAGTGTGTTTTTTTTTTAATCTCTATTTTAAAATCCCCTTTCTCAAATCAGGCTGTTCTGAGGTTTCTGTCAGAATGATGTAGTTCTGTACAGGCTCCTCCCACGATAGTTGATTTCCGTCTTACCTTAGCCCGCCCTGAGTGAGCTGACATCCGTCCGCCATTGTGTCGACTCCGGTGCAGGGGAAGACAAGATGTCTCCAGAATGATTTAGTTTTGTTGTTGGATGTAATAATGAATACAGCAGTCGTCATTTACTCCCCACATCTGAGCCACTGAAGACGCAGAGGATTAACGTTACTTTGGTTTTGAAAGATATGCCTAAATGCGTTCACGCGCGAAATGTTCTGAAATGAGGAGTGAGTATAGGGTTTTTTTGTGAATCTTTGCAAATGGCCTTTTCTAATAATGTGTTCTAGTTAGCCAGTTTTGTGGCTAAAGTAAACAGTACTGCTCATCACTCCACGGAAGAGAGGGGCGGAGTCAGCAGAGCTCATTTGCATTTAAAGCAATATGGACTAAAAACGGCTTGCTGAAAACAGAGCTGATTTTGATAGTGTAAAGAAGGTATTTTTTTTACACTACCACTGAGAAATTTTAACCAAAATTATAGACTTTTCATCAAGACCCTAAAGAATCATATCAACTTGTGTAAAATGAGCATCCGATGAATTTAACATTCCGCCTGGAAACAAAGATGCTGTGGTGCCAAACCCCCCTCACGAAAAAAGAAAGCTGTCGTGTTTACAACTGGGACGACGAGCACTTATCAGGATCAAATAAATGCTGGATTTTCAAAAGTATGTGAAATATTTAAAATTCACGGCAACATTTTTTTAAAGTATGTCCGAGAGTTTTACACACCGGTCTGTTATTGTGGCATCATTTCCACCCCCCGAAACGTGACTCTGAACGAAACGAACTGTGATTGGTTGTTTGACATGTCAGTCATCGGCACTGACCAATAAAAGCTGCCATGGATTCCAGACCTTCACCTGTCAGTCTGAAGGTCTGGCTACGCGAGAGTAGTATCTGTGCTGTATATCATCATAATAATAACATATGAGCATATGATCTTTGTCACTCATAACTGCTATCATATAACCTATTTTTCTTCCTGTAAGTGTGGATGCGGCATTTGTAAATTGAATGGGTCTGCCTTCCGGTCTCATCCGCTATTTTAGCTGTACAAAACATCTCGTTTTGCTGCTTGATATTGCAAATTTGTGTGTTTTACCTTATTATTTAATGAATTATCTTAATTATGAGCACACTGGTTTTTAGTGCAAACAGTTTTATCATTTACTGCACGTTGTTATTCTTCTCGTTTTTCCCCTGTAATGAACCACAAGTCTTGCCCATAGGCTTACTTCCGCGTTGAAGAAAAAGGTGGATATTTAAAAGTATATTGCATTTAAAAATAACTTGGTTAATTACGTTTGATAACTTTAAAAGGTTATGAGTGTAGTTTAACTTCAAATTGAAATGTAATTTTAAACCAACCTTTAAATTTTGGGCAGATGGAGGGAGCTGGAATCAAACAAAAGTTTGGACTATGAAATCAAACCAATTGTCAAAACAGCTTTACACATGAAACACCGATTCATTGGATTTACAAGGTAAATTTAGCTTTAAACTAATAAACCAACGGGCCATCTGCAGCCGTTCCCTTCTCCTCTCGTCTCTGCTTCTGTGGAGAGGCTGGATCACGCTCCTGCTGTCCTGCCAAGACCGACTCCAGTGGATGCCAGCCTGAGACGGTGTGATTTCTGCCCATGAAGGCCTCACGCTAAGTGCTATGTAAGCTGTTGTGGAGCCACAGTGAGCGGGGTCCGTTTGCCAAGCCATTAAAGCATGAATGTGTACTAGAAGCAAGCCTTTAATTCTTCAAAGGACTCTGATACTGTTCCTTCTCTTAGTCTCGTGTGTGTGTGTGTGTGTGTGTGTGTGTGTGGGTGGGGGGGGGGGGGGGGGTTGGGGGGGGATTCGAGTGGTTATGACTGAAACGCATCTGTCCGTGTTTCAGTGGTTATGACTAAACGCATCTGTCTCACAGTGTTCCTGTGGCTCAGTGGTAGAGCATTGCGTTAGCAGCGCAAAAGGTTGTGGGTTCAATTCCCAGGGAACACACATACTGATAAAAAAATGTATATCCTGAATGCACTGTAAGTCGCTTTGGGTAAAAGCGTCTGCTAAATGCATAAATGTAAATGTCTCATATCGCGCATGCAGAAAGCGCTCGAGAAACAGTATCTCTTCCGCGGCTCGCTATGCTTTAAACTCGTTTTTTTTAGTCTGGAGCAAGAGACTTTGACATTCACGTGACGATTTGACAGATTTTTATGTAGAAAGGCCGACAGCGCAGCATTACAATAAATGATCATTCATGTTTTCATAGCCGCTGGCCAAATTCAAAACGAAACTACAATGAAATCATCTTTGAGAGCAAGGGCCCTCTGGTGTTTCGGGGGCCCTACGCAGCTTGCGTATTCTGCGTATAGGGAGGATCGGCTCTGGTGCCCAGAAAGCTGTGAAGTGATGTGCTGCTCATTTGATTTGAGATGCTCCATGAATATTCAGTGATCAAATAGAATCTGTATAATGTGTCAGGATTTAAGTGTTTGAACAAAGACCGGAATTGTTTCGAAATGTATGACCGTAGAAATCAGGAAAACTTGGAAAAAACTATGAAATCAGGAAAACTTGGAAAAAACTCGGAAATCAGGAAAACTTGGAGAAAACTCGGAAATCAGGAAAACTCAAGTAATATTGCTTTCATTCATTGCAATAAAGGTAAAATAAAATTAAACATAAACATTAGATAAAAATGTTAAAATAAATAAATGTAATTTAAGAAAAAAATATATTAGACATTTTGACTTGACAAAAAGTTAGTAAATAAGTAATAAAATGACTTCAAACCTAAATAAAAAACTTGACGTGAAATTGTTTTTATTTTGGTTGATTGATTTGTTAAAATATTTCCAAGACAAAAGCACAATAAAAAAATACTAATAAATACTGTAATAGTATATAAATATATTAATACTACAATAACACTGGCTTTTCCTCATAATATGATGCCATTTTAAAACTTTTATTTTACTGATAAATGCACCTTGTGTACAAATCGTTACTTAATATATTTTGTGCACATCAGGCTTATTCAATATTAAATTATTTAGTTAACTTATTTTAAAAAAAAATACGTAACATTTCTTTATACCAGTTGTACTGTATATAATGTGGGCAATTCATACTAAAAATGAAACTATTAAAAATACGAATTATTAAAACCTATACAGCAAATATAGCCTATGAATTTCATTTTAATCTGCTTCCGGAAATTCAAATGACAAAAAACACACAAGACTCAAATTCAATGCAATGATCACCTAAAGCTGTGACAGAAGATTCATGTTTTCAGAATGTGTTTTAGTCGTAGTGTGTGTCGAAGGGTTTGTGGTCTTGCTTCAATGCATGAGCTGTTTATCTTGGCATCCAGCTATTTTAATGACAAACTTTTACACATCATCCCTCAAACATCATGCCTCAGGTTGTCAATGAGCTCAACCCTTGTTCCTTCATGCATCTCGGTCCAGCTTTACTGATGACATTCTGATGTATTTCTCTCACCACTGTTCACAGCATTCTCCATTAACACCGAATCAAACATTCATGAAGGAGAATATTTCATAATGATGAATGTTGGTCAAAAACCAAGACAGGTCTGTCAATCATTAGCTTCCAACAAAACATGAATTCAACCTTTGTTGTTGTTTTAGGATGCAATCATTGTTCTTCTTTAATTAGTTTGTTTTGAGTTCTGCAGAAACCCTAAAATAAATGTGAGTCTTGTAAGAGTTTAGTAACACTGGTGGTGCCGCAGTAAAGCTTTTGGTAGTGCACAACAATCTGTGTTATGACCAACCTCGGAGACAATCTACAAACATTATTCCTAAACATTTGTCAGATAAAAATCACAAAATACTTTTTTATCTGAAGAAAAAAAAACTTTGATGTCAGTTTGACAAAGCCAGCATAACCTAAAAAGTTAAAAAGCCTTTGAAGTATGAAAATTATAATAGGCCACATGCAGCCTACTTTTAATACTTCAAAATTGCATTGCATTAAAGGGATAGTTCACCAAAAAATGAAAATTAGCCCCATGATTTACTCACCCTCAAGCCATTGACTTTCTTCTTTCAGAAGAATACAGTCAGAGTTATATTAAAACTGTCCTGGCTCTGTCATGCTTTATAATGGCAGTGAATGGGGGGTGAGATTTTGAAGCCCAAACAAACTGCATCCATTCATCAAACAAAAAAAACCCTGGGGGTTAAGAAAGGCCTTCTGAAGCGATGCGATGCGTTTGTGTAAGAACTTTATGAATGCGTACACACGTTTACGAGAGCGTGGCGTTCCAGCGGATGATGTAGAACGTTTGGTCATGAAGTATAATGTGAGGATTTGAAAAAGAAAAATGTTGGAGGATTTCGATATTAACGTTTTCCTTTGCTGTAAACACAACTTGGTTCTTGTGAGAGTGGAGAGCTGGCTGCACACTAGATGATTTTCAAATCTTATACAAATTATAACAAAGAATATGGGTGATTTATTTTGCTTTTGTGGCATTTTTTGTGGCTGCCAGGTTTCAGCTACAGAAGCACGCAACATCCAGTAAGTGACGCTTGCTCGCTCTCATTGTCTATCGCAGGCATTACAGCACCGATCAAGAGTTGTAAATACCAAATATGATTTTATGTAGTTCAGGGACGCTTCGTGTCACTCGGGAGCAGTTAAATAATCGTAATGACACCACACAATAAGAGGATTTTATGGACAAAAAAAATCTCTTGCAATAAGGCGAGAATCGGGCACCCCCCATGCATTGTTCGGGGTGCAAATCAGGCTTAAAATCCTCTACTGTGTGGCCCGCTTTAGGCTACGTCCTACGTCATCCACTGGAAGCAGCTCAAACCAGCTGCCATGCTTTAAAACATACCTTTTTCAACAAGAGAGATAGACAGACAGATTGATAACATTGGATGGAAGGGTGGATGGATCTATCAGTATATACAGTACAGTGATGGATGGATGGAAAGCTCTATCTATATATATATATCAGAAACAGAACATTGGATGAAGGGATGGATGAATACACTTATCTACATAATGAAAGGGTCTATCTGTATAGACTGATTCTTTCATGCTATTATTGTGTGGCTGATCAAACTCCAGATGTGAACTTCTGGTTGCTCGGTACGTTCTGCATCGTCCAGCTTCACCTGTCAAAGCGTGAATCTCATCCAGCGAGCGTCTTCATTTTCAGCTTATTAATTTCTTATAATGAGCAGTCGTGCTGTGAGCTGGCATTCCCTCTGATTTTGTCCCTCCAATTAATCATTCCTTGGAACCTACAGTTTTTGATTAAGCAGGAGGCAGTTTGAGAAGATAAACACAGCACTGGGCGAGGAAACCTTCTGCTGTGTAATGAAAGCGTCCTCGTATATCGGGCAAAGTGCAGCTTTATTTTAATCATCACATCTACTGGGATTTCTCTGCAAATGGCAGACATTCAGAATAAGAAAGTATTACGCAATCGCTATTTCTGTGCCTTCCTGACCAGTTAGCCATAAGGTCAATGCTGAATTCAGCTGTTTTCCTGCTTTGAGGAGCCACATTTATAGATATTAATATATGGATTTACAATAATGTACAAGTGACCCTACTGACTCCTCTTAATGAATGCTCCAAGTTTTGTGCATGACTCGTCACAGCATGCCTTAATAAATGATCAAATGCATGGATTTTTGTATCAAATCTGATGCACATGCATTTTATAGACACTCTGGGACTGCACTTCTTAAATGCACTTTCTAGCCTCTGTCAGCTGAATGACTGAATACAGTATAAAACATTTATGTACTATTGCATATACATACCTTTTTAAAATTAGGTGGTATACAATTTATACTCTACAGTTTGCAGTCTGTGAAGAGTTTTTGAATAATATTGAAATAAATGCATTATGCTGACCGCAAGGCTACATTTATTGGATCAAAAATACAGTAATATTGTGAAATATCATCACAAATTAAAATAACTGTTTTCTATGTGAATATATTTTAAAATGTAATTTATTTCTGTGATGCAAAACTGTATTTCCAGCATCATTCCTCCAGTCTTCAGTGTCACACGATCTTCAGAAATCATAACAATATGCTGATTTACTGCTCAATAAACATTTCTGATTATAATAATGTTGAAAAGAGTTGTTCTGCTTCATATTTTTGTGGAAACCACATTATACTTTTTCAGGATTGTTTAAAGAATAGACTGTTCAAAAGAACAGCAAAATAAAATATTTTGTACAATTATAAATGTCACTTATCGTTTTAATGCATCCTTGCTGAAAATTAGAAGTATTAATTTCTTTCTGCAAAAGCCTACCCCAAACTTTAGTGCATATTCTGTTATGCATATGGCTTATGTATTTGGTAGACACATACACATGGGCTACCTGCAAGGCAGCAATACACAAGGGACAAAGAAATGGACTGAAAATTGAGGGGGGGTTTTTTATAAACAAAACAATCAGAGCTTGATTTAATAAATAATATTTCCCACGAAGCAGCATCAGTCTGCACTCACTTAGCTGTTTTATGAATTCACTGAGAACAGCACAATTGTCATTTATGTAAGTGCACCCCATGATTGTCTCCTATTTCGACCTCTTTCATCATCTGAGAAGAACAAAATCAGGCACAATAACACTTTATCTTGTGCTTTGTTCTTTACTGCTGCGTCTGATTCCAGTGTATTGATTTAACTAAGAAGGGCTCGTCTACATTAGTGTTGTCTCATAGCAATTATAACCTCTCATCTTCGCTCGGTACAGGTGTGGGAGTGTTTGCTTTCCACCTCATTCTCCATCTCCGAGCTTAGAGGCACGAGTCTCCTGAATATATTTTATAGAAGCACAAGCAAAATGTAGATTTATAATCAATGAAATGCCACAAGCCAAAATTGTATTCAGCTGAACTGTATATGTTTGTTTGTTTTTTCTTTTGCCCTGAAATATCAGCTTAATAATAATTCTACTTATAATGAGGCGGATGACTTCTGTTTCTTTCCAGACTTTAGATATACCGAGATGCAGTGTTGGCGTAACGCTTTATCTGAGTTCCTTTATCAAAGCAGCAATGCCAGTTACTGTGTTCTTCCCTGTATTGACTGACAGCTCTCCCGTCCCCATGCGGAGAGAAATCTGGAGAACAGAGGTGTTGTGAACGACGTAGTTCTAGACTAAATGTGAATATTTATTTACTCCTTCTCACTTGCACAAATACAGATTCAGTATTTCTCAAAATCAATGAAAACAGAGAAAAGCAAACTCAGAATATTACGCAAACCTGCAATAATTGATTTTAATTCCTTCAGCCTGAGGCTTTTGGTATGAAAGGGCTTTTACATTTGCCAAAAATATAATGTTTTTATATAAAAAATAAACAACCAGACCATTTACATTTATGCCTTTAACCCCTTAACTGTCATCCCCATTTTTGAAAATTCACGAGAGTGCAGTATCCAAACTTAAATTATTATAATTCATGAACGCTTTTGAATACAGACCTAAGGTTGGTCTCTTTTTAAAGAAGACAATTAGGAGATTATTACAGAAGTGAAATCATTTAATAAATTAAAGTAATTAAAAAGTTATAGAAGTTTAAATTTACTGTAAAGAAAATGTATTATACTATTTTTATTATATTTTATATAAAATAAATAGTAAAAAAAAATAGTTAAAATCCAAAATTGCTATCTTAAAGCCATGTCTACATAAGTTGTGTTCCAAATTGAAGTTGATATAAAAAAATTGAGGTTCATATGCAATTTAGTTTAGGCGTTACAGAAACCCACCGGGTGCCATTGAAACTCCATTGAATTATTTTTTTATGCATTTCTGTCACAAATCTCAATTTCTCTCTCAATATTACATCTATAACAAAATACCACCAAAATATGGAATCTTGAGACGACCTTTCCAACGATATGTATTTTGTCAAGATTATAAAAGTTGTGATTCTATAAGACCGTAATACATGAATATGACACCTCCACTAAAGGGGAGGAGCCCGCTAAAAGATTTTAAAGTACCATTTCTATGGTAACGCAATGTCCGATTTCAAAATGGTTTTCACAGGATGAATTTTGAGATTTCAAATGGTATATAACTTATGATGATTGCTAAAACATGTGATGTGGAAAAAGGCAAGGATATAAAGACTTTTTGTGACAAAGGTCAGAACTCCTGTTATGATGTTGATTTATCATAGACGCTTGGTGCACTCTTGTTATAAATTAATCTATTACTGTTCCTAAATAATTTGTAACAACAAATAATGCTAATATATCTATTTAGGAGACTTAGACCTTTCCAATGATATATAGTTTGTCATGATTACATTAGTTTAAGTGTAATATAATGAAGTAAACTTAGGCGTCCCGTATACGGGACAGTGACAGTTAAGGGGTAACAGACGCTTTTATCCAAAGTGACTTTTTTTGTCAGTACATGTGTTCCCTGAGAATTGAACCCACAACCTTTTGCGCTGCTAACGCAATGCTCTAAGAGCCACAGGAACACCAGATGAGAAAAAGTAATGCAACATAGCACATTACTTCCCATAAAAAGTTAAAAGTAAGCTTTTTGCGTAGTAATGATATTGTAATTCATTACTTTTAAAAGTAACTTTCCCCAAAACTGCCAAGACAGTGCACTCATATTATTATGAATGGAAGAAAGTGTTATGCGTAACAAAAGTGAATTATTAAAGTGGAATAAGTACCACTTTGTAAATAAACAGCCAATGGCCAGTTGCTAAAGTCATTGTAGATGACATTAGAAGCTCTGGACGCGTTGTCTGGTCCAGCCTGAAACTTTTTAGTGTTATTTGAACATAAGAAACAAAATTCATGGGGCAGTTTGTCAGATTTTGATGCTGACTTGAAATATGTAAATATGAGTGTGGCAAGCACATTTTTTTTAATTTTCATACAGCTATCCAGTGTAATTACAACAGTGAGATATTAACGAAAATGAAAGCCAATTAGTTAACTGGCTCCAAAGTAGCAAAAATACACAAAACTACATATGGTTTCTAAATTCTGTCATTATTTACTCACACGCATGTATGTCGTTTCAAACCTGTATGCTGTTATTTCTTTCCATGGAACAGTTATTTTGAAGAATCTTAGCACAAAAACAAAAAGTGCCATAAAAATAGACAATAAGCCTATATTAAATGGAAAACAACCATCATGAAAAAAAAATGAAATGTAGAATTTCAGGACAAGATAAGAGACCATCTCAGAGATGTTCACTGCAATTAGGTCAACAGAGACATAACGGAGAAAGCAGGAGGACGATAGAGAGTCATTGTGCCCGTCTTAATTCACAAGCTGTTTGTCAATAAAGAGCAGCGGGGCAAATCTCAATGCTTCTGCCGCTTAACAAAAGAAGAATTGTTTATTTGTCACACACACAATTATACAGAGTATAACCAGCAGTGAAATGTGTTCTCTGCATTTAACCCATCCAAGTGCACACACACCTGGAGCAGTGTGAGCACTTGGGGCGCAGTTGGGGGTTCGGTGCCTGCCTCAAAGGGTCTCACCTCAGTCGTGGACAATTCCTGCCGGAGCCGAGATTCGAACCCACAACCTCGGATTACAAGTCCAACGCTCTATCCATTAGAGCCACGACTGCCCCTAACGAGGCAATGAAGGATATTAAATGCAGTTTCTAACTAATTCTATTGCAAATGGAATAGAAAAGTGTAAAGACTTCTATTTAATAGAGTCTAGTATGCAGTGCAATGGCTTTATCGGTTGTTAAGTTTTCAGTTGTCAATACATTTAAAGCAGGGTAATGTTAAAAACAGTGATACTTTCCCCAGGATTGTTTGACGAATACAAAGTTCCAAAGAACAGCATTTATTTACAAAATAAATCTTTTGTAACATTTTTACTGCCACTTTTGAGCAATTTTATTTGTGTCCTTGCTGAAGAAAAATATATTATAAAAGTATAGGAAATTTTTGTCTAAATGCGCGCACGCGCACGCACACACAACCCACAGTATATAACTACTTGATAAGTGTTTAAATTTGAGGATAAGCCTATAATATAATATTTCAAGTTGAAGCATTTCTGAACATGATACAAAAGAAATCAAGTAGAATCAGGTACAGAAGATCATTTTGAAGCAATCTTTACCCAAAATGCTAATTCTGTCATTTTTGTACATGCTGTAACCAAACATTGGCATGCTAAATCATAAATATATAGCAGAGAATCACATTTTTCAGGATGTTTCAGTGAATAATGACTTTATTATTCAGTCTGTTCCTCACACCTAGCTATAGAATGACTTCAGAAGACTATGAATATAGTGCACAAGTAATAAAGAGCACGTTAATGGTGACAGACATGGTCACAACGAATTATTCCTCTGCAGAAATGAACCGTATGAAGATTCTTCAATAAATAACGGCATATTTAATACCACATGAGTGACTCAATAAATGCCAAATGTCCATTTTTGAGTGAAATGTTTCTTTAATGTGAGGACAGACTGCATTTTCAGCCTTTTAGTAGAGAGCGTTTGGTAATTCTAACGCTGATACAGAAACTCTTCTCTGAAAGGAATCTCGAGATATTATTTGATTTGAGAATATGGATTGCATCCAAAGAGATTTAATGCATTTCATTCAGAAACACATCAATGTCGCAGGAATCAGCTGAATTCAAATGACTCTGAGCAGCGCTGAAATCAAGGTCTGGCTGGAGCAGTTCATTCCTGGTCTTCATAGAGGACTTCATCAATAAGAATATCATGTTCAGCCACGGGGACTTCAGCACACAGCTGCTCTTTGAAAGCTAAGGCGATGGTGTACGGCTTTCCCTTCGGGTGCGTCCTACAGCGCTCCAGATACGTGTCGTAGAAACCCTTTCCTCTGCCAAGCCGATTCCCCTTCTTATCAAATCCCAAACCAGGCATGAGGATAAGATCCAGTCCTCCTGTAACAAAATTAGAAAGGAAAGACAGTAATTAAATCAGATTATGTGGATTATGCAGATTTGCGTTTGGAGCTCAAATTACACCATTACAGCACAATACAGTGAATTTAACAAATAATAATAATAATAAATGTGCGGGGAAGCCAAACATGCTTCGAAATGAAGCCACTGAGTGGATTTCAGGCAATACAGACTAACGTTTAAGAGCTAGAAACAGCATCTGTGTGTTTTATAGAAGAACATGCTTATATTTAACTGATTTTCTGTTCATTTGAAAATATATTCTGGCTATCTATAAAAGGAAAATATGAATCATGCATGCTTTCTAATTGACGGTTATAATCAATGCATGTCTTTACGCAAATTACAGTAGCTTATTTCAGATGATAGTTGCAGACATGTAAAGCAATGACAACTAGCTAATTATAAGTATTACACAAAATAGATTTGAAGGTTAGCTGATTAACACAGGAAATGTGGCAGTAAAAATACTGCAAAAATATGCTGAAACTAATATGATTGAAAGCTGAGCTAATCGTTATTCTAAACTCAATTTCTTCGTCCATAGAGAGCTAACAAACCTTGTATTTAATACTGTAAAAATATTTTTCAAAGTTGTAAATAAAATGATGATTATTGGACTGTTTTAAAAGGAAAATACTTAGTTTTTCTAATCTAAAATTTCATGTGTAATTCAATGTCATTTCTTGGTATCCGTTTGTGAAATTACTAAGTTTCTGAGCAATTCCTAGAAGATTTAGTTTTTAGTGAGTCATTCAGAAAAACATTCAGTTGTTTGTACACCCATCTGTATGCAAAAAGTTTAGAGCAACGGTGCACTTGTGAACAGATTTATGCTCATGCAGCCAACAAATACAAAATCACTTTGTGCCGCATTCATGAAACAAGCAGAACAAATTGTGTACACATCATGGGTAAATCTATTAGTATGCAAACTTTGAAATGTAATGCAAATATTTACGAATGGATTACAGCACTGCAGAATTGGTGTAATATTTACTTGGCACAGAAGCGCTTCTCAAGGTGTATTTTGGTGTCTGCAGAGACTGTTTAGTGCTGCTCAGAGGAGGAATAAATGCATTTACACAATTACAACTGTATACTTCGATGCTGACCAGGCGCAATTTAGTCTGGCTTTTATGCAGCATTGCATCTTTGCATCTTGAGTTGCTGTGTAACGATGCCTTTTTAATTAAATTCAAATCCTTATTTAGATATTGCCAGTAAATTTCACAAATAATAACAAAAAATGCCAAGGAACACATTGAATTAAACATGCAATTTTGAAGTAAAGACTGTTTTGTAAAATGTACTCTAATAATCTTTATTTATAACTTAAAATATTTGTACACAGTAGCTAACAAACACTATACAATTTAAAGGGGTGGTTGATTGCGATTTCACTTTTGTAACGTTAGTGTGTAAAGTTGCTGTTTGAGCATAAACAGTATCTGCAAAGTTACGAAGCTGAAAGTTCAATGCAAACAGAGATATCGTCTTTTCAAATTATGGCAAGTTTAATGCCTACAAAAACGGCTCGTAGGGACTACAACGAGTTACTTCCTGGGTTCGTGATGTCACAGACCCAGATAAACCCCGCCCCCAGGAACACACAGCAAAGGGGGCGAGGCCATGCTGCGCTGCTTTAGAGAAGAGGAAGAGAAAACTAGGGGTGCACGTAAAAATCTATTCATATATGAATCGTGATTCTGTCTTCTAACGATTCTAATGAATTCACAAGTTTAAAAAATCAATGTTCTACAGCAGCGGTTCTTAATCCTGTTCCTCGCTCTCTCTCTCTCTCTCGCTCTCTCTCTCTCTCTCTCTCTCACCATCAGCTCAGTGAACACACTTATTTTCACATAGCTATGAGAAGCGTTATACATGGACACGCGTGCGGTTGCCGTACTGTATTAAAACTTAAATCAGAATAAAACCGTATATTAAAAGCTAACATAGTAGCATTTACAAATAACAGCGTATCTAAAATTGAGACAACAAACAAAAACATACCATTAAGAGCCGTGCTTGCACAGGTTCTGCGCGATCCTCTTCACTAATATCCTCTGCGTCTCAATCGGGATCAAATTGATAAGCAATATAGACGACGCCATTGTTTACAATACAACCGGAGCACATGCCACTGAGGCGAGAAGCGGTTTAGCCAATCACAACACACTGGGCCAGCTAACCAATCTGAGCCCATTGCATATTTCTGAGGGAGGGACTTCATAAAACCAGGAAATGATCAGCGCTTTATAGAACAACGGAGCAGTGTGGAATAAAGGTACATTTTGTGACACAATGTTGTTTTTTTAACTAAGCATTAACGCATGTTAGACAGCACCCTATAAACCCAATCAAGCCTAGAAAAAAAAAAACAGTCAACCACCCCTTTAAGTTCACAATTTGGGTTACAAGAAACATGAGTAGAACACACTTCTAGGTAAACTTCATAAAGCTGTTTGTTGAAACGCAAGCAGAACCAATTTCTGTGCACCTCATTCGTAAATCCATTAGTGTGTAAAACTATTACACTGAACTGCATTCAGCGATTTATGTACAAAAGGATTTACTTTCTGCTCGTGAAGAGAAACAAATAAACACTACGTATTAAATTCACACAATGAGCCTCATAATTTCTGCATTAACCGTTCAACTATACATAAATTGTTACATTAAGTTCAATGCAACAGTTAACAAACAGATTTACATTCTGCTGTTGTAGCCAACAAACACTACTTCCTAATGAGCCTCTCGGGCCTCGTTCATGAATAAATAACGAGTTTCTGCATTTCTGTAAATGTATTTGTAAGCAAATTGTATTTCAATTCATGCACAAGTGGATTTACGTTCTGTTTATCTTCATGAATGAGGCCCATTGCTTATAAAGGCCTAACAAATTTGCCGATTTGAAGATAAACTATAAATGTACATTTATTGGTTTTAATGAAATCTGTGTTACGAGTCTGAATTTTAAACAAGCAAACCCATTAAATATTGATTTCAATGGTGTGAACGTCTTTCAATCACAGCCTGTTCCTGCACCGCTCGTTCGATATTTCACTGTCGGCTCTGTTCTAATAAGCCTGTCTTCAACATTCATTAATAATGCATCTACGCAGAACAGGAGTATTACATACACATTTTTCAACATGACAACTGTGTTGGGAAATCATAAGGAGTTGCTTTAAATAATAAAAAACAAGGCAGTAAGATTAGATGACAGCATAGCCTCAGAGAGCTTCAACTGTATACTTCCAATACATTAGTTATTAATGAGTCTAAACAAGACTACTTGTATTTAACGTCCTACTCAAGCAATTGCAGATCTTCTACTTTCATCAGTTCTGCAGAACGTCTTTCTCGGGCCTTCTGAGGCTGTACAAGATCTCAAATCATCATCTCCAAATTGCTCAAGGTTTGAATCTGAAAGAGCATCAGTCCTTTGCAGGATTTCTCCCGTCTCATCTCATCCATTTATCTGCCGATCCCAGGTCACAATCCTCTGGTGTAAAAGGTGAAGAAAAAAGCATTTGAAGAAACACAGGTCTGTGCCGATGGGGATTCCTCAGATGTATTGTGTTACTGTAGATGAAAAGCATACTTTTATGATTGCTTTCATTTGTTTCAATGACAAACCCTGTCATAAAATGCTGCTAAAATGTGAAAAGAGGGAGACAAATGGAGATATTTCTACTGTAACGTGTGTGAGAATTAAATTAAAAATAAACTATCTTTTTTATAACACTTTTATTCTGCAAGGATGCATTAAAAATCGGTTAATAGCGATACATTTATAACATCACAATTTTTGAAAAATTGTTTTTTTAACATTAAATCATGTCAACATATTCTGGTACACCAACTACACAAAAATGATCTTTAAAATAGCATCATATGATCCCTTTAAATCAATAATATTTCACGCTATTATTGTTTTACAGTATTTATCAAATAAATGCAGCTTTGGTATGCATAAAAGAGTACTTAAAAGGATAAAAAACACATTTTTAATTCACCAAAACAGCTGTATTTGTCAGAGACTCGTTTCATGTATGGTTAGGCATATACACTACTAACAGCTGTGCCTATGAGATGATGCTTTTCATACTGCAGCCGGAAATATGAGTCATTGCATCCAGACGGCACAGTTCATCAACTCCAAACGTTTGTTGGAATCATATAAAAACGTGTTGATTCACAAGCGGCACGGCTTGACCTTAAGGGAAGACGGTGAGGAATGGAGAGTTATTGCAGGTTTAAATGCTATCGGAGCGCCTCAGTCAGACACCAATGAAGTTCACGTCGCTGGATTCAAAGCGTTCAGTCTTGTTAGCACTTAGTGTCACGGTGATGTACTGCCAACACAAGCATGCAAAGATTGTCCAGCGCACAGATTCAACACGTGTCCCTCCTTCAAACACAAACTATTTCATCTAGTCACGGCTGGCTTTCATTTCTTTTTGTTGGCAACAGTTGTTAAAGTCATTTTAATACTTCAATCACATCATCAACCAAAATTATCATAACCTAAACAATATCTAAATAGCTATTATAAAATGTATATTATATCAGGCTTATCATTAACTAGAACAAACTATTAAAAAATGTTGTTACTTGAAATAAAACTAAACCTAATACATATTAAAAATAATACAATTACTTAAAATTCAAAACAGAAAATAAAATAAAATATTAAGTATTAAAGGTAAATTATTAAAGTATTAACAACAATTATAATTGATCAGTGATACAATAATAACACCTGTATTATACATTTTATTAAAACTAATAAATAAAAAACTGATTAAATACTATTATGCCATTTAAAAACCAAAAATATAAAAAATTACAAACACAATGAAATGACTAAACTTTAAAATTAAAGTAAAAACAGATAATATATATAAATAAATTCAAATTAGTATTTTATCATAAACCATACCAATGATACTGAAATAACTATATATGAAAATAAAACTAAATAAGCTACAACTAATAAATAAAATGACAAACAACTAAATTACTAAAATTCATATCAATAATACTAAAATATTATATAAAGAAAAGTTGGTTCAGAGGTGAAACAAGTTATTACATATTAATGAAAGCTTTAAAATACCAACATTTTAAATCCTACGTGCACAGAATCGTCCACAAGAAGACCAGAAATCTCTTGAATATTTAGAAAGCAAATAAACTTTTACATGTTTATCATGTTGACTTTAAAGGCAAACACCTCTACGGGCGAGAGAAAGCCGCAGGACGTCCTGAGCTCAAGGTCTGCGGGAACAGCCCCCTTCCTCTCTCCCACCGGGACAGTTCGGCACGATTACACCCCTCCTCGTGTGCGGTTCACATATCAGCCCCCTTCCTCTGTCTGTCTTTCCTTCCCTCTCTCCTGAGTCCTGAACGCCTGTATATTTCATCCGCTCCTCTCTCTTTAATGCACATGTACACAAACACCCATCAAATCAGGGTCTAAAACACAGACTTTAATCTCAGAGTCATTACTTACTCCACAGGGGCGAGAGGCTTTGGTCTGCCGTCCCGTAACACCTGCCTAGTTTATATTCTGCACCACACGGACACAGTGTGACGGCCGATTTCTTTCCTAGCTGCTTTAGAAAACAAGCCATTCTGCTAGAATGTATGGTATAATTAGCCTGATGATAAATTATAGAGATTAAGTAAACTGTATAGATGGTAAATTAGGACGATTAGATGAAAAGCACATCTTTGATAACCATAAACAGCCCACGGCCACAAAACCCATAAATACTAGCTGTATGCAGGCAATGGCATGATTTATGAGTCATAATTCACTTACTGCAAATTAATGTGGGGAATATATTAAAAATGATGGTAAGTTCATGACTCAGGCAATATAACAATCTACTGCATGAGTTTAACAGTAAACACTTTGTTAATTACACAATAATGAAGAAATAATGAAGAAAAAGCGCCGGCTAATGCATTTTTTTTCCCTTAATACATATTTCTGGTCTTATCGTGCATGATTTATAGGAAAATATTATTCAAAGGAACACAAACCACCTTCTGTTAACACCCACTTTTCACAATTTCTGATGGATAAAATCAAGTTGTGTCTTGCATTCTTTAACTATAATTTCCATACTATCCTGCATTAATTTAATAATGCATAAATAATAGAAGTACAATGTGTTGCTAACTTATTTCATGTTAGATGCATGGCACATTTAGAGAGAATATCGGTTTCTTTGTAAAAATCACGAGTCCAGTAGTTTGGTGTTAGTACTGACAGTCAGCATATGTACAGTACAGTCATTCCAGACTTGGAAAAGTGCAAATATTCAACCACAAAATGCAACATTGCCATAACAAGCTGAAAATATCCTAATGTTAATGAATAGATGCAATATGAAACAACAATACTTGAATGTACTGTAAGTGAATATGAAGGCAAATGTAACTGTGGAATGAGAGCACCCTCTAATGGTACAATATTTCCTTTTCCACATCTAATACCTGCATAACGCTCTTCTCACATTTATTATATAATATTATTATTAGTTATATTAGCTAAGAGCTCTGTGAATGTGCAGCAGAATTTATTTAGTATATTTTATTACAAGTAAATTAAATAAATTCAGTCTGATGGAATCATTTCTCATCCCATTATTCAATTGTTTTTAAAGCTTGTTGAAAATGTTGTGATTATAAATCAATATGACTATAATAATAAATAATATTTTTTTATATTAAACAAAAAAGTAAATATTACTATTGTAATATTTAAAGCTGCAGTCCGTAACTTGTTTTGGTTAAAAATGATCCGAAATCAATATTTGAGGAAGTACATAACCAGCCAGTGTTCAAAACGATCTTCTCACTTAGCCTGATTCACAGCGGTCAGCTTATAGTAATATTTCTCGTTTGAGAGGTACAGGTATGTTTTCGCTGGAGATTCGAGCATGGCACTGCGTCATTACATCACGTCTGTAAACATGAAGAAGTTGTCCCGTTACTAAACTATCTCATGTGAGGATCCTGAGGTGGCGGATCGTTTATAGAGCAACGGTGTGTGAATGAAATTAAATTATATTCAGTTTTAAATGTGCTTCTGATTACAGATAGCCTGGGATTACACAAGATTTGGATTTGAATAAAACCAGTTCGAAGGGAGCATAGTTTACTTTTTGGATTAAAATAATTTCTTAATATGAAATTTGAATGGCATGACAATTAGATTAGACTGTACAGAAATGTAAATCTACACGCTAATACACACTATACTCATAGTCACACAATGCTGATGTTGTTAACATTAATAATTTGAGAATAAAGTATAACAATAATAATAATTTGAACGATTTGATGTGATACGAGCTAACGAGTTAGATCGGTCCAAAATATATTTTTCCACATGTCTCACCATTTTTGGATTCTTTTCAATTTGCATACAAGCAGAAAAGCGGTACAGATGACGCAATGACTTGTCTTCTGCATTGTTTGCTTCAACACTTGGAAAGGTTGTGGTTCACCCCTGACAATACAAATGAAATTATGCTAGCGTCTGCTAAATGCTTATTTTTATTGACTTTTCTGCCTTTAATTCAGTTCTGCCTTTATTCAATTCAGCATCATCAGGTAATTAAGAAATCACAGGGCCTGCAAGTTCCATCACCATTAATTCACTGGATTTATCATTTTCTGTCTAATAGGCCTCAAGTGGTAAAAGTGGACAATTCTTTATCACGCACCGATGTTTCGTAATACTGGGAACCCCCAGGGATGTGTATTAAGTCCATTTCTTTACATTCTCTATATGATTGTCAATCTCGATTCTCATTCATTATTTTTAATATCCCATAAACACATGACCATTCTATTATCATCCTTTGCAGAGTCAGTAATCCATGAGATCAGTGCTACTATTCACATTATTAAAGATTTAATGTTCCATACAATATTTTGAAATGCAAATCAAAGTCTTCATTTACACTATTCCTATTTTTTATAGAAAATCAATTTCTTGGGAGGTGAGTAAAATCTATTCTTGCGTTGCTCAAAAACATCCCATTTACTACTATTCATTATACTACTATATAAAATACTACTATTATTCATTACTACTATATAAATGATAATTCATTTTTTAATATGCATGATCATTCTTGCGTTTCTCAAAAAAACGTAATCTTTTTTAGATTATCATAACATATTTTAGCACAAGGTGTGATGACAATTTTTTACATCTTAACATTTCAAAGACTAAAGAACTGGTTTTTGGCTTTTCCAAAACACAGATCCATCCAAGTATTGATATTAATGGAGAGATGGTTGAGAGAGTGGAGCATTTTAGATACCTTAGTATTACATTGGATGATCATCTCCGTTTTAATCAGCATATCTTAGGTAAAGCCTGTCAACAGAGACTTACAGTTCTCCGTGTACCATATACTGACAATACAAATGTATGGCCTGAATGCACTGTAAGTCGCTTTGGATAAAAGCATCTGCTAAATGCATAAATGTAAATGTACTTAAGCAGCTGTCTGTTCAGCCTCATCTCCTTCTCCTGTATCGGAGTATTATTGAGCCAGTTCTTACATATGGTGCCATTTGTTTTGTTTTTTATATGCTTACAGTTCTTAAACTTTTAAAGATACCTAATTTGGCTAGAAGGATTATTGGTATTCCTACTCCTAAATGATCTGACAGCGTAACTTCAGCTACGATCCGGAAAGCACACATAATCCTAAATGACCCAGATCACTCACTCCATCGTTATTTCATCCTCCTCCCATCTGGCCGTAGGTATAGATTACATATGTGTAGGAGGACTACCTTTATTAAGAGTTTTGTTCCTACAGCGATACGAGCTTTAAACACATAGGAAATCAGCCATCATCTTACACTCACACCGTTTTATTTTTTTTGGGGGGGGGGGGGGGCATAACTGTTTGTGGCTGTATTGTGATAAGTGTGTGTAGTTGTCCTTGTGTTCCATATGCACCTTTCTGTGAAAATGAATTTCCTCTTTGAGGACAAATAAACTTATCTATCTAGATTTAATCACCATTGGTAGCACAATTTATGGTAATGCTTTTTTCCCTCAGTTGATCAGAACAAACGTGGTAGACTTGTTACTTGTTCAGATGACATTTGGGTCATATATTCTAAGACATAGGCTAGAATCTGTGATTGTGAAGTACAGTAAACATCCACACCTTTGCGGTGACTGACAGCAACACATTCACCTCAAAACATTAGATTCATCCACGCTGGAGCACATCCCACGCAAGCAAGATAATTCCACACAACGCTGCAATTCCAGGTTTTCAAACAGAGATGGCGACAAAGAGGCAAAACGTACGGACTCGGCTTTAACTAAAATCTAGTATTTAAGAAAATAAGAACAATTTTATTTTACAATACAAAACGTGTGTTTTTAGTTTTTTTTAAGAAAAGCTTGTTTGTTGGGCTGCATAGTTTGGTCAAAAAAAAGTGTGATTACAAATCGATGATGATAATTTTTACAATTATTAAACAAAATAAGAAATGTTTTTTTTATAGCTATTGCGATAATTGTGAAACATCTAGTCTTTAAGAAACACTACAATTTAATTTTAAAGCATAACTGTAAAATTACAATATTAATACCAATATTTCTGACTTCCTTATACACTGTGGCATTTACTGCTGATTGAGTGGATCTGAGACCACACCAGATCATGAGCTGCTCACATGTAAATGATCACCATATTGTGCTTCACTCTGAATCGTGCAGCTTATACTGTAGATTTAATTAAATTGCAGCCTCTGTGTTTTGATAAGCCATATTTTGCGACTTAAGTTTTTTAATATAACACTAGAAAACAACACACAATATATGGCTAAATGTGCAGCATTCAGCTATATTTCAAGTGTTTTTAAATATGCTGTATGTAAGTTTTTGACTGTACTAAAGCATAAAATACCATATGTTTGCAGATATTTAAGAAACATGCTAAGCTAACATACTTGTTTATCTGAAAAACACAGCTACAGTCAGTTATTCTCCTTTGAAAATGTGCGTTCTCTGTTTTGATTTGTGAAACCCGCCCCCACTGCCAGTTTACCCAATTGTATTTCAGCATCCCGGGTTGCCAGTTAGCGGAAAACACAGCGTATTTCAGTAATGGAAGAAAGGGGTCAGTTCCTGATGTTAATCTGGCAACCTGCACGTGGGTCCAGTCAAGTCAAGTCAAAAACCCTCTCCAATATTTAGAATGTGGACTGCAATACCTAGTTCAATCCCACATACAGCACCTTTAACATGTACTATATTCATATTTATTTGACATGTAATAATGTAAATGAAATCACAGGCTTCTGTCCATCTCACCTGTGGCCAGGGCTTCCTCTCGGTCGCTGTCGTCGTCTGCTGGCTGCTGGATGTTCCAGGACGTGAGGGGCAGCGTCTTCACATCCTCCATGTCTCGGAGTCGTAACATGTCCATATGACTGCTCTTGGTGAAGTATCTGGGAATGAAGCAGACTTTGCCCCTCTTGAAGATGTCCTGGAGGATGTCGTGTGTGCGCACCTCATCATTCATGTTCAGGAAGACAGCGACGCGCTGGCTGGACAGGTATTTGGGATGCCTGAACAACTAGGCATACGTTTGGATAGTTGTTAATAAACACAAATTATATTGTTCATAGTTTATTTGTAACATGAATGTTTTAACTGCAAGAATTACGATTACAGAGTCGCATATTGCTTAATCTAGGATATGTAATTACGTGTCTGTATTATTAACATATACTATAATAAACAATATATACACAAAATTAAAACAAAGTATATTGATATCTCATCCTTAAATTTCAGAGGATCTTTACAGTTTCTTGTATATAGACAATTGATACTGTCAAAAATAATATAAAAAATGCATAAATATTATTTTGAAGTTTAAACATTTAGTAAGTATTGTAGCATTATATTTCCTACTCATTACTGTATGTATTATATTATTTATCTGTTGAGTTATTTAAATATAATTTTTATTTATATATTTATCCATTTACTTATTTCAATATTTTTATTTACATAAATTTGTACATTGTTTTTCCTGTTTATTGTTATTTTTTTTTCTACTCTGAACTATTGCATGTAATGTATTATAATAATATATTATATATCTGTTGACTTAAATATTATTTTTATTTATACATTTATCAATTTACTTCTATTTTTCATTATTTGTTTTATTTTTGTATTAATAACATTTATGTCCGCTGTTTTCCTTACAGAACTGCAAAACTAGAAGAACGAGCAGGAGACCAGGATGTAAAGACAGTCCAAAATAATGTGCGAAAATATTCTGGATTTTTTTTTATAATATCAAAAATCTTACAAAGAAATGTGTGAGTAGAGAATCTGAAATTAGAAAAAATACAGGTATGTCAATGTAAAATAAATAAATAAAAAGATTTAAAATAATGACATATTATACCATTATAAATAATAAATGTTAATGTATTATTTGGGCTTATTTTCGGTGATGTAATAAACACATTTACATTTAGTATTTTGCAGATTTTATTTACAATTGTACATAAGTGATTATCTTGAAGAGGCAAACAGACAGAGGAAGTGCTTAGTCAGGCATTGTTCACAAGCTAGTATTTATTGTAGTAAAAACACCACGTATTAAGTGGTTAAAAATGTAACCCCTGTACCTCGAGACAACAAAATAGCATGTATGGGGGGGGGGGGGTATACTGAACTACGTACCCAGCTAACGATTAGTTCCCAGAACGTTTCCATAATCTGCCATTCTAACGTTCTCTGGCGGTTAGCCAGGAATTCTTTCTTTACGTAAATAGAACGTTCCTCTAAAGCTACGTTCTCAGAACATTCACATAACTTATTTACTCCGGTGTTATGTTTGTGCGATTATAATGAACTGCTGTCGGTCGCATATGTCAAGGCCAGTGAAAGCGCGTTTCTCTCAGCTGACATGTCATGGACATTTACCTTTAACGAGACAACTCGAGACTGTCTCTGTTTCTCCTGATCGCTCACTGCAGTCACTCGACCCTTGATTTCTCCTCTCAAAGCTTGTTTTGCTGCACGCAGAGCTGCCATCGTGAATCTGCGCTGCCCGAATCACTCAGACTGCAAACAGACACGTTAAACAGCAGACCGCTGGGATCATCTCAACAGCTCCGTTAATGATTAACTCGTGAGAACGCGATAACAACAGTTCAATCTGCACGTGTGCGTGTGATCTGTTCATGCACGATAGATTAGTCGCCCTGAGTGGGCGGGGCTAGTGTAAAAATGGATTGGTCGTCCTGAGTGGGCGGAGTCAGTTTACATACCCTTTGAGGAAAGGTAAACATTCCAGAGGAAAGCCTTAAAGGGACAGTCTTTTGAAAACCTGCTTATTTGTTGCAAACTCGATTTACTTAATTTTTTTATTCCGTGGTACGCAGCATAACATTTTTAAGTTATGCTCTGCCTAAAAAAAAAAAAATAATAATAATAATAAAAAAAACTTTTCACTTTTTCTAAATCTTCATCTTTCTCTTTATCTTTCTCTCCTTCCCTTGCTAGCTTGTATTTATTTGAACAATGCCTGAGACTTGGTGTTACGAGCACTTCCTCTGTCTGTTTGCCTCTTCAAGATTAATCGCTTTATGTATTCCCCAATTGTAATTAGCTTTGGATATAAGTTTCTGCTAAATGACTAAATGTAAATGTAAGTTGCCCTCTTTTTGCCATACTATTAAAGTGACTCATCAATGAAAGCATAATTTTGCTTAAACTTTTGGTATTAATAAAGTAATATGCGAGAATTTTAACTTTTAAAAAGTCTTACTTTGTTTCATTAACATAATCATAATGAAAAGCTTTTTTTAGATTTAATGTTTGCTTGTTATTTATTTCAACTAAAATGCCTTTTGCTTTTAAATTAGCATATTAAATATTAGAAAGCATATTATACTCATACTTCTTTATTCACACACATTTTATTCATACTTTAATTTTAAAAATATTTTTTTGTGAAAATGAAAAGTCAAAATATGGGTGAAATAATGTTCCAGATATATATGTAAAAATAAAACCGTATTCTGACCTTTCAAAATGTATAAAAGAGTAAGTGATCATTCTAAATTGTGTTATATTTTAGTTGATTAAAAATTATTGTTGACAAATAGGTAAATAGTTGTTTGAAGGATCGTGGCAAAGATCCTTAAATCTTCGTTTCATGTCATCTAATGATTATTTTTTTAAATATGACTGACAATATATTTTTGGTACATGAACTGTTACATTGAATGACTAGAATTTAACAAACGAAATGTAATACTAATATAATAATAATAATATACAAAAGTACAAAAAGAAAGCTCCTCTGTGTGTGTGTGTGTGTGTGTATATATATGTGTGTGTGTATGTGTGTGTATATGTATATGTGTGTGTGTGTGTGTGTGTGTGTGTGTGTATGTATATGTGTGTGTGTGTGTGTATATATATGTAGTGTGTGTGTGTGTGTGTGTGTATATATATATATATGTGTGTGTGTGTGTGTATATGTATATGTGTGTGTGTGTATATATATGTGTGTGTGTGTGTGTGTGTGTGTGTGTGTGTGTGTGTATATATATGTGTGTGTGTGTATATATATATATATATATGTGATATATGTGTGTATATATATAGTGTATGTGTGTATATATGTGTGTGTGTGTGTATATATATATGTGTGTGTGTGTGTGTGTGTGTATGTATATATGTGTGTGTGTATATGTATGTGTGTGTGTGACACACGATGATATGGCACATGGGACGTGCCCGGGGAGGTTAAAGTGGGGGCTGGAGTGAGTGTCAAAACTAATAAACAGGCAGTACTCGAGGGGGGGAAGGAAGCTGGCTAACGCCGAACACACTTCGCTAACGTTGTAATAGTGCGAGACAATCAAGCAAACTCGTTTAATCCCGCGACATCGAGACATTAGTCGCCAGGAGTGCGGAGGTGAGTTTATATGCGGTTATCAGCTGAACCAGAGAGACAGCTGCGGTGTGTGTGATCTGTTAGCCAGCTTGACATGAGCAAAACCTGTTGTTGTATTTGATCGCGTAGCAAAAGCTTACATAACCGCTTTAAGCTTACCTTAAACTTGCCTAACGAACATTAGTGTATGTGTACGGGAGCAAATAGCCGTTAGTTTGGAAGACGAGTACAAGTTAGCTGTGTAATTAACGTTAGCAGGCTAATAGCGAGATAATGAAGGGAGTTGGAAAAGTAAACAGTGCTGAATAACTAGTTAATTTGTACTATATTGCTTTTTAGTTTACAGTGTGTGTGCGAAAATTCGTTGTCTGCAAGATAGAAAAACATATGCCAGCTGTTAAAACTTCAGTTTATGTGTTTTGGGAAGTAACGTTATGTGATGTTAATACATTTGAAATAATCTGATATATTGAGAGCAGATAATTAATGATCGTAAAATCGTACACAACGCTGTGCTGATTCATCTTTCTTTTATTTAAATAAAGAAAATAAACATGATTTAGAAGCGAATCGTTGCAGAATCTTCCGTTGTTAAATGAATCGTTTAAATCCAGTTCACAAAAAACGAACTGTTCAAATGAGCCGATTCGCTAAAGTGAATTGGTTCGTGACGTATATGGGCGTGGCTTGCAGGACGCGGCCAATAGCGCTTCAGTGGGCGTGCACGTAACCCGTTCTATCGTTACTGTGTTTTACGATGTCCAGCTTTCATTTAAATAGCTAGCGACGTTACGCGCAAGATAAACAGAGAGGTGCTCACTATACACTATTAACCAGGTAAGGAAGGCAAACGTATGGATATATAGGCGACATATTACGATGAAATCTGCTTTTAGTCGATGTTGCCGTTGTTATTAAATGATTACTTAAACAAAGGCTAGTGTAAATAATGCAAGTTACCGTGGAAACCTGATTAACCTGATCCAACTGCTGTGAGTTCTAGTTCTAGTCAGTCGGTTTAATTGATAACGAAACAAACTCCTCGTGATTTAAGAGGAGTGTAGGTGTACTTTACTTCTATTTCTTTGTCCTAAACAGTGACCCCATAATTAGTGACATGTCACTGACGTTAGCTTAAAAGACTAACGTTACTATAGAGTATTTGTATTGTGTGAAGATGTGATCTGGTTATTTATTAAGGGAACTGTTAACACTTATACCACACAAGCACTTCTTTATCTTTATCCCATTGTGATTGTATTTTCCCCATAAGTTAATGACACTGTCAATCCTAACAGCAATGCCATATAAAGCACTTCTGGGCTTTTAATACACTCTTCTTGTTTCCAAATGGTTTTAGATTATAAAACCTAATAGAACAAATGGGACAAAGTAGTCATTGGCAGAGCATTTTGTTTTCTTTTTCATAAAAGACTGATTTATTATTACAAAAGCTGGTATATTAGGTGAAAATATCACTCCATATATAAAGAGTGTTAATCATATTGCAGCAGTAAATATGTATATCATGCATTCAATTCAAACCTATTGTTATGTAGTCACGTTTGCTTCTGACCACAGTAATACAATTACATTTACATTTGGCCCTGGTTTTAATTGAATGTGATTGGATCACCTGAGACAGATGTCAGTACCAGGCGTGAATGAGAGAAATTTCTGACCTTAGGAAATTAAATCCAGTCCACTTCTCCATTCCCTCTGTAAAGTACAAGTAAAGCCTCATCATTTAAAATGTTGGACACGTTACACCCCAAAGTTTAATACTTAAGCTGATAGCAGTTTATTCATATCGAACCTAAAGCTTGAACAGTATAATTATGATGCAGTATTCTGCATGCTTTCCTTTGTTTTTAATCTCTAGATGTTGATTGTGCAGTTCTCTGCTGTATTTGTTAAATACTTTTGATTTGTTTTTCTCAATATAGGAAACCATCAACTTGGGGATTTATCTCAAACATAAGACCCTTTAAGAACAGCATTTCTATTAGTGCTTTCCTAAAATTACCATCACACCTACCTTTTTGTTTTATTCAAACAGATTTCAAAACAAATAGTTATTCATATTTAGAATGTTGTGATGCTTAAATTGACTCCAATGCTTTGAAATTATTATTTATTGGTTCATTTACCAAATATACCAATTTAAGGTGCATCATTTCCAGTTATTTCATCATTTAAGTTATATTAGGTACTTTGGTATCTGTGGTGTTTGTCAAGGTCTTCTGTAATGGTCATTGTGTTGTAGGCTTGTAGTATATATTCTGGGTCTTTCTTGGCCAGTGTCCTCCGTGATCCTGTTGCTCTTGTTGGAGAGATACTGAATGTCTTTATCTGAGCTGTTCTGTATCTCTTCCAGTTCAGGGCCTGGCACAAGGCAACACATGTGAGCACAGCGACTTACTGCACATTAGCCAGACAGTGTAGGTTTGTGTGCACATCCTTTTTGATAAGTATGTTCTGAATAAACTTTGATTTAATTTTTAACATTCACATCAGAATTACACACTTTCTCTTTCTCATCAGCACTTGGGCCATCTTAAACCTGTTTGAACGTTGACTTTAAAGCTGCTCTTTGGCTTGAACATTGACCGAGAACACTGCTATGTTGAAGCATTGTGTTGGAATTCACTCTTTGGAGTGTTTATGTAATAAAGTCATCATAGAAGCAGTACTGACTGTATTCTGTCTTGCTGTATTGTTCCTGGTGTTGGTGCAGTGGTGGCCTAATGGTTAGAGAGTTGGACTTGTAACCCGAAGGTGGTGGTTTGTGTACTGGCAGAAAATGTAGGTGGAGGGAGTGCAATGAACGGTGCTCACTTCCACCCTCAAAACTTATGACTTGGGTACCCTTGAGCAATACTTACTAACGCCCAATTGCTCCCCGCAGCAAACACTTTGTGTGTGTTCACTACTCACTGCTGTGTCTGCACTTAGATGGGTGAAATGCAGAAAATGTTTAAGAACATAATTGAAATAATGTTATAATTTGAATAAAATTACAAATTAAATAGCGTTTGTAATATGTCTTGTATGTCTTTCTGTCATTCCATCTATGCATAATTCTATCTTTCTGTCGTTCGTTCTGTCTTTCTATCATTGTCGTTCCATCTATCCATCGTTTTACCTTAGCTCCATCTATCCGTATATCATATATCTGTCTGTTGTTCCATCTTTCCGTCTCTCTGTCTGTCTATATCCAGCATTCTATCTTTCTATTGTTCTGTCTGTCTGTCGGTGTTGTTCCATCTATCTTTCTGTCTTATATCTGTCTGTCGTTCCATCTATCAATCATCCATATTGTCTGTCTGCATGTGTATTTTTTTTAAGGTGTAATTGCCCTTTTCTCCCATCTTTCAGCACAGCGAGGACGCTTCTTTTACAGTATGAATGTGAGACAGCCGCACAGGTAGTCTGAGAGAGACAGACAGGTGCAGAGAGACAGTTAGAACATGTCAGAGGAAGATCAGATAAGTGTCTTATTCACCCAAACATCTGCACAAAGCCTAATTCAGCCGTAAACTCAGTATTCAAAGCACAGATCGTAGACTCAGAGCTCTTTTAAGGTGAAACGGACCACTGGTTCTCATGCATGCATGCATGCGTTTAGGTGTGCTGTTTAGCCTCTACATGTTTTAATGGTGATTTTTGTCTGTGTGTTCTGTCCACAGGAGAGGGATATGGCTCAGGAGACCAATCAGACACGAGTGCTCTGTTCCAATGGTTGTGGGTTTTACGGGAACCCCCGTAATAACGGGATGTGCTCGGTGTGCTACAAAGACTCCTTACAGCGACAGAACAACAGCGGCAGGTCCAGCGATCCAGGTCAGTCAGATGTATCGCAGAAAGACTCTTTTCTAACTCTTCTGTGTTGGGCAAGTGCTATATTACCATCAGAATTTAACGGTATTTGATCACATCACGAGATGGTGTTGATTGGTTTTTAATGTCAACCCAAAATGCTGTGCATAGATTCTTTTACTTTGTTAATGTAACATTTGTGAGTTAACTTTGCAAATGGGTTGCAAAAGTAAGAGGGGTTTGTGATAAAAATGAAGGTCTTTTCAAACGTGGAGGAAGTTATGTTTTCATGATGGTCTGTAAAGACAAACTTTTGAAATATGCTTATCGTGAATCATTCATGATGAGATCAGAGTCATGATTTAAGAAAGTAGAAATGGTCAATAATGGCAAGATGTTGGGGTTTAATCTTGCTGATCTGCACCCCCCCCCCCCCATTTACTTTCTATTGTAGTAGCATTGCCACAGTGAAATCTCGTTGGTCCACACCCAGTTATTGTTTTTTAAATAAAGGTATAATTGTATTATTCTCAACATCATTTAACTGCCTGAAACTTGTCTGGTTGTTCCATCATGCCTGGTTTGGACACAGTAGTGTTATACTGAAACGTCTCAAAAAACAAACCCTCACTTGTTCTGTTACTTTTATCTGCTTCTGAAGAATAAGGAGAGCTTAAAATGGAAGTGTTGACATTTTGGGTTTCCTTCTCTTTCATTGCCTGCAGTGTCTTCCAGCCTTAGCAGTAAAGGAGAATCTATGACTGTACCATCGACGTCACAGCATGAACAAAACAGGTACAACATCTTCCTCTTTACCACCCTTTCAGCATTTCTCATAACAGTTGCTGAAGTCATTTCAGTTGCATAAGATGTAGTTTGTTTGTGCAACTCTTATTTCTAAATGGCAAGTAAAGGTCCTATTGAAGAGAGAACCTGTGTTTGGACTGAGTGGTTTGACTGTACATACGGTAGAAGTGTGTCAGCAGATTCTGCACTGCCATTGATGTAACAATAGATATATTTGTATGACCATCAGTGGGCAGTTTTCCTGTTATTCTTCTTTTGTGTAAAAGGCTGTTTTTGTGCTGATGGCAGACTTCATTTATGAATAGTTTTTTATTTATTTTTCATACTAGTTCCAATAAGTTTATTTTTGTTTAGTTTTTTTAATCCGTGGGGAACTACTGTAGTTTTTAGAAATATTTTGAATTGGATTTATTTTTAGGTTTTGCATTTTAATTTTAGATAGTTTTGGTAATTGTTTTTTTTGGTCCATCTTATTTTTAAATTGTTTATTTAATTTAAGTTTTAGTTATTTTAGTACTTTTTTAAACCAAATAAAAATGAGAAATGTTGCCGTGGGAGCTAGCTGAAAGAAGCCCAATTTAAAAAAGATATAAATATTTTATTTTAGTAGTGTTTTGTTGTTGTTTTTTATGATTAATTCACTATTGTTTTGTAGTGTTTTTAAACGGGTCATATGATGTGATTTCAAGTTCTGCTTTCTCTTTGGCGTGTTACAAGCTGATTGTGCATAGATAAGATCCCTGAAGTCTCAAAACCAAAGAGATATTCTTTATCAAAGTTAAGACTCTGTCACGCCTCCTAAAACGGCTCATTCAAACACCCCCCCACATGTCTACGTCACGATGTGGAAATATTAGCGTACGGTGTGGTTTCAGTAACGCAGTAGTGTTGATGCAGACGTGTCGGGGAGACGCTGTGTGTTTCTGTGTGAAAGCAAAAGCACTTTATTTGGCCTTCAGAAAGTAGATGCATTTAGAAATCATTAAGATTACTTACAACAGAACCGCAACGCATTTTATGGACGACAGATTCGTGAACCGAGGAGACGAGGTAATTCTGACTTTGCTATTACAATCTGGTGCTTCTGAATCAGCGACTGTATGTTTAGTTATTAGTTTAAGGATTTGCTATTGACTGTTCAAATGCGGAGTGTGTGTGTGTTGTGTGAGTGTGTGTGTGTGTGTGTGTGTGTGTGAGAGAGGGAACAGGGTCACATCACAGCGGAGTGTACAGCACGTCAGAAATCGTTTTAACCGCGGCTTGTGTGCAAACACATACGAGCTTCATCACTGTGTCTGTCACGCGACTCTGTTCCTCTCTCGGGCTTGAACTGATGCTAAAACAACTTGAAAGATGAAGCTTGCGATTATGGAAAGGGGCGTTACATTTACAGCACGTGCTTGTGGTGTTCGGCCAATCACAATGCTCTGGGTCAGTTGGCCAATCAGAGCAGACTGTGCTTGTCGGAAGGAGGGACTTTGTAGAAACGAAGCGTTTGAGAGGCGGGGCATAGAGGACCTACAATAATGTACAGTATTTGAAAAATAATGTTTTTTGAACAATAAAACATGTCAACATATTCTGTTACACCAAATACACAAAATAATGATCTTTAAAAAAGCATCATATGACCCCTTTAATCTATTGGTTTATCCGCAAATAGGCATTACAGCATGGTTATTAAATATATGAACAATTTCTCATTTACTTTCCAGCAGTGAACAAAAATTACTCGTACTGTGATATAAGGTTTATAATACCCACTTCTAAGTTTTACACAAGTGGTAGGTATTTTCACTTATATAACAACACAATGTTTTCTCATCATCTTCTCCAGTCAGTGTTTTTCAACGCCAACACCAGCAGCAGTTACACATAAAGAAGGTGCTTCAGCAGCAGCTCAATCAGGCCTGAAAACACCAGGTACGTTCCCTTTTTCACTTTGACCCATTTATTATGACATCCCCTGCTCCAAAACCAGACACTGAGCAGATTACCATGACACAAAAGAGACCAACGCTCTGTCAAACTCCAAGGAAACAGCCAGACATCATCTTCCAAATGCGTCTGATTGTTTGCTTTGGGAGCAGGCCAATAAGTGCTCAAAGTTCACTTGTTATGTTTGATTAAAGCCCTGTTTTCTTCTTTTTCCAGGGCTTTGCTGGTTTACATTAGTATGTCTACTGATTTTACTGATCATAAGGCTCTTGTCTGTTAATTAGGAAGAATTGTTTATAAGATAGAGATTAATGATAAAGGTTATTAAATAACAAATGTTGATTGAAAACCAAGCACAGATTTAGTGATATTGCTTTATTTTCTCTGAATTATGAGCTTTACTCAACTAGCATTAGCTTACAGGCAAAAGCAATTTGTTTTTAGAAATGTTTATTAATTTATAAAACATATTTTGCATGTATACTGTATTACATATTGTATATAATATATACTACCAGAAGTTTGGGGTCAGTATTTAAAAAAAAATAAAAAATTTAATACTTTTATTCAGATTATATATTATTTTATTAATTTAATCAAAAAGTGATTGTAAAGACTTAAAGAGATTTCTGTTTTGAGTAATGTTTTTTTTTTTTTTTTTTTTATTTTTATTCATTAAAGAATCCTGAAAAAAGTATCACCGATCCCCAAAAATAATAACTGTTTTCAACATTGATAATAAATCAGCATATTATAATGATTTCTGAAGGATCATGTGACTGAAGACTGGAGCAATGGTGCTGAATATTCAGCTTTGCATCACAGGAATAAATTATATTTTCAAGTATCTATCCATCTTATTTTTCCCGTTAGGGCCATTTGTGAATTGAATGTGTCTGGCTTCCGGTGTCATCTGTTTTTAGCTGTACATAATTGTTCGCTTAATTATGAACACAACGGTTTGTAGTGCAAACAGTTTGACCGTTTACTGCATGTTGTTATTCTTCTCGTTATTTCCCTATAGCGGCTAATGAACCGGAAGTCTTGCACATTCACAGAAAGGGCTTTCTTCCATGTTGAAAAACAAGGTGGATATTAAAACCATGGTTAGAAAACCATTCTTTTAAATTGTAGTAATATTTAATGATATTACTGATTTTAGTGTATTTCTGATTAAGTGAATGCAGGCTTGGTGAGCATAAGCAACATCTTTAAACAAAAAAGGTTAAAAAATCCCAAACTTTTGAGTGGACATGTATGTGTGTGTGTGTATGTATGTGTGTGTGTATCTATCTCTCTATCTATCTCTCTATCTATCTATCTCTCTCTCTCTCTCTCTCTCTCTAACCATGTCTATTTTTTCTACTTGGTTAATTAACAAAAGTGTTAACTCTCCAAAGTGCAACAGCCGAGTTAATGAATAATGCACAATTGCTGGTTTAAAATAATGATCAAATTGACTGTGTTTGTTGTATAGAAGAAGTGTCGTGCAGTAAATTGGTGAGAAACATCCAGGAGTGCAAGGCAGGTAGCTCGTCAGCGGAGGATTGTATAAGAGGAAAGGACTGCATACGAGGAAAGAGGAAGCTTGATGAAACTTGTCAACCCATAGAAAGAGTGTCTGGTGAGTATCAGGAGTATCAACGTTCATCTTCGTCATGCTAGACGCATTTTCTTCAGAATTTTTTGATCAATAATATCTGAGGGAAAGTTTTAGGCTCAAACTGGATGCCGACCAAGAACTTTTGATTTACAGAATCCCATTTGAAATGTTCATGATAGCAGCATTTCTAAATCTTTGACCCCTGTGTTAAACTCTCAGCCTCAGATGTCTCCGAGCAAGCCTCAGGTGTACCAGAGCAATCCAGACCCAAGAAGAACCGCTGCTTTACGTGCCGCAAGAAGGTCGGGCTCACTGGTATGCAAAACCATGCAATACATTGAGATATATATATGCATTACAAAAAGTAGCTTCAGCAAGAAATGTTTTGTTTGATTCAACAATGTATTTCATATAGTCTTTTGGACCATGAGGGTGAGTAAATTATGACTTTTTTTTAATTTTTGGGTGGGTGAACCATACCTTTTTAATACATTTTTTATTATTATTACTATGGAAATATGAAATGATTTCTTTAATGAAATGATAGGCTAAATAAGAAACTAAAACTTCCAGTAGGTGGTGGTGGTAAATGTCTTAATGTTTAAGTAAGTTATTAATTCATTTGATTTGTTCAAATGGCTGATTCATTCAGGAGTGTAGTAAATGGTTCTCTTTATGAATGGTCCATTGAGTCATTAGGCTTGTTCGACTTGAAGCGGATCAGACCGATCGGTGTGTGACGTCAAAGTACCGCGAGAGCGACCAGAGAGCGCACGGCTCCTTGTGCTTTTGAATCGCTCTCGCGGTACTTTGACGTCATACACTGGTCGATCTGCAGTGCTGCTTCAAATCCAACGAGCCAAACGGTTCACCCGATTCATTCAAAGCGTGGATTAAGAAATGAAATGACGCTGTGTGTTGCTCGGAGACTAACAGTTCTGCTTTATCTTTAAAACGGACAACATTGTGTCTAAAATAACACAATATTAACTTCTTTATTGAACTGTTTTCTAAGATGCCGTATCACATTTGCACTCTTGTGATATTGCACTTATTGTTAATGTAATACTGCTTAACTGTATGATATAAATATGAGACAAAAGCTTGAAAAATATCTTGATTTTTAGGGACATTCTAACTATGTTCTCTAGGCTCCGTCACACAGTGAGTTGTTGCCCTCCTCATATTTGTCATCAATCAACTTTATGAAATCAGATGACCCACATAGGTCTGGGGCAGGGTAGTCTCAGCCCACGGACCGCTGGCTAAACGTCTGATGCATATGGTACACTTATCTGGAAACACTTAAAGAGTGTCGAAGTCGTCGTCGGATTGGTTAGATTATACAGGATTTACGGGAGACGCGTGTGTCGCGTTCTTTACCGTTCCGCCTGGAAACAAAGATGCCGTGGCGCCAAACCCCCCTCACGAAAGAAGAAAGCCGTCGTGTTTACAACCGTGACGACAAACGCTTATCAGGATCAACTAAATGCTGGAGTTTCAAAACTATGTGAAATATATAAAGTTTGCGCCATAGAATCTTTAAAATACGTCCGAGAGTTTCACACACCGGTCTGTTATTGTGGCGACATTTCCACGCCCCGAAACGTGACTCTGAACGAAACGAACTGTGATTGGTTGTTTGACATGTCAGTCAAACGGCCTCATGGGCGGGCCTTGGCCAATGAATGCAGCCTTATATTCCAGACCTTCAGCCGTCAGTCTGAAGGTCTGGCTACGCAGTCTATGCGAGACTATGGGCAGGGCAACTGCTTTAAATGCGTTAATAATTTGAATGTAATTTTTCTAATTAACGCGTTAAATGGACAGCCCTTATATGTGTGTGTGTGTGTGTGTGTGTATATACATATACAAACATATATTTATTTATTTTATAAATCTTGAGTATATTGAGCTAATTTAGCTTTGGTTTCTATGACAGGCTTCGACTGCCGGTGCGGACACTTGTTTTGCTGCATCCACCGATACTCCGATGTTCACAGCTGTAGCTTCGATTACAAGGCTGATGCCGCTGAGAAAATAAGGAAAGAAAACCCGCTTATCGTTGGGGAGAAAATCAAGAAGATTTGAGTTGAAGATTGCAAAGATGTTTTTTTCCCTTGAAACCTTGAATTGTGCATGCTACAATGAAACACATACGCAAATTGATTTTGTCCCTTTGTTTCATTTTACCTCTCATGTTTATTTACTTGCATAATACTGTGGTCTGTATACCCTGAAATATTTATAGAATTGGTAATTTAATTTGCATTAATAAATGGGTTTTAGTTCTCACGTGCTGAGACGACTCGGGTGGCCGTGTATTTCTGAACAAAGCTTGCATGTTAAAGCCATTGCCAGAATTATTATTTGAGCTTTTTCAATAACGATTGTAAAAAAGAAAATTACATTATTTACTTAATATAAAAAATATAAGGTTTTATTATCAATTACTGTATTTTCTTCATCCTTGGTTAAAAAAATTAAGAGGTTTATAAGTAATTTCAATTCTACAAATTATGTTTGCGACTGCAGTCTCTGGATTAACAGGTTTTTCTTGCACTTAATTTTTCTCATATCTCATTTATTAAGAGTGGAAGTTGCGAGTGGTTTTATTTATGTTTGTGTATTCACTGCATTCATTCAATAAAGTTTTACACCATAGTAAGCTCTAGTGACTCAATTTAGCCAACTATACAGTCTCCCTAGTTTGTTTAATGGCATTATGTGTGTGTTTATGTTATTAATGTTAAAATGCATCATAAGACTGGCAACACTGCTGCTAAATCTTTCCATTAGTTCTACGGTGCACCGTTGTTTAAAAGGTACAAATCATTTAAATGGTTAGCAAACCGATTATACCTTAGTTAATTCTTATTATGATACAATACATGCCTCTCAGGTGCTGTAAATTATCTTTTACATAACCCTGACTTATATTTATGAATAATGAAACCTTAAAGTAACGTCAGAGGACGTTAGAAATGAAAGAAGTGAGAACATTTTATTCAATGTTGTCTATCAAAATAGTCTGCGTTTCTGGAAACGTTCGCTAATTTATAGTTACAAAAAATAAAATTACAACATTGTTACTAGTTTATAACAAAAAAAAATACTAAGAGTGTTCAAGGGGAGCCTTTCCACGTGAAAATATACTATAGTAATTCATAGTAAATACTATAGTGTATTATACTGTATATATTATAGTATTTACATCACTTTGTTAATGAATGCTACTGCATACTGTAGTATGAACTCTAGTGAACTGATATACTGTAATAAATACTGTGGTATACTTTAGTTTTTACTACAGTAAACTGTGGTGCATTAATATAATATACCCCATAGTTGTAGAAAAACGGTACAGAATTGGGTAATTTGTTTATAGTACTATAGTTATATTACCACAGCAAATTAATTCAAGTACTTTACTATAGTATGGTTCAAAACACTATAGTGTTTACTATAAATTGCTATAGTATTTTTAAAAATTAGTGTCAGAAAATTGTGAAGCATGAAAAATGTTTTTATTTTATTAAACATATATATGAACAATATAAATTTGAAAAACAATGTTTGCCTTAGTAAATGATCAAACATCAATTTTCACACAACCTGGCTTTTGTAAACCTAAAAGTAACGTTCTAAGGATTTTAGGAATTTGAACAATAAAATAAGGAGAACATACAATCTGTGTGGAAAATATGATTAATCAGTTTTGTCCACAAAAAAAAAACTCTTGTTA
>CM049798.1:966723-1003465 GCA_027422405.1 Ptychobarbus kaznakovi
TGTGTCTAATATAGTGAAGTGAACATTCAGTTACTAATAAAACCATATATACGTTAATTTGGAATGATTATGCATAAAAACATCTTAAATTCAAGTATTATTCTAGCCAGAAGTACTTTAAAAAAACAAGGATTTACATTTACCTCCATTAAAAGCATATCTGAAACATTATTGTATAAAGAAATGACATCAGAGTGAATAGGTAGAGAACCAATGTTTTATTTTGAATGTGATAACTGCTTAATATTTTATTCATCTATTATAAATAGTTAAATGATTTGTTATTTATAAGAGTTTATGTGGACGTCTAAATGCATAATATTAAGGTAACCAATGTGCATTTACTCTAAATATATAGTGGAATTTATTTATATATCCAATTGTTTTTCTTTTGTTTTGTTCTATCTATCTATCTATCTATCTATCTATCTCTATCTATCTCTATCTCTATCTATCTACTATCTATCTATCTATCTATCTATCTATCTATCCATTCCAATTCATCTATCTATCTATATTGAACAAAATTATAAACGCAACACTTTTGTTTTTGCCCCCATTTTTCATGAGCTGAACTCAAAGATCTAAGACTTTTTCTATGTACACAAAAGGCCTATTTCTCTCAAATATTGTTCACAAATCTGTCTAAATCTGTGTTAGTGAGCACTTCATCCATCCACCTCACAGGTGTGGCATATCAAGATGCTGATTAGACAGCAGGATTATTGCACAATAAAAGGCCACTCTAAAATTATGTATATATAAATACACACACATACAGTATATATTTAGAAAATATTATTATAGTTTATATTATATATAAACATATTTAATATATAAACATAACATATTTTTCTTAAATATATATACATGCATGTGTTTGTATTTATGTATAAATATACACATTACACACTCATATATTATGTAAACAAACTTTTATTTTGGATGCGATTAATCGTTTGACAGCACTAATATATATACGTGTGTGTGTGTGTGTGTGTGTGTGTGTGTGTCTGTGTGTGTCTGTGTCTGTGTGTGTGTCTGTGTGTGTGTGTGTGTGTGTGTGTGTGTGGTGTGTGTGTGGTGTGTGTGTGTGTGTGTGTGTGTGTGTGTGTGTGTGTGTGTGTGTGTGTGTGTGTGTGTGTGAGAGAGAGTGAAGAGAAAGATTTTCTCTCTGATATATTTTTTTTATCTGCTATATGTATTATATAAAACCATAAATATAGCGAAATCTTACAACATGTCAATGTTTTCCATTAAAGCCATTGTCTACTTTTGCTTTTAATATCATCTTTATATAAATAATAGAACAAAATATATAATATATAGAAAGTTGTGCAGGTTTGGACTGGGACAACATGAGGAGGCATAAATGATGAGAGGAATGCAATTTTTGGATCCCAATCAATAAAAAGTCCCCCATCTAAAGCCCCGCTAGAAAGGTATGATGTGTTGTGATAAAGGGAATGATATATGATCCTGTCCTGAAGGCTGCGACTGCCAGTGGGGTATCATGGGAGAGCTTCATCCGTGGTCGTCTCTGGAACACCAATCAGAAGACCTCGAGGACAGATGAGACCAGACGCAGGTAAACACAAAACGGTTGATACACCACAGACTCATCGACACAAGTTTAGAATTTATACAACTAAAAATAAACTATTGTTTCTGTTTGATTGTGCTTAAAGAATTAGTTCGCACAAAAATGAACATTTGCTGAAAATGTACTCACCATCAGGCCATCCAAGATGTAGATTAATAATCGTTTTTTCATCAAATTTGGAGAGATGTAGTGTTACATCACTTGCTCACCAATGGATGCTCTGCAGTGAATGGGTGCCGTCAGAATGAGAGTCCAAACAGCTGATAAAAACATCACAATAATCCACACCACTCCAGTCCATCAGTTAATGTCTTGTGAAGTGAAAAGCTGCATGTCTTAAAGCTTCCCCGCAATTTGTATTACTAAAATAAAAGATAGATACTAGATTGCTACATTATATTCCCCAGCAACGAGGTGATAAAATCACTGTTTTTGAAGTAATTGCTTGTACAGAGAGATGCAGCAAGCAGGTCCACACAACTGTCATCTCTCTGTCAATCGACAATTAATTGAAATACATGCTATAATTCATTCAAATAAATGTAGTCTTACCGCACTATTTCATCTCTGTGACTATGTACAGATAAGTGCAACGGTAATATGTATTATGTTTATTGTTCTTTAATTCTAACATTATAACATGAATTGCACTGAAACTGTTATAAAGTTTAATTTATTTATACCATAGTCCCACAGACTTACACTATTTGTGGCCCCGTGTATGCAGATTAATTCTCTGCCAGGGGAGGCGCTGTTGTAGTGGTAGAGAGCTCGAGCTATCCCCGGTAACCCTGCACACAAATCAGAGCGCCACTCACAAACACTGCTTTTTCAGACATAACATGCAAGATGAAAAGAAAATGACATCCAACATTTTCTGAAAACAGTTGGTTTCCATCAGAAATACAGTGATATAAAAACACCAGCACAGGTTTGGATTTTGAAACGTACAGAGCTCAAGCAAGCGTTCTCCCCACCTGCCAACCAGTCGAATTTCAGTAGGCGGGATTTACAATTTGTGATGTCACAAATACAGGAAAACAACTGTGTAGTCCAAATGAGCCGTTCGCTGTAGTTCTTGAAAAGGGATTTAAAAAAAAAACAACGAAATATCTCCCTTTGGAGTGGACTTTAAGATTTGTAACTTTGTATATAGTTTTATACCCAAACATATACACTGACTAAAATTCAAAAAGCGAAAAAGCATAATAGGACCCCTTTAACACTGTTTACGTAACAAGGAGTTCCACCCTTTGTGACGTCATGAAGAGCCATGCTCAAAAAAACTTTCTAAAACTTAAACAAAATCGTAAGTAGTGTTTTTGGCACAGAAAAACTCAGTTCTGCATCCAAATCGTTTTTTGAAACCATGTTTAGCATGAGAATCCAACTCTTTAACGATGTAAATAACTCAACATGCATGAAATGGCATTAGAACCCCCCCCCCCAAAGTTAAAATGTCTTAATGATGGATTTGTTTCTTATAAACAAGCAGCTTTTCGCTTCACAATACATTAACTGAAGGACTGGAGGGGTGTGGATTATTGTGGTGTTTTAATCAGACTCTCATTCTGACGGCACCCATTCACTGCAGAGCATCCATTAGTGTAATGTCTTAAATTACATTGGCAGTGATGTAATGCTAAATTTATCATTGAAGAAACAAACTCATTTGCATCTTGGATGAACTGAGGATGAGTTAATTTTCAGCTATTTGTTTTTTATGTGAACTATTCCTTTAATTGATTCCTTAATTCCTTAAAAACTATAATTTGAAGTATACTAATTATTTTGAAGTATAAATATTTTATATAGTGTATATATTTATTTAAATGTATGTATTTTGGCATTTATTTTAGCAGTTAAGTGCACATTGCAGTGTTCTCTGTGTGAATAACGTGTTGTGCATTAATAAATGGCACAGTCAGCACATTAACAAAAAATACTTAAAAATTGCTTATTTTGCATCATAGACATCATAGCAGTGGCAGGCTGATTAATGGCATCATGTTTCATGAAAAACCTCCGTGTGGCTTGGAACTCCGTGTGGCTTGGAGGGCCTGGTAATCTTGGCATAATCTGGGCATTTTCCCGGAGGGCCGACGCACTTTTCCGGGCGGGCCGGTAGCATGTTCTTCTGACATATATAATATATAGTTCTTCTTGAATATATATATATATAGTTCGAAGTGTGGGCCGCCTGGACCAAAAAAATGCCAGGGCCGATTTTTTGTCCCAGTCCAGCCCTGCTTGGAATGATGGGGCTTTTATGATATCTTCCCGTAGGTTAAATGATTACTTTCACTGGTCAGCAAACCCGCACCGTTCATTATTACAGCCTCGCATGAGAATTGATCTGACATGTGTTTAAGTGGCGACTATAAATCAGCCTGTAATGAATTCTGCTGCGGAATCCATCAAAACAGCTGTAAATCTGTGTTTGTTTCATAACTATATTTCTCTTTCAGCTCAACCGCCCATCTTTGGACCGAGCAAGCAGCTGGATATAGAGTTAGAGATGGTGAGTTAATGTGTTATATGATAGAGTTCATTAGTTGAGCATGTTATTGTGAGTTGTTGCTGATTCACTCCTGTGCAGCAATGATGTAAGGAACTAAAGACTTATAGATCTCAATCTTTCCCATCGTTCCCATAAACAAGGCACATAATCTCAGAAGAATGTCTTTACAAGAAATGTACTTTCAGTGGAAATGTGTCCAAAATTGCATTCAATTTGTCACTTTGTGCTTGCAGTAATGCTGTATTATTCTGATCATTTCTATGATCAAGATTACAGCAAAGCGCTCTTTTGCAGCTGATAATATATATATATATATATATTCTTAAGCCAAACAGCCTTTTTAGTGAATGCTGAAATTCAAAATGATTAATTGAACACTTAATCTAATTCAAACTATTTTGTAAAATCTGTAAAACTCCTGTTAAAATAGATTTGTTCACAAAAAAAGACAATTATTTGCAAAATATTTAATAATTTCAATGAATATGCAACCATAAAACGATACAATTTATGCTTTTAGATGCATCAAGCCAGCTTTGTTGTTTTTCCTATCACTTTTTCCTCCATGAATATCGTATACAGTGGATTTGAACTAACCAAATATATTTGTCACTTTCTCGCTGCAGCTGTAAAAGCAACCAGAAAAAAACATTAGGCTTAATGTAATGAACTTATCTCTCTGTTAGTTACTCTCTGTTATCCTTTCTACTTGGATAACAATGTTGTTAGGCAAGGTGCCACAGAGATTAAATAATACTTGCACTAGCATTATGTTTGCTTATGCAGATACTTGTCTCAAAATATGGTGCAATATTCTAAACATATAAATTAGGATGATATCACATATTCAGTATGATATTTGTCTTTCAGGCGTTCTTCGTGGGAAAAGGGAACAAACTTGGAGAGCCCATCCCAGTGGACAAGGCTCACGAGCACATCTTTGGCATGGTGCTTATGAACGACTGGAGTGGTGAGAGCTAACTCTTGCAATGCATGTTTTTCAAAATCAACTTCTAAGATGTTATATATGCTTACATAAGCTATATAGTGCAACACAAGTGTGAAAAATAGCAAAGGAGATTTTAGAGGGGAAGAAAAATGGGTCGAATTCCATACAATAGAATTATCGTGTAGAATTAACTGGTATGAAGGACTTTTGTAAAGAAGTTCATATATCATTGAACCATATGAAGTACTTTACATTTAAAGTACACTGCATTTAACACCACCCATCTATACAAAAAATAAAATAAAAATCAGTCTGCTTTTCAGTCGTCTTGTTGTCTATGAATCAACAACAACAGTGAAACATTAATATAAATCTCAGTTTACAAATCATGCCAACACTCAGCTGCACTTGAGAGAATTTTAATCATATCTTGCAAGGTTTCTTCAGCTGTTCAGAGAAGCCTGGCGCTGTGAGTCTGACGTGGCGTGATTTAACCGTGTTTCCCGGTCAGGCAAGTGTGCCATTTCTGAGCAACAGCCACTGTTAATTATTTGTATTATTCGTCTCGTCTGTCTCTTCTTAAACCTACAATGTCTCCTTCTTGAGCACACTAAACACATTGCATTTTTATGAGCCGTTGAGCAGACTCGGGAAATGAGAAACTCGTTTAGGGCGAGGAGGCAGAGGGTGACGCTTGGTGAAGTGTGCACGCCGAGCTACGTCCGTTTACACAGCATCTGCTTCGCTGTAGCTCAGTTTCCTTCGACATGATGCTGTGCTTTTGTAGCAGTAAAACACAAGTATTTTGACTTGTAAAGATGTTTGGAAACCAATATTGTTTCATCAGAATCGTTGCAAATTAATTAATTTACTTATGTACATTTGTATGTTTATTTTTTTAATGCATGGGCATTATTTTGAACATGCAGTACTGTATTGCTCTGCTTTGCTGCAAAACTTTGAAAATGAAAATAAATATTACATAATATATAAAAAAATGCATTAAAATCACTATTTGAAATGTAAAAATGCACCACTTTGCGCAATATCTGTGTATTTACTTTGTTAGTTTTTATGTATTTTATATTAGCCATTATTTAGCATTTGCATTGCTCTGTTGCAAAACTTAGTGAAATACAGATACATTGATAGAAATATTATATAATATGTTAAAACATTTTCATCACTTGTTCAATACTAAAATGCATCACGAAGTATCACAAAATTCATCACTAAGCAATTTAAATATATACTATTTTGCCCAATATTGTTTTTGTATTTATTTGCTTTTGTATTTTATATTTGCATTTGTGTTTTTATTTCAATGACAAACTGTCTCATGAATATTAAATATTTAATAATTTCAATGAATATGCAACCTAAAACGATACAATTTATGCTTAAGCATCAAGCCAGCTTTGTTGTTTTTCTTCACTTTTTCCTCCAATGTATTACAGTGGATTTGAATAACTTTACTTTATTTGTCCTTCCGCTGCAGCTGTAAAAGCAACAGAAAAAAATTGCTTTAATGTAAGAACTTAACTACTCTCTGTTATCCTTTCTATTGGATAACAGTTTTTAGGCGTGCCACGAGATTTCTTTTTTAATCCTTCCTGCATTTCTTTAAATTCAGTGTTTTCTTCCTTGCATTTCTTTAGAAGACCTCTCTTTCTCCTCCAAAGTCCCTTCCTCACAGTAGCGAGTCCCGGTTCTCCTTTGACACACATCCCTCAGATGCTGCATGTCTTCTAGCGAGAGTCTGTCAGTGTTGTGCAGAGGGTAGATACCTGGATGTTATATGAGCACAGCTCCAGAATATCTTGTGCTGTTTGGAGCGGATTCTAGAAACGGTCTGCGTTCATGCAGAGAAATGACATCTTGATGATGTGTATTGGCGTCTCTTTGGCATCTGTTGTGCCTAATGCTGCGAGAAATACTCCGATGCATCAGTCTGGATGGGATTTCTAGATATATGAATGGATTTAAAACACAATGAATACACAAAGACATGAGACGGCTAAAGAATATCAATGCTGTGAGGCTGCAGACTTTATGAAAGCTTGCGGTTTCAAATTCAATGATCTCGCCTTAATGTGACCGGATTTATTTGTCTGGACAAAAGCTTTATAGGGCTTATTTCGACAGCGCATTTTGGTTTGTAAAATTGAATTATATTGCACTGTAATGTATTATGGCTAAGTGTGGGAATTTACACTGCAGCAAATTATTCCTTAAATGAATCAAATCTTGCACGGTTGCAAAACTAAGTGAACTACATAGTCAGCATTGTAAGGGGTCATATGCACATTTCCACCACACGGGCAGATCCTAAATGTTCAAAGATACCTTCTTTGGTCAAAATCTAAGGTAGCGGTGCATGTGTGACATAACAAAAAGTGAAAGTTTATGATATAGTAAAATACAATTAATTTATTACCAAAATGCATTGGTAAAACTACTTTTTTTAAATGTATTATTTGTCCAATATCTGTGTGTGTTATATGTTTATGCTTATTGGAGTATTTGAATATTGTGTTGTTGACGTTAAGTTCTATCTATGTAGACATGAAGGCCGCTCATTAGGTTTGTGCCTGAGTAGTGAAGGGTGCAATGAATAACTGCACATTTAATTTGAAGAAACTAATTGAATTTAGTTAAAGAAGATGATCTATCCTGACCCAGACAAGCAGCAGAAGAGATAACGTCTAAAGAGAGTTTAAATGCATCTAGTTGTTCAGGACTCATGCATTTAAACTGATTTCAGCAAATGTTTTAAAGAAAGTTTGAGCCCCTGTATAACGCACTTCCACAGTGCCAGTGCATGACTTATTATACAATGTCTTTTTTTCTCTTTTATGCTGCAGCCCGGGATATCCAGGCTTGGGAGTATGTTCCATTAGGTCCGTTCCTGGGCAAGAATTTTGGGACCACTATCTCTCCCTGGGTCGTCCCAATGGAGGCACTGATGCCCTTTGTCGAGCCCAATCCGGTCCAGGTAAATTGGGCCGATTCTAAGTGTAAGAGTGAATATTTTGGGAATGGGATGACACTATAAAATGACACAGTCATTTGTTACTGCATTCCTAAAATGGGTTAAAAATATCTAGCACAGTACATTTCCATCTGCTTTGTTCTGCTATCAGTGTATTTTCTAGTTTCCACTTTATTTTAAGATCATACTCTAGCACTACATTACTGTATGTGATGCCTTTCAACCTCTATATGCTGTTTGAGAAGACTTCGTTTCTCAGGTTTTGAACTTTATATATTTGGTGGGACTTTCACTTATTTTAAGATCATACTCTAGCATTTCACAGAGACAGATTATGGTAGATTATAGAAAATGAATGCTTTGAGAGCACCTTCTCTTTAAACGCACAAGGATAATATATTTTTCCATATACAATTTTATAGGCCATACCATGAATATTAATTCTCAGCCCACTGGGACTTGCAATATTAGTGCATCTCTAATTTGACACACTACAGTTTGGGGTCAGGTTTTTTTATTTTTTTATAATTCTTTTATTTTCTAAAGGTGCATTAAATTGATATAAAAATTTATTTCATATAAATGTTGTTCTTTTGAACATTCTGTTGAGAGAATCCTGGGACAAAAACACAAAAATATGAAGCAGCACAACTGCTTTCAATATTTTAATAATAATAATAAATGTTTCTTAAGCAGCAAATCATTATATCAGAATGATTTCTGAAGATCATGTGACACTGAAGACTGGAGTAATGATGCTGAAAATACAGCTTTGATCACAGAAATAAATTATATTTTAAAACATGTTCAAATAGAAAAGTTATTTGACATTTTAATAATATTTCACAATTTTTCCAGATTTGTGTTGTTGATCAAATAAATGCCGCCTAATCATAAACATTAGAAAAAAATCTTACCAACCCAAACCTTTGAATGGAAGTGTATAGTATCTCTTTTTCCCCAAACCTGCTGTCTATATGTTGGCAGCGTCCGTACTGAAATACAACCTTGTAAGTGAATGATCTGGATCTCTCTGCACAGGCAGCAGCTGCATGTATCACACACAGAGCCTTTCTTCTTGCTGAATGGATGGGTGCCTTTAGAAGACAACATATTCATGTCTACCTTTGGTAGAAGCTCTTTGGTGCCTTTAAAACGCTGCCTCCATAGGGTTTGAGCTAAGTATCTGATTAGCACCTCTGGAGCGGCCATTGCAGACCCATTATCTTTAAAAATGAATGTCAGAGTGCGAATATATTCAACTTCACAGTCCCGTTACAGCTCTGTGGAACGCACTCTTCATCATCACAGACGGCAGAGTGCAGACTTTGCATATAAGCGGGAAATGAGACGTGCTAAAGGCCGTTCTTTGAGTTACTGCTTTGCTCTTTCTCTACAGCAGCCAGCCACTGTGAGCGAATGAGGCAAAAACACATCTGTTATTCTCTTTTACACTTTCATTTGATGGATCAGTGATTCTCAATGGGTGGTTTAGGACTGTTCTGATGCTTCAATGCTAATGTAGGTTTTTTATTATTATTATTTTCAGGAGTTCTTGATTTAAAAAAAAGCAAATATATATCGACTGTAACACTTATTGTGCATTTAGCCAAAAATAAATAAATTCATTAATAAATGGAGTCTTACATTTGAAAAATAATAGATTTTTTTTTAAATCAGTGTTATTTTAGAGTCATTGAGATAATATTTTAGTTTTTATTAATATTTTATTAAACCAGTTTTTGTCCATTTTAGTCAAAGTTTTAGTAATTTTGGTCATTTGTTTTGTGTTTTTGTCATTTTTAATATTTTATGTTTTTTAAATTTGTTAAAAAAATATATTTTCAGTTTTAGTTATTTTAGTACATTACGTTAAACTTATTAAAAGAAGAAATATTGCCTTGGTGGCAAGCTAAAATAAATATTTATTTTTAATATTTTATATTACATATATTAATATATATATTTGTTTAATTTAATTTTATTTCTGTTACTGTTACTTTAATAGTTTTAATTTGAGTTAACTGAAATAACCCTAGTTTGAATTCATTTACGTATTTCAACTCCATCACACAGCATTTTCTTATTTCCATCACTTATTTTAGTATCACTGATATTTATTAATGTTTTTTTATACATTTATGTATTACTTTGATCTTTTTCTTTCGTCTATATAGTATTTATTTATTTTTAGAAAATGAGAAGCACTGAGAAATAAATGAAAACGAAACGTTGTCTTGGCAACTTGCTGAAATAAAATTTTTTATATTTTTATTTTATTTCAAGTAATATATTTTGTTTTGTTTTAGTTAACTATAATAACCCTGATACAGAGCAGCAACCTATATATATATATAAAATATTAAATAAAAAAATAAAAATATTTAAGAGCCATCAAAAAAATGTGTGCATAGTTAAAACTGGTGTTGTATTTATTTATTTGTCTGCTTTATTTATGTTTTTGTCAGATGCACGTCTACATTTGAATGACCTGGATAACTAGGACAGCCATGACCTCTTGATGGAAATATTGATTTTCTGCCCCTGAGGAGACTTTATTTTCAGGCTTTGGCTGAGATGTGTTCTTACTGTCTGGTGAGGTTTCCTAATGTTATTTTCTTGTCATTTCAGGACCCTGCGCCTCTTCCATACTTGCGTCACGATGACCCCTACACGTTCAACATCAACCTGTTCATCACTGTGAAAGGTGTGTGTCAGTTCTGTAACATCTGTCTGTCATTATGCATACGCTGCATGTTAAAGCGCTCAGTCTAGTTCTTCTCGTTTGTTTCTCATCTGTCTGTCATTATGCATACGCTGCATGTTAAAGCGCTCAGTCTTGTTCTTCTCGTTTGTTTCTCATCTGTCTGTCATTATGCATACGCTGCACGTTAAAGCGCTCAGTCTAGTTCTTCTCGTTTGTTTCTCATCTGTCCAGGTGAGGGCATGCGAGAGGCCGCCACTATCTGCAAGTCCAATTTTAGGGTAAGAGATAGATTTGCATTTGTTTTGTATTGGCACACTGCTGTTTCACAAATAACTTACTGTACCCATTTAATTATACATGATTTTCTCTGGAAAAACTCCAGCATGAACCAGATATGGTTAAAATAAAAATAAATATATGATTGCATAGAGAAATTGCATAAGGCAATGATAAATATACTCTACACAATTATGCAGAATTGCTTGCCTTTTTGTTGAAAACGTTTGGTCATACTGGGACAAGAAACCACAAAATACTGACAATTTGGGTCAAATTGATAGTCTGATTACCCTTTGAACCCAATAGAGATTATTTTATCCGCACTGGAACTGTTTTCTGTGCATAAATACACACTCTTGCTGTTTATATGTGGTGTGTTTGCCTTGTCGTAAATTACCCCGTGCAAGTTTAAATTTGCAACTTCACGCCATTACCTAATTTGCATAATTCCATTAGTGAATCTGGCACTAAAACAACACAGATTGTGCAGAGCAAATAAACAAAGCTATTCATTCTTAGTGAAACTCCCCTCCGTCTCTGTGTTATCGGGTCTGGGAGAAACTCATTCCATTTCCAGGCTTTCTGTATCGTCACATGCAGAGAAAGCCATTTTCTCGTTTAGTAAGAGACAGCAAGCATGTGTCACGTGTTGTGTGTCTTCTCAGTACATGTACTGGTCCATGAAACAGCAGCTGGCACACCACACAGTCAACGGCTGCAACAGCAGACCGGGAGACCTGCTGGCATCAGGCACCATCAGCGGTTGCGCGCGTGCGTGTGTGCTCGGTGTGTGTGCGTGCGCCGTGTGTGTGTGTGCGTGCGTATGTGTGTGCGTGCGTGTTTGTGTGCGTGCGTGCGTGTGCGTGTGTTGTGTTGTGTGTGTGTGTGTGTGTGCGTGAGTGCAGTGTGTGTGTGTGTGTGTGCGCGCGCGCGTGTGTGTGTGTCGCGTGCGTGTGTGTGTGTGTGTGTGTGCGTGCGTGCCGTGCGTGTGTGTTTGAACTCAGTATGACTCTGTATCTGATGTGCATGAAGGGTCCTGAGAGCTTCGGCTCTTGCTGGAGCTCTCGTGGAGGGGGTCCAGACTATTGACCTCGGCGATGGAGAGACCAGGACCTTCCTGAGGATGGGGACGAGGTCACTCTCTCAGGTCTGTGTGTGCTTTGTGTAGTGTGTGTTGATGGAAATGTGATCTCTGTGATAAGGGTCACGGTTCTCTCTCTGTGCAGGTTACTGTGAGGGCAGGGGCTACAGAGTGGGCTCGGTCTGTGTGAGGGGGAAGATCCTCCTGCACATCAACACCATGAACAAATACAGGATTATTCATCATCTAATACTCACAGCCTTTTAAACCTGTGTTTACGTTCATAATATGGAGTATTTCTGAGAGAAACAGGAAATTCAATAAGATATCATGTATGGTGAAACTTGATTTTATCCATCTGGATTGATCGGATTGTGGAAAATATGTCATTAAATGTAATTAAATATGACGGAAAATGTAAAAGAACGTGTTTCTTTAGATAACCTTTGTGATCCTAAGAAAATATGAAGGTAAAGTAGTAATGCATCATGATGGCCTCCGTGTGCTTGAAAATGATCATTCATTTCTGCAAATGAACTAGTTTTTGCATAAATTACACACTTGAATTGCTTTGTCATTCTGTTACTGAAAAATAATTCAATAAAGTTACTGATTGCTTTTAAACTGTTTTAAGTCATGCTTTTTATTTCACAATTTTATTTTATGTCCATAAAATGTTTGGCCATTGCATGTTGCTGAGCTAATAATGCGATATGATAAAAATATACCACAAAGACTGGGTAAAACAGTACATTTCTAATTTTCATTTTTGCTTTTCATTATTGATTGAATTAATATATTTATAAGAATTTCTCTCACTTTATCTTGGATGGATTTTTTTTTTATTTAAGTTTTTATTGGACAGAGATACAATTCACAACATCTGACATTTAATGACATTTGTCACTTTTACAGCATTGCCAACTTATATTCCCGATTCAGGGGAAGAAAAACTGCTCAAAAAGTTGGATGGATTTATTTTTGATTAATTATTCAATTTGTATTGATGTGTTTTTTATTTTATTTGCACATTTAACATCGTACCACCATCTTTTTCCCCCGACACATTACTACTACTGTTTTATTCTGCACGTTATTAAACTACTTAGATTTAATTGTATTTTATTTTCCTACCATGCTATGGTGTTTTTAATACCTTTTTGGTTTTTGTTTGTTTTATTTGTTGCAAAATGCACTGCAATGCATTTTGGGATTGAGAAGGGTGAAGAAAGCATTGCAAAGGTGATAAAACAGAGCCAAGAAGAAACTTGAAGCTTTGTATGTAAGCAAGCTGATATTGTGTAACATTATACCTGCACATGTGATAAACAAGATGTGTATTGTTGTTGCTAGCAGCATCATATCTGATCCAGCGCCTGGCTGAGTGGCGGGTCACTGCTGGAGCTCGTGGGTTTATCTCACATCACCACATCATCATCAAGCCTCTCAAAGCTTTGAGTGAAGTCCATGACTGACGGAGGACGTCCGGTTCAGACTGAACAGACCTGAGTGTGTAACAACGTTCAGCAGTAATTACAGGTGCTTGGTAAACTGAACATTCACTGTTTTTACTGGTGCTTTTTCAGGTCGGTGATCTGAAAGAAGAATTCTGAGACTTTTATGAATGATGGTAATACCATTTTTGGACATGTATCATGACAAAATCACTTTTTTTGGAGACCATGTATGTTTTTTAATTATATTAATTTGTTATTTTATTTAAAAACATAATTGTTTTTGATGTGTACTTATTCCACTCATTCCACTACGTTGTTTTTGTTTGTATTTTATTTCCATTTATTTATTTTATTTAATCTCATGCACTATGGTGCTACCAAGTTTGTTTGGATGTGTAGTGTACCATGAAAAATCATGTTTTTTAGATAGGCACTATACTATTGAAATACATTTTTTTTTTTTTTCATGTGTATTTATAAATATTGATTATGCAATTTGTATTTTTTTATTTATTTGCACATTTCCCTGCAAATTACTACAATTTTTTTCTGCACATTACCTCTTTCATGGCACTACTTAGATTTATTTTATTTTTGTTGTTGTTTTTTAAATAATTTATTTATCTGTTTATTTTTATTTTTTGCACATTTAGGACACATTTACCATGGCATTTTTGCATATTTATCATGGAAATACTATGTTTTTTTAACTGTAATATTTACTATATTATCTTTGGTATTTGGAGTATTTACGGTATCACCATTAATCATGGTATCACCACAGTGCGTTTATGTAAGGGCAGATGGTACGGCTACTCGGAGACTAATTTAAACCGTTGACTCAAACTGAAAAATAAAATATATGATATGGAATATAGCTATTATAAATAAGTTGTCACAACAGGCTTCCTCTGCAATGAATCACTTGTATTGTATCTCCTGAGCTGCTAACAGATGGTGCGGAGCGTTTGGAGCCGTGCGGTGGAGATCACGAGGGCCATCTGAGAGTCATCAGAGGTCAGATGCTCCGTCCACGACTCCTTCAGCGTAAGTGTGAGCGCTCGTGTTGCTTTGCAGACAGATGGAAAGATCTGGGTTACTGTGTGTTTCTCTCCCTCTGTGATCAGACTTCTATCCATGAATCTTGGCGGCCTCGCAGATGGACCTCTAGCGCTTGACCTTTCACTTACTGAAGGAGAAAAGCAGGTGATAAATACAGTGTGTCTGAATACAGTGTGTGCTTCTGTGCTACAAATAAAAGTGTGGTGCTGTCAGCTCCGTTTAACATAATTAACCCTGGCAGAATGAAGCAGATTAACTAGTACAAAATTTCTGCAGATTTGAATCAGATTTATATATTAACATATTGTTATATTTTCCAATTTTCATTGTTTCATTTCACAGGTGGGGTTCATTCATTGTAGTGTGTGTGTGTGTGTGTGTGTGTGTGTGTGTGTGTGTGTGTGTGTGTGTGTGTGTGTGTGTGTGTGTGTGTGTGTGTGTGTGTGTGAAGTGTGTGTGTGTGTGTGTGTGTGTGTGTGTGTGTGTGTGTGTGTGTGTGTGTGTGTGCGTGTGTGTGTGCGTGTGTGTGTGTGTGTGTGTGTCGCGTGTGTGTGCGTGTGTGTGCGTGTGCGTGCGTGTGTGTGTGCTGCGTGTGTGTGTGCATGTGTGTGTTGTGTGTGTAAATGAAATTCATGGGAGACACATTTAATCAATGCAGAGGTACATTAGAAATGCAAATGTACAAAACGTGAAACATTTTTATTTCACACTGCATTTCAAAACACAGACCAAAAACAGGTGCTAAAAGCATGTCCACACAGATACAAAGAGACTTTTATTATTATTATTATATATTTTGTAAAAAGCTGTCTTTTTTAACTTCTCTTTAAGAATCCATAAGAAATATTTATTGAGCAGCAAATCGGCATATTCAGCTTTACATCACAGGAATAAATTATATTTGACAATATATTCACATATGAAATGGTTGTTTTAAATTGTAATAATATTTCACAATATTTCAGTTTTTACTGTATTTTTGACCAAATAAATGCAGCTTTAGTGAGCGTAAGAGACCTGGTTTCTTGTAAGTTAGTGTGCATCGCCCTCAACAGCAGCACATCATTACTGTTAGCATAATTCAGTGTGTGCTGCTGAGAGCTTTTATCCAGCTGCCCCTCATGAGTTATGGGCCTAAAGATACTGTGCCTCTAAAGATAATAAAGTATTGATTCGTGTGAGTTGTGTGGCAGTGCTGTTATACTGTGTGTGTGTGTGTGTGTGTGTGTGTGTGTGTGTGTGTGTGTGTGTGTGTGTGTGTGTGTGTGTGTGTGTGTGTGTGTGTGTGTGTGTGTGTGTGTGTGTGTGTGTGTGTGTGTGTGTGTGTGTGTGTGTGTGTGTGTGTGTGTGTGTGTGTGTGTGTGTGTGTGTGTGTGTGTGTGTGTGTGTGTGTGTTCAGTTAGCAGCAAACAGCTAATTTCAGAGCTTTCAAACAAATGCCTGAACACTGATGTAAACACATTAACACTGATTGGAAATTAAATAATTCAGCTATTAACAGACATGCAAACTGGATATGTTTTGGATGCACTATATGCATTACATTTTCATGGTTCTATCACTTTTATAGAGATGGATTTCACATTTTACCACAATATCAGTTTTAATATTTTTATGTTTTAATGGAAAACCATTGTATAAGTCTTACCTGTGTCCTCAACTTTAATTTCCATCCTGTCAGTCCCTTTAATTCTAATGTAGTTAATTTAATTCATTTTAATTCATTTATTTGACTATTTTTAATGGTTTTAAAAATCTGCATATATAGCCAGGGGGTATATTGGGCTAAACAGGAAAAAAATAAATAATAAATACAAATGTTTATAAAATCAAAAAAAAAAAAACTATGTTAAGTAAAATCATTAAAATGACAATAATTAACACATTTTACAGACGTCATATTGTTTTAAACAAATACAGAATAGTGTCAGCTCAATTCAGTATGAAAGAGTATAAATTTGGTGAAATCTGAGATGTTTTGTGGTAGTTGGACTGTGTCACTTTGAAATATTCAATCCTTTTTGATTAAATGACAAAAATATGTAAGATGCCAAATGATGGTTACAAACATATAAAAATGACCTTCACGTAACTCCCATTCTTTCAGAGAGCAATTATGGCCAAATTCAGCTCCTGACTTCATCCTTGTTCAATTTCCTCACCATTTCACACATCATCAAGTCATAATTAAGAAAGTTCAATGTCTTGAGTTTGACCACGGCACATTTCTGAAAGTCTTGTACATGCTTTAGCAGAAAGACTTCCTTCAGTTGAAGCGTATTGATTTTCTGAAGGGTAGACTTGAGACGGTTCTGGTTAGATGAGCTGAATTAGGTTCAGAACAGGAGAGACCTCTGTCAGTTCAGTGCACTATAGAGAAAGCTCTGACAGAGACAGTCTGTTTGGAGGGTGCATGTGGACAGAGCCCAGTCAGTAGGGATACAGTAACCTGGATGTTAGAAGACATAAACGGAGCAGCCTTTGAAATTAGTATGTGTATGTATAATTTCAGCATCACTGATGTATTATTATAGTTTTTGTTAATGCTTTGAATTTGTTTTTATATGATATTTTCTGTTTTAACTTTAGCTTTAAAGTTGTAGCAGTTCAAGTTTTTGTTTTTTAAAATATGTCTATAGTTATTATTATTATTTATTAGTTTTAGTAGCTCTTCAAGATAACTAAAAGAAAAACAAATGTTGCCTTGTCGACTACCTGAAATAAAAAAAAAATGTGTATATATATATATATATATATATTATATTTTTATATATATTATATTATCAGTGGACATTTTATTTTATTATCAAGTAATAAAAATTATGTTTTTTTTACTTACCCAAACATTTCCCTCATACTTCATCTTAAAACAAGTTCAGTTGCTGCCTTAAATGTTTATGTATCATCAAATTGGCAAATTATTTCAACTTAAAATATCCAAAACGTAAAAGGTGCCTTTTATGTTGCCAATTTTAGGCTATAAAATCCATGTTTAATGCATTAGACATGTGTTGCAGTACAGTGTGTACAAATCCCAAAACAAAAACCACAACTCATTTGATTATTTAATGCTCCATTTAGTTTCATACTGGAAGTTGAACATTGTTGCGAATGAAAAAATGGTGCGCAAAACATTACTGGGCTACATTTGATGAATAATTCCATTAGGCGAATGCACTCTTTCTGATATAATTACACTGAACGTAATTGAACCCTTGAAAGTGCTGCTTGATCATCTAAAACATGTACTCTGCATCATGAGCCACCTGGCCTAGAGTAGTCATAATGTCTGTCTGCTGTATTTCAAATCAGGACTCCAGTTTATGATGCAGCTCTTGTACTCTTTGTACTCGGACTCTATCAACTCTGGCACGACTAACTCAATATCTTATTAACTAAAAGAAAGTGTTTATTTTCAAAAAGCCTCGTAACCATTTATAATGCAAACCTTGAGAAGACTTAAGTAAAATGTTGGCCTCACTGCCAGGAAAATGATTTGTAGCATTTAGATGAATTGAACAGCAAACGCAAAGCTGAGGTATTCTTGGGTTGATCGATCACGCGGCACTGTTGGAAATACTCATGTTGAGAGGAGGGGAACTTGTGGTTATGATGCCACATATAACTTATATGATATAACTCATGATGCTTCATTTTGAGCGCTGAACATACATCTGTTTTTGATGAAAGTGATCATAACTTGCTGTCAAGCTCCTCAATACTACTGTGTTTGAATTTAGAGCACGTACAATGTGTCACTGTAATGCTTTTTGTCATTACCTTTAAAAAAATACTTCTGGTTGCGGAGATAAGACCTTCTTGACAGGTAAAGGATTTGAGATGTAAGACCTTTTGTAAGACTGCTGTGTCAGTGAGGCTTTCTATCGGTGGATGATTTTAGACAAAGGAATCGGTTCTTTTGAATTCGTTCAAACAGATGGTTTCGATGACTCTGCTTGTGTAAAGGGGTCATGAATGGAGAAATCAAAATTATCTTAATCTTTTCACATATAAGAGGTCATTGTACTATAAAAAACATCCTGTATAAGTTTCAGATCTCAAAACGTTGTCGTTACTCTAAAAGCAGCTTATATTGAAGCCAGTCTGCCAAACCCACATGTTCTATGATGTAATAGTGTGGATAAGCACCGCCTCCTCAGAAGAAGATCGACGTCACTGCCTGTTTAGCCCCGCCCACCGATTCACACACACAGTGTAAATAACGAAAGGCAAACGCTCAGGTCTACACAGAAACCAAATGATAACGATGCTCCGAAGACAACAAGACACTGCGCAGTGCCAAGTTGTAGAAAAACAGTATGAATGTTTTAATGAAGACTTTAATTAAAAACTCATTTTATCGTGGATTCGTTTACAAAATAGAAACAATTCGACACAGGATTTTCAAAAAGATTGAAAACTAAAAAAGGATGCTGTGCCGACTATATTGGATCCGGCAGTAATGTCACAAGCGTGAGTAATTGTTTTTATTACGTGGTCACTATTGCTTTGTCTGTTCAACACATCGTTTGATATGTACTGAATTTTAATGTTTTTTAGCCTACAACAGCAGCACCTGTGAAGGATGTTGGCTGTAAAACATACGCAAGTGTTAGCCAATCACAGCAGTGGGCGTTTACTTCTGAGTCTACAATCGGCCACGCCTATTCAAACAGTGCTCTGATGAGGGGGGTCAAAAACAGCTCTATTCCTTCCTAAATTATTATGATTTTAATGTAAAAATCTTGATAACATTATAAGTGGACCTCAGAGAACAGTACAACATAATACCAGAGGCACGCCATGACCCCTTTAATACACAATGAGATGGTAAGCATATATGACTGAACCATGTGTTGGTTAAAAGAGTCATTTTTATTGTTTATTCGACTTGTTCCGACTCTAAGAGGCGGTTCTCGTTTTAAAGCATTGTGAGTTGTTAATTTGAGAAAGAATCACTCGTTGCGTACTAATTCGTCTGACGGATGACGTATAGGCAAACACGTTGGTTCTTCTGAATAGATGGTTTCAATGATCCGCTTCGTATTTGTGTTGTTATAACTGTCACACAGTAACATCGTACACATATCTGACAGACATTTATCAGTTTATCATGAGTCAGTGAACTGTTCATTCGGCTTGTTTCGAGTCAGGCTGAATGAGTCGGTTTGAGAACCGTCGTATATTGATTGATTCATGAGTGTCTGAATTGCTAATGCTAGAAGCACTTACCCTGCGTCCCAATGTTCATGCTATCCACACTATCTGCCCTGAATAGTATTGGAAATTACTAATATCACATCGAATTTAGGATGGATAGTGTGCACATTGGGACGGAGGCTTAGACTGAATAATAAGGCTGAATTGTGGAAGAATCGCTATGCTCCGTTCCGGTTCGTTTGATTCATAGAAGAGAGCGGCGTCATCAGAAATGCACGTTACGTCGGTGACGCTGTTGGTAAACATTGGTGCGAACGCACTGTGGAGGATGATACAATGACTGACAATATCATGAGAATAATATTATATAAGTCGCTGATGTGCAAGTAGAAATGCAACTGAACTGTTCTGAACATAGAATTTGCAAAATAAAAACACGTTCAGTAAAATATTTCCCCCTTTTTTCATTAATTTAGTAAAAATGTTTAACTTCATCATGTATGGGTGGAATTCATTAGTAAATTGCACCCACGATAATATTAATATTATCGTACCATACTCGCATTTTAAGATGGGAACACAAAAAATTTAACTAAATTGAGAGTAAGCTCAATAATGACACTGTCTTCTGTAGTGTTGGTTTATAACTGAATTAAATTAACTTTACAACACCGTTATTGAACTGAATAGAATCACTGTTGAACTGAATTGTGCTGACAATATTCTGTATTTGCTTTGCGTATATATTTTGTTTAAATTAAAAATGGATTAATTTTGCAACACTGTTATTTTTCTGTTCATTACTGTGAAGCTGCTTTGAAACAATATGGAGTCTATTATCTAAAATGCTAAATACATGTGATATAACTTGTTTATACTCGAAAATTGTAGTGTGAGCCCAATTAAATTCCCATCATAAAGCTTTTAGATTTCCGGTGGTAATATTTGTAGTGTACTCACCAATGGTTGGTGATAATTCAGCCAGATATATTGGAATTATTATTATCTTTATTGTGGTTAAGAACAGACATGCTGCACATTTGTATTTTCTCATCAGACAGGACACTGGCATTTAGTTGCTTTGTCCTTCGCATGAATGAAGGATACATTCATTGATTCATAACTTCATTTATATGACTTCAGCTGAGGCACTTGATATCATGCAGTGCAGACTGTTTGCAGTGCATCAAAGACAACAGAATCAAACCACATCAGGGGATCAGATCGTAAGAGACAGATGCTCGTGTAAAGACAACAGAATTCAGGGGATCATCGTCGTGCTAAAGACAACAGTTTATGGCGTTTTTGATCTTTAGCAGTTTCCACAAGGCCTTCAGGCAAGGTTTTAGTCTTCTTGCAAAACGATTAAGATCATACTTTATTCAAGTCTGTGAATGTGAATGCTTGATCAATGTATTGCTGTCCCATGGTGAATACTGTATTCGCAGGGGTTCTACTCAAGGGGGCGATAGAGTTACCTGCAAATTACTGTGCCAATAAACCATAAATAAACATGCTGGCTGTTAACTAGCCTTTTATCAAATTGTTGCTCCACCACGACTGTGTAAAAGAAAGTTGACTTTAAGAAGACATCTATATCACCCCTTATGGCAACGCTAAAAATGCAGCTTTGTTTGCGTACAAAATTACGTAGCTAGATATGTTTTCCATGCTTTACTTGAATGTGTATCTCATTTATCGTTATGAAATATAAAAATATACATATGCTCCCTTGTTTAACTACAAATTCATGATGGCTGTGAGAACGTCGGGTTAGCGTGGTCTGATTTTGGCTTGTTTGTGCTTCGTTTTGGAGTGATTTCAATTTACTGAAGCCCTTCCGGGGCAGGAGCAAAAAAGAGGATATGGGTGTCAAAATCAACTTCATTGCAGGATGCATGCCTTCTTGTTTAATACAGTGTTGGTTGGGAAGAATTCAACTCCGTTTCCATAAAGATGTCTTCAACGCTAGTGATGCTGTATGCAAGCAGCTCCCACAGATATCTGTGTACTGGTTGAAACATGATGTTAGGGTTTGATTGAATGCAGGTGCATGTTTATTTTCCGCGGTCATGGAAAACGTGATCTGCTAGTCGTCCAAGTGCTGTTCCTCCCAGGTGGAGGTGGGAATGGCACTGTAGGGGTCCATGATGACTTTGGCACAGCGGATGATCATTGCCACCAGCAGCAGACAGAGGAAGGCGATGCACGCCAGGGTCAGACCGTGGTCCACGTCCACAAAAGCGGGGTCTGGCGTTGTCTCCTCCATCGCTTCGGTCTGTCCGCATCAGTCCGGGCCTCTGCTACCATCCTGATGGCTTATCTGTGGGTGAGGAGACGGAGAGAGAAGTAAATTGCTGCCTGCCAGAAAGTCCACTAAACTGAGCTGGCTGAACGAATCCATAATGGACTTTAGGTTCAGTAAACCTTAAGGGTGTGTTCACACTTGGCGCACAAGAGCGCTTTTCTAGTAAAATAAAAATCTGGCAGCGTTTTGGTTACAAATAGCAGCCGAGGGCGTCTTTTGTTGCTATAACAACAGATGCAATGGTGGCCTAGCGCTGTGTGCTGCAGAAATGTCAGATTTTGAAGTTAACGGGGAGGGTATGTCGGTTCACAACGACGTTTGTGGGAGCACGACATTATACGGGGAAGGAAACTGTATGGTGCTTCCAACAATTTAGTTCCAGGAGCTCCGGTTGGATGCTCCATTATTTCTCGTTGTTTTTGTTGTTATGGACATGACTCGCCACTCGCTTGTCATTGGTCAGCTGTCATAAAGGCACTTGACGACGTAGGGAGTTTTTTTCAGAAAAGTTTAACTTTTTTCAACTTGAAAAGACGCTCTGAGCTGCAGAAAAAGGTGCCGGTGTTCTGACGATTTGTGCTAACCGCTCAGATTGTGCTACCTCCCATTAAAAAAGATAGGTAGCACAAATCGATAGCGAAAAATGCTACCTATCAGATTGTGCTACCAGCATCTTTTTCATGTGGTTTGAGGCTTTTTTCATTCCCATACCTACCCTTACCCTAAACCTACCCGTCCACACCTACCCTTACCCTAAACTTACCCTTAAAACAATACACATATATTATTGGTAGCACAATCTGATAGGTAGCATGTTTTGTCGGTACACCGGCGGTGGCTTTTTAAAAAGCGCTCAGGACATTTTTGAAAACACGGTAAATTTACTCAATTGGATTATAATGTAAAACAGACGCTGGCAGCTTCAAAAAAGATGCCAAGTGTGAACATAGCCTAAACTGGAATTACCACAGATCACCTGTATTGTGTGCTCTGTCAAGGGGCCGTTCATTTAGGACATGGTTTACATACTTTGAGCTATTTTTCAATTGTTTGGTTTTGTCAGTTGAATGTTTTGGCCAGATTTTCAGCACCTCTGTGTGGCGTGAGAGAGGAGTCATATGTCGATATGACTGTAGAATTAATAAACCAACAATCATATTTAGCTCCTGTGTATACATGGTCAAAAAACTACAAACTGCTGACTAATGGTCATAACTCTAGCTAAACTCATTTTAAATGGGCACAATTCTTTCAACCAATGCTAATGACTTTAAAATGGCCTGATATTAGATGATAACTGTCTTTTCCTAAACCTACCAACAGTTTTGTCAGTGGATGGAACAATTTCTGTCTTTCAGAGAAAAGAAGCTATTTGTTAATGCATTATTAAATATAAATCTTATTACCAGTTATTAATAGAGGTCCACCGTTATTAGTTTTTCTCTGGCCAATGCCGATATTTAGAAATCAGGGCAGCTGATGGCCGATATATGATGCTGATTTTATATATTTATTTTTCTTAATCTCATAAAAGAGAGTTGGGGTAAATGATTATTGTAGGGTAAGATATTAATAGTAATAATAGCTAATAATACATGGCTCATAACTGAAGCACCTTCTCAACACAGTTCTGAAGCATGCTTTTTGTTTATGTTTGATAATAATAGCTTGTTTTTTGATGTAAGAATCCTGATAACATTACAAGGGGACCTCAGAGAACAGAACAAAATAATAAAAAAGCAGTTCATGACCCCTTTAATGCATACACATAAACTCTATAATCTTAGTATTGCATCACTTCTCGTTACTTCCCCTTAGGATGATTCTTCATTTGTTTATTTGCATTATGCATCTGCTAAATTAATAACTGTAAGTGTTTATTTGCCATTGCTGTTGTACGGTAATGTGTTTTATAGTTTGTAATAATACAGCATGCTGCATTTATGGGGTTTATGAATCATTGATGAGATCATTAAATAAGTATTATGAATGTGATGTTCAGTCATTATAGTGCTTATTAGTAATTTAAAAGAAGTGCGCAGTGGTGAAAATGTTTTGCATGATAAGAGTGAGCACAAAGCATGCATTAGTCTCTGTGTTAGAGAGCAACATTTAGTGCAGTGCTGCAGATCATCCCTAAACAGCAGACGGAAGATGCCAAGTACTATTTAGTTGAGATTTTTTCCTCATATATATATATATATCTGGGTTAAGGATAAGAGTGTAATCGATTCCTATCGGATTAGTCAGATTGCGTGTCTCTTTTATTCATCTGCTGCAGCTTCGGTCAATTTTATTGTCTGCACACAAAAATGGAAACAAATAAACCCTGTGGCTAATGCATTTCTTATTAGCATTGATTATATTTTACTGTCCTTTGATTATTGACTCTAGTGTGTGTTGCATAAACGTCATTTGTGCAAGGTCACATTGCTCAATAACAGGTAGTAGTTGAATATGTTTACACAAATATATTTAAAACATTAAATATACAACAAATGCATTCAGCTGGCTGTGGCTTTTTAACCTTCTGAAAAGAGAAACTGTTTCTTTTGGGCCTTTATCCATAATATTGATTTCTCCAGTCATCTCTTCTGAATCAGGAGATAAATATGCACAGATCAAGCACTGGTTACAAGCGAAAACAGTGCAAAACCAGTCTAGATAAGTATTTCAGTGTATTTTGATGTGAGAGGAAACACAGGGGATGGACTTTTCACTGGAGGAAGCTTTTTCATGGTTTATGGACTCCTTGATAAAAAGCCTTGATGGAGTTGTTTCTTACAGACGCACAGCTTTTCACTTCACAAGACAAATAACTGATGGACTGGAGCGGTGTGGATTATTGTGATGTTTTTATCAGCTGTTTGGACTCTCATTCTGACGGCACCCATCCACTGCAGAGCATCCATTGTTGAGACAGTGATGTAATGCTGAATTTCTCCAAATATTTTTGATGAAGAAACAAACTTATCTACATCTCGGATGGCCTGAGGATGAGTGCATTTTCAGCAAATTTTCATTTTTGGGTGAACTATTAATTTTTTTTATCCTAAGTTTATAAAAGGTTCATGGATCAGAACTTTTTTTGCACCATTTGTCCAAAGATGGGAGAAAAACTTGATACCGAGAACACTGCAAAGGTCACTGTTGCACTCTATTAGTCCTGCAGCTCTGCTGGGTACGAATGATCTTTTATAGGCAACGATGCTCAACATGTACAGGCATTATTTGAAGTCATTTTAAGTGACATTATGTGAAGTCAATGAGGGAACACTTTTAATGTGACACGAAGCACAAAAACTATCAGTCTTCTTTTTTTCATGCGAGTTATTTTGCAAGAGGCCTTGGTTTTCTGTATATTTTATGTGAATAGAAAAGCTTTTATCAAGAAATCGTGGGAGTTCTTTTAGTGTACTTGAGCTAAATAATGAGGTCTAAACATGTAATGCTCTTTAATGCAGTTCACTCAATGTACAGCACATTTCTCATTTATCACAATGCATCTGAGCGCCAAATTCAATATGTGATGCTTCACCGAGTCTTCACGAGGAGGCATGATGCTGGATATCAATATGATGATATATAAACCTAATGACCTCCATTTGAACTCAAAACAATATCAGTAAACACCAAGAATTGATCAGAAATAGAAAGTACCTTTAGCCCAAATAGGCTGGTGTGAGCCATTTTAATGAAATGTAGTAACACTTTAGTGTAGGATCAACTCTCACTATTAACTAGTTGCTTATTAGCATGCATATTAATAACATATTGGCTGTTTATTAGTTCTTATAAAGCACATATTCTGCATGACCATATTATACATCCCTAATCCTACTTACAGCTACCTTACTAACTATTAATTAGTATTTTATAAGGCAGAAGTTGTAGTTAATGGTTTGTTAATAGCAAGAATTGGACTTTAAAATAAAGTGTGCCTGAAATGATTGTTTTTGTCACAATATTAATGTTATTTATGTATTAAATGTTGTATAATTCAGTGAATTTAATGATAATTCATCTTATTTTATTTATCGTAAAATGGATAGTTACAACTGTAAATTCTGATATTAATAGTGAGTTATGGATATAGTGCTGTAAATGTTTGCTGTTATGAGGTCTTCCCCATCTTAAGGTCTCTGCACACTGAGTCCAAACTTTTCGTCCGTCATAAAAAATTCGGAGCAGGTTCGATTTTCTGCGTTTTCGCATCCGTAGCGTGCATTTTGATAGAAAGATGAGGAATACGGAGAAATTCGGACTCTGTGTGCAATGACCTTTACTTTGTATTTTTGCATGATTCAGTGTTTTCTTCTCACTTTTGCATGTAAATAATGTAAAGTAGACCAGCCTGATGTTCTATCAGTCGCTGTCCTGTCTCATTTGTATGATATTGCATTAGTTTTCTGGTGCAAAACCACTAGTTTGTAGTACAAACCCAACAATGTGCATGGAAAAATCAACGTAAATTTGAACATAAAGCCAGCAACACTTGTGGAATAGAGAAATCAAAGAATAAAAAGTAGCGATAGATAATCACACCTTTATTATGTCAATGCATTTCAGCACTCAGGCCTTCACCAGGGCTAAAAAAAATCCATTCAAATCAGAAAGAGAAAGTTCAAATGTGCAATCGACCAGTAGGGAAATCAAAACAAGCTCTTTGAATTCTCTGTTCCACAAGTGTTGTTGGCTTTCTGTTCAATAAATGTGACATTGCATTAAACCAGTTTGTATTCTTTGAGCTGTTTTTCAGAGTCTATTTTGTAGCATTGTCCAATTGATGCCCTCTTCTTCAACACAGCACTTTTCCTTTTCTCCCATGGTGCAACAGACTTCGGAGCGGTCTCATTGGGAACCGTCCCACATTGCAGCTGTGTCAGCATGTTTGGGATTATCCCTGCCTTCATCAAGCCCACCAGCTCTTTCAGGTCTTCGGTGAGGGCTGGTCTTTAAGTGGACATGCTGTTGGGAACGGTAATTAGTGTTCACTCAAGGACGCAGGCAACAGTAACTGTGGCAGTAACTGTGGCAACCGCATTAGCAATTTAATGGAGAATTACTGCCGTCCCCGCCAACCAGAAGAAAACCTTTCATCGCTGAAGTAACCCACAAAAATCATTTAGAAACCGCTTTGTTTGGGGGGATAAAACGTGTCTGCTCCGAGATTATCTCTGATAATCAACTAGCTCTGAGGGATCTTCTACATTTGTCCATTCAGTCCTTTTCTGCAACATTTGAAAGGAGATGAAAAGCTGATAAAAAGGTTTAATTTTTCGGTGTTTGCTACTGAGTTTCTCACTGGAACCAAAACCAGTTCTTGACAAGCTAATTAAAAACAACACTATCAATATGGTGCATAAAAAAAGAAAAATACATCCAACATTTGTGAAACTAAGGCAAACATCTATAGAGCTGTATTCTGATAAAAGGAGACCCAGAAACAAGCACTTCTGGCTCCATCGTCCCAGAGGCTTCTTGTGGTTAACACAATGTTTTCACGTTTATTCTACAGCATAAAATCCATCAGTAATACATGAAAAAGCCATTCACTAGACCGCTTTTACAGCCTTGTTGTGTTTATACTCTTTCAAACTATCCTAATTCAAACTTTTAGGGAAATGTTTTCTTAAATTATGATTAAAAGAGCCATTTGAAGCTCAATGGCAGTGGCGTTAAAGTCGAGCAACCCTGGTGAAATCATTTACAGCCTGTGTTTAGCTTATTGCTTCTGCTGATTGTATTTTAGGCTTCAAAATTCATACGAGTTGTGTTCATTTCTGAATAATAGTTTTTTTTGTGTGTGTGCTAAAATCCAAGTCATATTATCACACTATAGTATAACAGTTAATATTTCTTATATGTTAATATATTAACAAGCTGGAAGTTAAAGATGAAAGTTTTTGGTGTTTAGTAATGTTGTGGCTTTGAGGCTAATCAATGCACTCTCTTTGCATATTCCCTTTAAAAGCTGACAATAAACGTTTTAGCAGATATATGCATTTGAAATGTACAATATTTATTTTACAGAAAAATGATCCAAAACAAGTACGGATGACTAATGGCTATTCTGAGATGAAACATCAACCGCAACAGCATTTCTCATTTGAGATGAGACACTACAGGAGCTAGGTCCGCCTGGCCGGGTGGTGTAGAAATAATCTCTCTCTGAATGTGGAGAGAAGAAGGAATTGTTGTTGACCAGAAGTGCACACTCAGGCTCCTGCGAAAACGGTGCGATGTGGAGAGAGCGCGCACACCAAGTTCCTGTGTGCACATCACAGGACCTCTCCTGGAAACAACACTCAGCACTGCCAAGAAAGCACAGCAGCGTCTCACTTCCTCCGCAAACTCAGGAGCCAGAGCCCCGACCCCATCATGTACCTTCTAACGAGGCACCATGAAATCTGACTAGCTGCATCACTGTGTGGTATGGCGCATGCAACGCGTCCTGCCGCATCCTTCAAAAAAAAAAACGTTGAGAGCTGAGAAGATGTTGGTGTCTCTCTCCCCTCCCTCCAGTGACATCTACAGCACCGTCTCACCCGCAAAGCCTCAGCATTGCAGTTATCCCACCCACCGTCACATAGCTTTCTGCTTGCCAAGGGAGGAGACTGCGGATCTCCACCAGACAAACAGACAGAAAGACAGCTAATCCACCAGCTTGCAGAAGTGAACTCCCCTCCGTCTTGCCCCCCTCCCTCTTTTAAACCCCACGCACACGAACTGACACTACTACACCCAGTCCACCCCCCCCAATGTCCACACCCCCAGGTCCCCCCCCCCCCTTACAACTGGACCCGAAATGCAGCACTGAACGATTTACCTCATCCAGCATTGTCTGTAATTTACTCCCTACAGTCATAAAGACTGTTTTTTTCTTGCACTACTCGTTTCAAGTTTTTTTTTATTAACTGGTTTTGCACTTATATGCCATGGCCTTATGCCACTACTTTATCTATCTCTTTTTATTTTAAATTTTAAATTTTCTACAATGTCCTCATTTGTATTCTGTAAGTTTGTATGTACATATGGTTCAAACTAAGTATTTGAAGTCTTCTTTTTAATGTTAACGTGCACCAAGGGCCTAGAGTAATGCAATTTTCAATTCTCCTGTACGTAGCGTACAGTGGAACAATTGGCAATAAAGCTCTACTACACTACACTTTCAAGCGACTAAAAGCCAACGGAAATATCTGCACAGTATACATCCTGGGAAATGAAATTTTGTGATTATGTTGCTTGCAAAATGTATTTATTTATTTTTTCTGATTGCTATTTTTGTATGACAGTTATTGGAGAAATTGCTGTGGCCTGCATCATGCATTAGTTTCAACCGAGGTGTAGAAATAAGGCTAAGTAATACTTCTTTTTTGTTTTGCATACGTTAGCGTACCGCACAGTCGTACGCACTGCCCCTGCAAAGTATACTTAATTTGACTCGTAACGCATACAACAGACGTTCGACGCATGTGCCAAATAAAATACTCTCCAGGTCTTGAGGGGCAGTAGGGAGAGTTATGAAGATTACAGGGTGATGAAGGAACACGGAAGAAAAAACCAAAAAGAAACAATAGTTACTTTCCCGGTAATTAGTTATTTTATAAAGATGTAACTCAGTTACTAATTTGAAAAGTAGCTGTAAATAACTAATGACTTTTTAAAAGTAACGTGTCCACACTGCATACTATAATCACCATGAGTTATTGCTTGTCCTTTGTTGAATAATAAAAAATATAAAGAGCTTCAAATAATACATATTAAATCGCAATATTGGTAAAAAAAAATGCAATTATATTATTTTTTCCAAATCGTTCAGCCCTAATATATACATTTACATGGGTTATGTATTTAGCAACGCTTTTATCCAAGCAATTCAGCTTTACCTTTTGCTTTATCTGTATGTGTGTTTCTGGAAACGATCCCAAAACCTTTGCGCTGCTAACCAATGCACTACCACTGGAGCCACAGAACACCACATAAGATTTTCAATCTTTTGTTTAAAGTAGCCTCTTCTCTCACCAAGCCTGCATTTATTTGATCCAAAATACAGCAACCAGTAATTGTCACGGATCTGCTGTCCTACTCCCTTTCCATCACAGCACAACAACGGGCCCTCACCTGGTAACACTATCATGATTGAGCTCGACCTGCAATCACTTACCAACTGCCCTTCATAGCTCACTCACATCTGTCAACAGTGGGCTGGTCTCAAGGATGCAAGGTTCTCTATACTGGTCGATGCCTACCTATTGACCGTGCCTCGGATCTCGTCCCTGCCTGTGGAAACGCAAGCGCTTGGAACAAGTTACACGTTCATCCTGCTTCCGTGCATTCTTGTTTCTCTCTTATGTTGGAAGAGCCTAGGTAATTGAATAAATTACCTTTGACTTGCAACTACCTGTCTGTTTCCTAGCTACCATATGCGAGAGAATATTGTGAAATATTTAGACTATTTAATCCAAACAAGTTATTTGTTTTGAATATATTTTAAATTGTCGCGTATTCTGTATCAAAGCTGAGTTTTTGTGCAATCTGAGATCCTCCAGTATTGACATGGGATATTTTCGGTGACAAGTGGTCTCTAAAAAACAATCACTGAGATAAATCTTTTTGCAGCCGTGTGATCATTTAAGCTGTGGTAGTGGTAGTAGGCATTTGCAGTATTAACGACTCAGTCATTGAGGGTGCTAGGCAGCTGTCGAAGCTGGGATGGAGATAACACCAGTGTGTGTGAGGCAGAAACTATAGTGCCACTCAGGCCTGACATGAAGAACAACTCAATTTACCAGCGACTGGAGGGGAAATACTCTCTATACTGCCGTGTTTGAGCCTTTGTGTGCCCAGAATGGAAGCTGCAATAATAATATCATTTATCATGGCAAGGTAGGGGATTGTATAGAATTTAGCCGTTTCATTATATTTCAGATGACACTTTTACCATTTTTTCTTTAAAGTGAAAGTGACGTGACACAGCCAAGTATGAGGGCAGTTTATGCTGCGGCGCCCGGGGAGCAGTTGAAGGTTCGGTGCATTAAAATGAATATAAACATAATAATAAATATTTATTTTATTTATGTGTTTTTCAGTAAAATCTGCAAATAATTCAAATAAGATCCATTAATTTGAGCAGCAACCCTGCATAACATATCAAGACTTGTTTTTTATAGATTTAATGTTGAATTTTTATTCTTGCACTTGCAGATTTTATACTCATTTATACTCCTTTTTTTTTTACAAACAAGTGTTAAAAAATTCTTGCATTAAGACAAAAACACTCATTAAACATTATTTTGAAAAAGTATTAATATCTAAGATAATAATCAAATAATGTAATATATTCTGAGGATTTACAGATATTACTGTAAAAACGAAAATGTCTGGATGTAAAAAATGTAATTAAGTAATAATGGACAATGAATGAAAATATATTAATGTTTTTACTTATTATCTTGTTTTGAATTGCTGTGAATTATTTATTTGAATATTTCACATTTAATTTAAGCAATTTATTGCAATGAAACTCTGAACAACCAAGTTAAAACAATGTGTCTGAAATTTGAAGTACATTAATCCGATAGCTCACAACCTGAGAGATTGAGTCTTTTTGACTGATTGAAGACAAAGCATAAGAGTAACGTCGTTTGTTCATGAATCAGACTTTACAGTGTAAGTATAGTGGGACTATATATTGTTTTACAGCACTACAGGTCGTGTTTTACGCTTGCTGTTGCGTGTGACTATAGTGGGAATGCTGTGAATGTATTCTAGTCTTTCTAATATTTTGTGAGTTTTTTATGTTTTATTCAGACTGCATGCTCAAACGTTTCGTCGCTGTTTCTCTGTACATTCAGTCATGCTGTTAGTGTATTATAGTACAGTGTTCCCTGCGCTTTGGCAGCAGAATACAGACATTCAGACACTATTAATCAAACTGAAAGTCATGGAAATCATTATTTTTGAACAAACACAACTGGTTCTTGATTCCCAGCTGTACTCACAGCCATCTGGTCAGAGATGAAGCCCAGAGAAAGCGCATCTGTTCGGCCCGGTCCTGCAGAAGTTACACACTCACACTTTCTTCATGGTTTGTTCATTAGATCTGGACGTTACAGTGGGACTCGAGACCTTTCACACTGACCAGCAGCTCCTCCATTCATTTCCTTTGCATTAACAACCCCATAATACCTCTCACACTTTTCCTTCAGCCTCCCTTTTTCCTCTTATTATGGTCAATTTCTCTCTCGCTCTATTCCCACTGGTTTCTCTCACTCTCTGCTCTTGCCACATCTTCTATCTCTCTGCATGTTGCTCCAACTCATATTCTGGATTATTATTTCTGTACGACACATCAAGAGTTCAAGTTTAATGTGGACAAGACTCTGTTGACCCTTTTCTATAGGTCTTTGTTGAGTCGGTTGTTATATTCTTCTTAATCTGCTGGTATGGTCCATCACTTTAAAACAAAACTCAATTTCAAGGTAATTAGGGTGAGCAGTTGCATCACAGTTCTAAGCAGAAAGGCCTGGGTGAACTTTATCAGAAGCAGATGTTAAGAAGGGTTGAATCTATCCTGTCAGATAGTTCTCATCCTTTACAGGCTGAATTACAGATGTTGACATCGGGATCTCGCTTTAAACTCCCAAATTGAGAACCAACCGATATAAACACTCTTTTGTACCTGCAGCCATTCTGCTTCTCAATTCTAAAACACAACTATTGACTTACCATTTATTGATTGCTTACTGTTTTTTTATTGTTTTTAGCCATGCCTGCAAGGTTTGTACTTTGTATTGTGTGTGATTTGTACTATACTATCTGCTGCACAACGAATTGCCCCACTGGGGACAAATAAAAGTAAAAGTAAAGATCATTTGTACAGGGCTTAACCCTTGTATTATGTTAAAAGACTGAGTTTAGCCCTATTCTGACGGTAATTGTTTCTCAGCGGGACGTAAGTGATTTTAATGCCGTCCGAATCCAGGATATCTGTGTTTTTTCTCTCACCACCCCAGTAAAAATTACCACGGTCGTCCGAATCCACATCCAAAATTCAGTGTTTAAACCCTTTTTGAGCACTCCCGAACATTGTACTTCGGGGTACTTTGCATATATATTTATTTCTGAAATTCTGGAAATTATTTAAAACAACAATACTTCATAACTGCTCCACCACAGCGACTGGGAGCCGAAAGAGAAGAAAAGCATGGGTCTTTATTATGGCAGAAGCAGGTATGCAATACAATTTTAAATTGTGTATTGTAAACAGATATATATTGCGTATAATTATATAAAACTATAGCGCGTCTATTTCCTATTTTTAAACAGAAGATTAAATAATCAAATAATAAATAGGATTATTATAAAATATGCTTGGGATAATAAGAACACATTTTACATAAGTATTTTTAAATACATTTTACACAAATAAGAATACATTTGTAAATAGAATTAATTGATTTACAGCAGACAATCATGTGACTGGCCACGGGTTCGTAGATCACAGAACTCACTCCTCCACTGCTATCTGAATCCATGAGTTTTAGCACTGAGAGAAACATGTCCGTATGAGAAACAATAACCGTCCGAATCAGGCTTATGTCTTATGTTCCAGGTCAGATTGATCCAAACTGAATCCAAGACAATTTATGAGAACATATGTGACGCTGGACCACAAAACCAGTCATAAGGTTCAATTTTTTTTCATTGAGATAATACATCATCTGAATAAATAATATTTCCATTGATGTATGGTTTGTTATGATCGGACAATATTTGAAATCTGGAACTGAGGTGCAAAAAAATCTAAATATTGAGAAAATCATCTTTAAAGTTGTCCAAATGAAGTTCTTAGCAATGCATATTACTAATCAAAATTAGGTTTTTATATATTTACAGTATGAAATTTACAAAATATCTTCATGGAACATGATCTTTACTTAATATCCTAATTATTTTGGCATAAAAGAAAAATCCATAATTTAGTATTTTTGACCCATACAATGTATTTTTGTCTATTGCTACAAACATACCCCAGCGACTTAAGACTTTTGTGCTCCAGGGTCACATATATAATACTACTTTTGTCTTTCTACTTCAAAATGTCATGTTTTCAATGTGTTACTTGCCCTTTCTTTGTAATTAATAGTGAAATTAATTAGCAATTTGTTTCTACACCATTTGTTTCAGTGTAGTTCAGAAACAGACATAACAAATTACATAATTAGCAGGCATGTTAATGACCCTAAATGAGAAATAGTCACACTATATCAATAAAAACAACCCTGTGGACAGCCATGGGAACTTGTGCATTAGCACAGTCAGCAAAAGATGTCAGACACAGCTGAGCACTTCACAGCATCCCATCATTTGATTTCACGTGTCTGGATCAGACGATTGGGGGCAGCTGAGGTGATCCAGCCAAAGGGCCTTAAATCAGTTCCCCACAATCCCCGTGGATAAAGCCCACACGCGTTCACTTGTTCTGACGTTCCTGCTTCTCATCAGGACAAGCGAGCCTACAGTTCTGCTCTTATCTGCCACTGAAAAGCCCTCAAAATCAAATAAACGGCTTCATATTAGTGTCAGATAGATGGATATAATATCATCAAATTGTTTACCGGGCTGACGATGGGTTTTGTGTATTAGGCTCATTAGACTAATTTGACTATGTGGAGGTAGTTGTGTTGTTTTCTAAATAGCAATAACTAAGCTAAGTTTGTTCTGTGCCAACAAAAACTAAAGAAAATTATATGCAGTGCTGTTCAGAAGTTTGGGGTTGTATCAGATTTATTTCTAATGTTTTTGGAAAGACGTGTTTTTTTGCTCACCAAGGCTGCATTTATTTGATCAAAAATACAGTAAAAACAGTAATAATGTGAAATATTATTTCAGTTTAAAATAGCTGTTTTCTTATTAAATATATTTTAGTATGTAATTTATTCCTGTGATGTAAAGCTGTATTTTCAGCATCATTACTCCAGTCTTCAGTGTCACATGATCCTCCAGAAATCAGTCTAATATGCTGATAAACATTTCTGAATATTATCTATGTTGAAAACAGTTTATGCTGCTTCATGTTTTGTGGAAACCATGATACATTTTTCAGGATTTTTTAATAAATAAAAACATTTATAGAAAAGCATTTATTTAAACTATAAATCTTTTCTAAAAGTATGTCTTTACTGTCACTTTTGGTCAATTGAATGCATTATTTCCAAATAACAATATTAATGTATTTAAAGAAAAGGGTTACTGACCTCAAATTTTTGAAAGATATTACCAATTCAGGTAGCTGAAATGTGTTTTTTAAGTACTTAAAGTACTTTCTCAAAAGAAACTTCACTCCAGATGGCTGCTTGAAGATAATTATCTATCAGGACATGTGGTAAGTGCTATAATCAATCCAGGACAGAGTCATCCAGCACCTCTGGTTATAACATTGACAGAGACTTGAATGGTATTAACACTCAAGAAGAGCTGGAGTCATTACTCTCTAAAATGATTGACTTTAGGACAGAAATATGTTGTGCAATTACACAGACACAGACACACTCCCTATTTTGCATAATTAACTGTTGTGGTAAGAAATATGTTGATCAAGATAGATGATCTAAAGTCATCATGTTTATACGTGGAAGCCTGAATATTGACTTTAATGGCATGGATTTTGCCGTTCAGACACATAAGTGTGTTTCCCTGAGAAGCGGTTTTGGAATATGCTGGCGTAAGCATTGCACGCTTGAGTAAATAGTATGCTTCAGGCCTTAGTTTGCATAATGTGTTTTGTTTGTGTCTGTGTATTTAGCATGTTTTAAGGGGTTATTGTTTAGCTAACTGACAGTGTTTTGGTACTAAAGGAGACTAAGATTAAGATGTCCAGTAAAATACACACCCGTGCTATTTTGGTATTGTTTATTTATGTAAATTATTGTATTTACCAATAGTTTAAACTATCCTTTATTTTTATACTTTCAGTTTTCATTTGAATTATAGGTCACATTTTATTTTATTTTTATATTAGGTTTAATTTTATTAATTGTAAGAGTTATTTTAGTTAGTTTCCACAACATTTCTCCTTTTTAAGTTTAAGTTTACATCTTTCATCTAATATTTATGTTTTATTTTAGTTTAGTTAATGAAACCCATTTTAAAGTGCTTTAGTTTTTGTTTGATTAACAACACTGGCACACACGCACACACACACACACCCATACACACACACACACATGTTGGTTTTTTATGGTTACGGGACTTCCATAGGCGAAGGTTTTTATACTGTACACACCTAATGTGCACATGCCCTATCACCTATCCCCCTACACCTAAACTTAGCCCCCAACAGAAACGGTGCATTCATTTTCCTCAAAAAAAACTCACTCTGTTATGATTTATAAGCGTTTTCAATTGAGGGTAAACTGAAAATGTCCTCTGCATTTCCTCCATGTAATACCGTATGTCCTATACCCATGTCATTTATACAAATTTGTGTCCTCATATACCACATAAACTTGCACACACATGAAAAACACATGTTATGGTTTTTTGAATGTTTACTGGGACTTTCCATAGCGTAATGGTTTGTATACTGTACAAAACAAGTAGTGCAATTGCCAACACT
>CM049798.1:1003565-1120625 GCA_027422405.1 Ptychobarbus kaznakovi
ACCTCTCATACTCCGTCAGAAACGCCTGTCCCTCACATGAGGTGTTTCCATGGAGAACACACTTCACCTGTCCAGTGCCCACACAAGCACATCAGAGAGGTTCTGATTCAGAAAACCTCTCATACTCCGTCAGAAACGCCTGTCCCTCACATGAGGTGTTTCCGTGGAGAACACACTTCACCTGTCCAGTGCCCACACAACCACATCAGAGAGGTTCTGATTCAGAAAACCTCTCATACTCCGTCAGAAACGCCTGTCCCTCACATGAGGTGTTTCCGTGGAGAACACACTTCACCTGTCCAGTGCCCACACAAGCACATCAGAGAGGTTCTGATTCAGAAAACCTCTCATACTCCGTCAGAAACGCCTGTCCCTCACATGAGGTGTTTCCATGGAGAACACACTTCACCTGCCCAGTGCCCACAACCACATCAGAGAGGTTCTGATTCAGAAAACCTCTCATACTCCGTCAGAAACGTCTGTCCCTCACATGAGGTGTTTCCATGGAGAACACACTTCACCTGTCCAGTGCCCACACAACCACATCAGAGAGGTTCTGATTCAGAAAACCTCTCATACTCCGTCAGAAACGCCTGTCCCTCACATGAGGTGTTTCCATGGAGAACACACTTCACCTGCCCAGTGCCCACACAACCACATCAGAGAGGTTCTGATTCAGAAAACTCTCATACTCGTCAGAGAAACGCCTGTCCCTCACATGAGGTGTTTCCATGGAGAACACATTCACTGCCCAGTGCCCACACAACCACATCAGAGAGGTTTGATCAGAAAACCTCTCATTACTCCTGTCAGAAACGCCTGTCCCTCACATGAGGTGTTTCTGTGGAGAACACACTTCACCTGTCCAGTGCCCACAGAAGCACATCAGAGAGGTTCTGATTCAGAAAAACCTCTCATTCGCCGTCAGAAACGTACTGTCCCTCACATGAGGTGTTTCCATGGAGAACACACTTCACCTGTCCAGTGCCCACACAACCACATCAGAGAGGTTCTGATTCAGAAAAACCTCTCATACTCCGTCAGAAAGGCCTGTCCCTCCATGAGGTGTTTCCATGGAGAACACACTTCACCTGTCCAGTGCCCACACAACCACATCAGAGAGGTTCTGATTCAGAAAACCTCTCATACTCCGTCAGAAACGTCTGTCCCTCACATGAGGTGTTTCCATGGAGAACACACTTCACCTGTCCAGTGCCCACACAAGCACATCAGAGAGGTTCTGATTCAGAAAACCTCTCATACTCCGTCAGAAACGCCTGTCCCTCACATGAGGTGTTTCTGTGGAGAACACACTTCACCTGTCCAGTGCCCACACAAGCACATCAGAGAGGTTCTGATTCAGAAAACCTCTCATACTCCGTCAGAAACGCCTGTCCCTCACATGAGGTGTTTCCATGGAGAACACTCTTCACCTGTCCAGTGCCCACACAACCACATTGAGAGGTTCTGATTCAGAAACCTCTCATTACTCCGTCAGAAACGCCTGTCCCTCACATGAGGTGTTTCCATGGAGAACACACTTCACCTCGCAGTGCCCACACAACCACATCAGAGAGGCTCTGATTCAGAAAACCTCTCATACTCCGTCAGAAACGTCTGTCCCTCACATGAGGTGTTTCCATGGAGAACACACTTCACCTGTCCAGTGCCCACACAACCACATCAGAGAGGTTCTGATTCAGAAAAACTCTCATACTCCGTCAGAAAGTCTGTCCCTCACATGAGGTGTTTCCATGGGAAACACACTTCACCTGTCCCAGTGCCCACACAACACTATCAGAGAGGTTTGATTCAGAAAACCTCTCATACTCCGTCAGAAACGTCTGTCCCTCACATGAGGTGTTTCCATGGAGAACACACTTCACCTGTCCAGTGCCCACACAACCACATCAGAGAGGTTCTGATTCAGAAAACCTCTCATACTCCGTCAGAAACGCCTGTCCCTCACATGAGGTGTTTCCGTGGAGAACACACTTCACCTGTCAGTGCCCACACAACCACATCAGAGAGGTTCCTGATTCAGAAAACCTTCATACCTCCGTCAGAAACGTCTGTCCCTCACATGAGGTGTTTCCATGGAGAACACACTTCACCTGTCCAGTGCCCACACAACCACATCAGAGAGGTTCTGATTCAGAAAACCTCTCATACTCCGTCAGAAACGTCTGTCCCTCACATGAGGTGTTTCCATGGAGAACACTCTTCACCTGTCCAGTGCCCACACAAGCATCAGAGAGGTTCTGATTCAGAAACCTCTCATACTCCGTCAGAAAGTCTGTCCCTCATCAGAAATCAAGTCAAATCTGGGTCCAGAACCTCCTCCTTGTACTTTCTGATATTTCACAGCATAGTTTCTACAAGTAAACCATGTTTTATGTAACAGACTGTAAACATTTGAGTGTTACTGACTGTAATAATCTGCTTTCCAAGCTTAGTCTTTTTATCCAAAAGCTATGTTTTGTGATTGTTTTCTGTTATCTGTGTTTAGTTTGATTGGCTTTTCCGTTTTTTTTTTTTACTTTATTTAGTTTTAAATATGACATTTGCTTTTCCAGAACAAAGGACCAAAAGGAAAGCGATAGTACGGTATACTAGTTACAAATAAATTCCTCTAATGAACAAAATAAAGGCGTTCCAAACAGATCACCGTGATAACATCAGCAGGGTGTGAAAAAGAATATATATATGTATATAATAAAATAAATAATATACAAAAAATAAGTTATTAATTAAATACAAAAATACTTCGATCACAATATAATATTTAGGTAAATCAATTTAAGAGTTACAAAGGTATAATGCAGCATAACTAAGTTATCTCATTCCTAAGTAATCTAACAAAAATATCTAGCTTATCATTACCAATAAATCGTAATTTCTCAATATGAATAATGCCCGCTAGCTCACTCAGCAACACATCGAATGTTGGGCCAATGTCAAGTTTCCACCTCGGAAGAATCAATCTCTTTGCAAGAACCACAAATAAAGAAATACCCTGTCTTTCATATGAACTAAAAGAAGGTACAGAAATCACCCCAAAAACGGCAAATCATTGGATCTGGAACAATATCTTTTTTATACACTTTTGAAAGCAGGTCAAAAATATCTGTCCAGTACTTATGAAGGTTACAACATGTCCAAAATGAATGTAGAAGTGTACCCTTGCATTTATTGCATACCGGTGCAATTTAGTTTTGCACATCTATGCTCTGTTTAGTGTTGATTAGCTTCTCTATTCAAGTTCATCATGATTTGTATAAAGCAGTTTTTCTGTTTTAAATGAGCAAGTGTATTTGTCTTCTTGTTTCAGGATGGACTTTGACGACGAGGACGGCGAGGGACCCAGCAAATTTTCAAGGCAAACTTTTTCCATTGTTTGCAAGCTTTCCAAACAAACAAATCAGACCACGCACCATGTCCTTGCTTTTATATTTTCTGTTGTTTGCCCGTGTCTTTCAGCTGTGCCACAGCGTTTCAAGACATCGCTCATGTTGTGTTGCTCTCAACTCATGGTTTTCGTTCAGTTCATGTTCTTTTAAAGGAGCTGTATCCATAGTTGCGCTGTCTGACGGTAAAGACGCCTCACATTTAGCTAGCGTTGGAATGGAGACACTGACCTCTGCTGGAGATACAGGACCCACTCCAGCAAGTCCTCTCCCGCTTGGAGCAATACTGTCTTTAATTAACCACCACCATGTGTTCCAAACCGATGTGCTGCTTCTTTCATGATTCCACTGTAAATGTTATTTGAAACAGTTTTCACTCCAAATTGCTAGTCATTTTCACAAATAATTCCAACGATTAAACATGAAATTGAAAACATGAAAGACTGAAATATATTTTTTCTTTAGTGTACATCAGTGATATTTGTTTATTTACAATTTAACTCATTTTACAGTGTACACAATGATAAGCTCCAAAGATAAAGCAGCATTGCTTTCTTCAAAACGATGCACTTTATATTCAAATATATCTATATACTATATAAACAAGACTTTCTGAAATGTATGTTGTCAGTAACCAAAAGCTTTAAAATATCATCAAATCTTATTTTAAAAACAACAACAGCATATGGGTTTTGGAACAACATGAGGGTGATTAATAGATGACATAATTAACATTTGTTAGTGAACTTTTATGCTAAACATTATATGATAGACTTCTATATTAATATTCAGGGCTTTTTTGTGTGTACTGTCTGAAATGCACAAGACAAACAGGCGAACGTGTTGCGTAACAAGTGGCATAATTACAAGTATATATATTTTAATCACTTTTTGTTTTGATATTTTAGAATATTATAATGCAATGCCAGTGTTTGTATGTAATGAGTTATTCATGTAAACAAAAAACATAAATAAGTAAACATGTTAGTTGGATTTGGAAAGGCAACATTTCTAATTTTGACATCTGTGCCATCAGATTAACTTCATAAACTGAAATAATAAATTTCATCAAAACTATAGAGATATATAAATGACGATAATAATAGAGATGAAAAAGATAAAAAATTATAGATTACAATTAAATTACTACAAACTCTAAATTAAATAAAAGCTCAAAATATAAAAATAAAAACTGATAAAAAATATTTAAAATGCATAAATAATATTAATAGAAATGATAACTGAATGATAATAATAATAGAATCTCAGTGGTACTAAAATAGAACTGAACAGAACTTAGAGGCACTTTTATGAAACCGTTGATACAGAAGTGAGTTTATATCCTGGGATAGATACAGACACCTCAGGCTGTTTTAGTCTTTTTTGTTTTTTCATTATTATATTACCATATTCACACAGTATAATCCAAACCATGCGGCATAATAAACACGGTTCGTGATCACAATCATTAAAGCTGAAAGTGATGTACCTGGGATTTTCAGGCTCATTTGTCTTATTTGGATCTCTCTCTCTCCCGTCAGGTATGACGATGATCAGATTCCCGGTGATAAGGAGCGTTATGCCAGGTAGGGCCGTCTTGGGGAGGTTCCCTCAGGATAGTTAGACGTGACGTCAGGAGCCACCTCGTTCTCTCACCTGTGGCCTCACACGAGCGACTAATAATTCATTGAATTATCCTCTCATCTGAAGTTGTCGCGTTGCTTTGAGCCATTGTGCTCCGTGGACTAATACAGCGGCCTCCCAAGATTGATCGCTTTGGCATTTTCCACTTAAAAGATTGCTCTGCATCTGTCAGCGTTCAGTTTCTTGCCGGAGTCTCCGTTAAATCACAGAAATGAAGTAAACAAGTGATTGAGCATTTCAGTTGAAGAAGAAGAAGTGTTGCGGCAGATCAGTCCAAGGAAGAAACTGTTCCCCAAGTTTGAAAAGAAAGCATGCGCCAAATACATTTATTTCTGTGTATGGAGGCTCCCGAATGCCTCTATAGTAATTCATAATTATGTATTTATCAATCAAGGTCAACATCGAATGCATATATAAGTACATGAGAGCAGACATAGGTAGGTGGTAATTATTGAAATGTGGCAATTGCAGTTATACAAGTGAAAGAAGGATCTCAAAAATGCACACACACACATTATTTAAATATTATAATATTCTATTGAATTACAACAGTATACACTACCATCCATAAATTTGGGGTCAGTGCATTTTTTATTATTTAGCAGGCATATGTTAAATTGATAAAAAGTGATATTAAAGACTTAGATTGTTAGAAAATATTTATATTTTGAAAACATGCTTTTTTTTGTATTCATCAAAGATTCCTGAAAGTGTCATAGGTTCCAAAAAATATTAAGCAGCAATTATTACTAACATAAATAATAAATATTAGAATGATTTCTGAAGGATCATGTGACACTGAAGACTAGAACAATGGGTGATGAAGATTCTTTATGATTATATTATTTTAAATTGTAATAATATTACACAATATTAGTTGTTGTTTTTGTTGGATCAAATAAATGCAGCCGTGATGATCATAAGAAACATCTCCAAAAACATTTAAAGATCTTACTGACCCCAAACATTTGAACAGTGCATATAACCATAATTATTATTTCAATGCTATAACTATAACTACACATAATTATTTAATACTAATATTATTATTTATAATATGCTGTATAATAGTGTTATATTATATATATATAGTAAGAATAATAATAGTATTATTTATTATTATACATTATTTAATAATTTTTATATATAATAAAATAGTTAAAATAGGAAATGCATTATATTATAAAATGATTGATATCGTTGATGTAATGATCCACTGCCTGTAGTGGTAAAAGTGCTGTGCTGCTCTCACTACATGCTAATGATGGCAGTGTTGTTCCTCTCTTCCTCCAGAGAGAACCACAGTGAGATTGAGCGTCGCCGGCGTAATAAGATGACCCTGTACATCACAGAGCTGTCGGACATGGTGCCCACCTGCAGCGCGCTCGCCAGGAAGCCAGACAAACTCACCATCCTGCGCATGGCCGTCTCACACATGAAGTCCATGAGGGGGACGGGGAACACGTCCACTGACGGCGCGTACAAACCCTCCTTCCTGACTGAACAGGTGAGGAACAACGATATATCACTGATGCACTCCGCAAAGGACAGAAATGACCTTACAAGCATACACTGCCATCTATTCACCCTGTACAGTCTACTGTATCATAATTGATACAGGCCTCAATCTGTTCCATGCCTTCTGTCGTCCGATTGATACTTTATTCTCTTTTAGCGAGTAAAAGGCCTTTTAGTATAATTGTAAAAATGTCCACTTTCATATTTTATATTGTTAGTAATATTTCAAGATGAACACAAAGCGATTTAGGTTATCATTTAATAGAAAAATCATGTTCAAAATTTGAGTATCAAATATGATCATCAGGCTTTTGAGGATCTTTTATTTGTTCATCTCTCAATCATCATTGTATTGCATTGCATAATGCGTTTGGAAACTACAGAGCTTTGATTATAAAACCAAGCATTTAAATATCAAGACATATTTTGGGAGACATAGAGTGACTGATATTCATATGCAGTGTTGGGGGTAACGCATTACAAGTAACGCGAGTTACGTAATAATATTACTTTTTTCAAGTAACTAGTCCAAGAAAATATCTGAGTTACTTTTTCAAAAAAGTACTTTTACTTTTTCCCATTTATTGATGACAGTGCGCCGTGTGAACATGATCTTACTGTAGATCTAATCTAGACTAAATGTGAATGTGTATTAATTCATCCCACTCGCAAAAAACAGATTCAGTATTCATCAAAATGAATTAAAACAGTGAAATACAAACTCAGAATATGACGCAAACCTGCAATAATTAAATATGTTAAACAACACAAATATATCTAATCTCATTTTATTAACCGATGTGTTTGCTGCTGACCTTTGATGATCCAGTTCAACCATACTAATAAGAAAAAATGACTTTAGATAAACTAACAATTGTGCTTCGTTTTTTTTAATTGCTGAAGAGTGTTGAATCTTCTCCTGTGTTCTTCTGTACAGACGTGATTTACTCGTCCTTCAGTCTGAGGTTTATTCATTACACTTTTTGGTGTGAAAGGCTTTTACATTTGCTATAAATATAACTTATTGTATTAAAAACAAACAATCAAGCCCTGCTCATATTTAAAAAGTAACGCGAAAGTAACGCAAAAGTAATGTAACGCATTACTTTCCATAAAAAGTAACTAAGTAACGTAATTAGTTACTTTTTTAGAGAGTAACGCAATATTGTAATGCATTACTTTTAAAAGTAACTTTCCCCAACACTGGTCATATGCATACTTTTTGGCCGTATACATATTAACATCTACACAAAATGTTTAGAATAAAATGTCATTGATTTTGTTCATGTTTGAGTATGAGCTCCATATTGTCACTATGTCATACTATATGAGTTATTAAAGCCTGATGTTGCAAATACGATGCTCAAGAAAAAACACACATGCAAACTTGTTTTGGATTTTGATAAACTGGTCTATGCAAACCAAATTAGTTTTTTTTTTTACTTTTATTTTTTATGTCAGGCTTTACGGGGTAAATATGCCATATGTAACATACCTTAGCCAAATGTTTTTTTGACAAAATGCACAAAAAACAAAAAGTTGATTTGGAAAAAGTCCTTGAAACATCATTTGAACCCCTCCGTTTGCTGTCACAGGAACTGAAGCACTTGATTCTGGAGGCGGCTGACGGCTTCCTGTTCGTGGTGGCGGCTGAGACGGGTCGTGTTATCTACGTGTCGGACTCGGTCACTCCCGTTCTGAACCAGCTGCAGTCCGAGTGGTTTGGCAGCACGCTCTTTGAGCAGGTCCATCCGGATGACGTGGACAAACTGAGGGAACAGCTGAGCACATCTGAGAACTCGATGACAGGTGAGAGTCTGACACTCATTACTAGCTAAGTTTCCATCCACCTATTTCTATGCGCATTTTGGAATATCGCATAAAAAAAAACGCTGGATGGAAACACCAAGATGCGCATAAATTAAAAAAAATGTGCATAAAAAACTTGTGCACATTTGAGTCTGGTAAAATTTGTATCTGATTAGAAAAAATGTGCATAAACTACGATGGAAACACATTTACAGAATAAATTCCTCCATGCGCATTGAAAAAGTCATGTGACGTTGCGCTATGAGACGGGATAACTGGACTAGCAGCGGACCGATCTCGTTCACAGCATCTATAAGTTCTTATGATCATTCTGAAAAGCCCGAGCAAAGTCTGTCGTCAAAGTATTTCTGTATAATTGTCTTACACGACTGCGTTCTCAAACAGCAGCATCCGCCTCCGAACGCAGTGACAACATTGTGTTACGTCTGCTCGCTCTGAGGCAAGTCATTTTTCATACATGAAAATTATTATATTCCGTGGCTTCTCCTAGTTTTCTTAGTGATATTTAGTGCCAGTTTACCAGGAAGTGACGGTTTTGTTCTCTTTGACTCGTTGGATGGAAGCGATGCTTCATTCGCAAATGTTTTATGCGATATTCCAGTTTTGTGCATAAGTTGAATTCTAAACGTTGGAAGTATTTATAGCTACTGATGGAGGGGAGGGAATTATTGGGCTTCAGTGTCCGGAGCACAAGCGCTTACCGCTGGACAATGGATACAGAAATGTCAAGCTTTAGTCTTTGAGTTCGACTCAGCGGTTTGGAAGAGCTGATCCAACACATTTCCATCTCAGCCTAGTCGAACTCATGGTGATTCATGTTTTTGGTGCTTACAACATGTATTGTGAATATGTGTTATAATGGGACTCAGTCTTATGGGACATAATGGGATCAAAATGTCAGTATAGTATTAAATATGCTAATATAACATGATTATAAATGGCTCTTATACTCACCAAGGCTGCTTTTATTTGACCAAAAATTAAGTAAAAAAATTGGCATTTTGTGAATTACAATTGATTACAATTTCAAATAACTTTTTTCTATTGAATATATTTCAAATGTAATATATTTCTGAATTTTCCGCATCATTACTTCAGTCTTCACTCACACGATCTTTCAGAAATCACTCTAATATGCTGATTTAAAACATCTCTTAGTATATCAGTGTTGAAAACACTTGTGCTGCTTCATATTTTTGTGGAAACACCGATTCTTTGATGAATAGAAAGTTCAAAAGAGCAGCATTTATTTGCAATGGCAATCTTTTGTTACTTTATAAATCTCTTTAGGGTCACTTTTGATCAATTTAATGTCCTTGTTGAATAAAAGTATGAATTTCTTCATGCAGTATGACGTAACAAGGTCAAGCATTCAGAGTGATGCTCATGAGTTAAGGTAGCAAAACACACACTATAGTAAAAGTACATTGAAGGGGGTTTTAAAATGATTTTTGGGTGCAAGAAGCATTTAAAGTGGACTTCAAGGGAAAATAGACAGTGCTACGAATGTGTTCTGTTTAATATTTCTCTGCAGGGAACATTCATACGCGTGCAGACGCTTCATTAGAGAGCGAGTCAGCGGTAACTTTAATCAGCTGTGAGCTTTTCAAACGAAACGCTGCTTGTTTATGACAATTTGCATTCAAAGTTTGAACAAACAGTTGAGAATCGAGCTAATGCACTTTACATGAGAACATGATTGCAAAAGTTTGCTGTTCATTTTGTTTGGTTTTGTTTTGAAAATAGAGCAAAAACAAGTGCTGTCATGATCAGAATCCTCAACTTAGTTTAGTTTAGTGTCCGTGAACATAAATAAGTGATCGACGTTTAAGTCAATGTTGAGGCAGGATCAAATACAGATGCTGCACTGTAATGTTCAAGTAAAGATAGATTTGGCTTGTTTCAAGACTTTGACTCGGCCCTCTCAGACATGGAAACATGTTAAATCTCATAGATGATGATGGGTCATGCTACAAGACTGTTTTGGGATTTTGATCTCAGACAGATGTTTTGTTTCTGCAGAATTGAATGGTTCTGTGGAAATGTTTGCTTAGTGAAGTACATATTCCCTCTCCGTTAAACCCACGTTCCAATGAGGTTTTGCTGTTGGTATGCACTGATTTGTTTTCTGCAGACATAAAGCTTTGTTTGCGCTTCAGAAACTTTCAATTTTATTTGTACGTTGTTCATGCAAGATCCTGATGATGTTTAACAAACTTTGACTGAGAGCTGCTTTTTTTTGGAGAACGGTATTTTGTCATTATTCCATCAATGAAAAAACAAGAAGAAAAATAGTTGACCGTGATTAAAATGGACTGATTTTATTGGAGTGACCGTTTTAGGTTTGATATAGCACTGCGTATGATTGCTGTTATTAGATGAGGGTTAGATCACAAGTTTTAGGTGTTTGTTTTTCTAAGCCCTCGTTAGTGACATTTGAACTGCTTCCCATATTTTCAACCACACAAGGAGTTGTATAATACTAGGAGAAAACTATCCAGCAGCATTCCCATTCATCTTAAAGAAATAGTTCACCCAGAAATGACCATTTGTAGAAAATATAGTCAAGGTGTCGATGAGTTCGTTTCTTCATCAGAACAGATTTGGAGAAATGTAGCATTACATCACTTGATTGATCCAATGGCTCCTCTGTAGTGAATGGGTGCCGTCAGAATGAGAGTCCAAACAGCTGATAAAAACCTCACAATAATCCACAAGTAATCCACACCACTCCAGTCCATCAGTTAACATCTTGTGAAGTGAAAAGCTGTGCGTCTGTAAGAAACAAATCCATCATTAAGGTGTTTTAAATTTAAACCGTCACTTCTGGTCAAAAATGAGTCCATAATCCATAACGCTTTCTCCAGCTATCCCTTGTTGCCCTCTCACATCTAAATCCACTCATTTATTTGTTTAGAACAGTTTTGGACTGATTTTACTTGTAAACAGTGCTTGATCTGTGCATATTTCTCTCCTGATTCAGTCTGGAGAAAGCAATATTATGGATAGAGGGCTTGTTTGAAGCCCTTAATGATGATTTTTTTAATGAACTTTTAGGAGATAATTTGTGGATTATTGTGATGTTTTTATCAGCTGTTAGGACTCTCATTCTGACGGCACCCATTCAGTGCAGAGGATCCATTGCTGCGCAATAAATTTAATGCTAAATTTCTCCAAGTCTGTTCTGATGAAGAAATTGTCATTTTTGTGCAAACTATTCATTTAATTGCAATTGAAGACATGAGACAGATAGTGTTTCTGATTGGGTGGAGCACTCATGAGACTCTTTTAGCTGTTTACTGAGGCTAGTGCTGTCACAGAGACTGGGTTTGATTTCTCAAGACACCTATTTCAGTGATATCTGTCAGATAGATTGGTATTTTATGCATGGTATTTCTCAAAAATTGCTTGCAGCACCTTTTAATGCAAGTTATTTTCAAATGGTCTTTGCATATTATAAGGAGTTCAAGCGCTTCACCACTGTGCAATACAAATACATGCTTCCTGAATCATGCATGTGTCCTCAAACGCTCCAAATCACTTGAACTTGCCCACAATAAATGTGTCACTGTGTGTTTCTCCACTAGATAGGACGCTAGACACATGCCACAAACACAGCCTCTCTTCTCTGCTTGTGGACACCCGCACAGGATGAAATATTCACCTCAGATACAGAGGATAAAAAACACTGTGGGCAACCTTTCCATCGTGTCCTCGTTGAAATGCAGCTGAATATTTTGAATGAGTCTTGTAATTTTGAACACATAACCCGTCAGATATTCCCTCCATATGTGCAGTGGCACGGTTATTGTAGTTTTTGATTTTTTTTCTTAATAAAATACATTTAATATTTTATTATTAATAAAATAAATATATTTTCAAGTTTCAGCAATGGCTTTGTTAGTTCTAATTCAGTTTTTATCTCAAGGACACATTTTAAGCTTTCTTGTTTGATTTATTAATGCATTTGGCAAACCAAAGCAACTTTTTATCCAAATATTAATTGCATTCACGTAGTAATTTAATCCGTTCACACATTCCCTGATTGAATGCTTTGATTTTTATTTTAGTTTTAGTCTTGCAGTTAGGAGATTAATTTATTATATATATTGTATTTATAATTACATTTTCATATATCATTTATTTATATATTACATATGTTTTTAAAAACAATACATTTGAAAAGCATGAGAAATTAGTTGAATGTTTGCAGAAATCAAATAAGTCGTAATTATTTAAAAAAAAAGTTACATCACAGAAATGGGAATGAACTGTTAAGTGAATTGAATTATGGGATAGATTTTCTCCTAGAGTGTGCTTTGTTGTATAGTTCATGCATACAGAAATCGGCATACCTTTTGCATACTGTACACATAATATACTGCAGAAAATGTTGCAAACCTAGTTTTACATTGGTTTTAGTATATGATAATTACGGTGAAACGCTGACCCCTCAAACATGCAATGACTATATAATTTAATTATAGCGATAGCTGGAGTGATCCAGTGTGGTCTCTCGCAGCCCTTTTGTCATTCTTGTCTGATTTCCTTTTATTAAAAAGTTTCAGTGAGCCATATGAGAATATCCACCCATGTAATAAAGCATCTTTACAGTTGGACAAGGCGCGGGCAGGGCATTGTCACAGTTCATTATGTCAACCGCTCGTGATATGATGATTATTTTGAGAGGACCAGCCGTTGATGTGGCTCGGGCCACATTTAAATGAGACGCGGGGTCAAAGTGCCTGCTGTTATCCGCCACAGTAATATGAGCGCTGTCAGGACTCACAGAGTTCGCTTTATATGCAAAGAGACAGCTGTATTCATCTCTGCACGATTCAGTGGTGTCATTTTATTCAGCACATCTAGCATCCAGTGATTTGGCTGTGGCATGAAACACAACAATGTGTTTGACTGTACTCTGAAAATGATCATGTGCATCATGTGGGGTCCAGGAATGTGAGACCACATCTGGGGTTTCATTTATTTTCTTTCATTTAAACTTGTAAGCAATTTTTCATGTTTTTGAAAGAAGTCTCTAATGCTCATAAATGAATGGTTATGCTTTTAAAGAGTGTTCTGAAATGCAAACCGTATAATATAATATAAATAACACATGAGACATCAGATTAAGTGTTGATCTTAATGCATTATACTCTTTAAAGCTGTAACTGTGAAGAGGAAAGTATATGAAATGCATTTTAGCCCTGGCTACCATGTTATAAAACTAATCCTAATGTGTATTATAAAGCATAATGAAGGCTGCATTTATTTGATCAAATAGTAAGAACGGTAATATTATTAATTTTTTTTCAATTTACAATAACTGTTCAGTCATTGCATGTAAAACTCAACCAGAGGTAAAAAATGTAAAATAAAATAAAATGTAAAACATTTAAATATATCAAAAATTCAATGATTCTAGTGAAATAAATGCATAAAGAAGAAAAATATGAAATGCCATGGATGTGTATATGCTGAGTAATCCACTATTTTGTAGAGCCAGATTTATTACTATTAATTACAGGAAGGAAATTGACTTTAGAAAGATGGCAGCATCATTATTTTATTTTTACACAGAGATTGGTAGGTCTATTAGTAAAACCTGTTGACTTGAGCAATCTTTGTTGCGTTATGTGCCAATGGCGACAGGAAAAAGAAAACTTTTGTTTTCTTCCCAAAGTTTGCATGCCTGTACCTCAAAAAGTATTAAAATATCTCAATATCCTTGTTTTTAACAAGCTTTTATTTTAGCATCCTAATTTGTACAGCCCTTTGTGGTTCATTTCCAGAGATATATGACTTCAGTTTGACATTGTACACACTTGTTATAGTCAAAAACCAAATGCGGGTCTCTTTGCACACAGCTGATAGTTTTTTTAAAGGGGAATGTCTGAATAACAAATAATGTTGCAACTCTAAATGGGATAAAAAATAATCAGGATTCTTCGATGATTATAGAGTTCAAAAGTACAACAATGATTTGAAATGGAAATCTTTTGTAACTGAAGTATCTTTACAGTCACCTTTAATCAATTTAATGTGTCCTTGCTGGATAAAAGTATTATTTCTTTAAAAGAAAATCTGACTTTTGAACAGTAGTGTAATTTGTAATGACAAAATTGCTCCAATTGAAGCATTCCCACTAGGGATATCAGATCCAGCTTTATTTCATAAAAATATTATTCAGAAAAGAGCTGCAAAGGAATTTCCTCTCCAACCTAAGAAACTCGCAAGTTTTGAAAGAGTTCCGTCCTTGCAGAAGGTCCAGATAAAATATTACGGGTAAAATATGGAGCTCTTGATGAGGTTTTGATAACCTCATATGTTTTAGTGATAAAGCGATCAAATGAAGCGGCGAAAGGGAGATATTTTCCATGTCTCCTCAAACTCTCCTCCGCTAATGTGTTCTCTGTGCTGGAATGTTAAGGGTGGGCTCTGCATACATAATTGATTAAGAGTGATTTTGGCTGCTTCGTGTGTGTGTGTGTGTGTGTGTGTGTGTGTGTGTGTGTGTGTGTGTGTGTGTGTGTGTGTGTGTGTGTGTGTGTGTGTGTGTGTGTGTGTGTGTGTGTGTGTGTGTGTGTGTGTGTGTGTGTGTGTGTCTTCCCTGAAGTGGGAAATGATGGCTGGAGACATCAGTGAGATCTCGCACACCATCCATCAGACCACACAACACACACCTGTGTACAACTACACGATCTGTTCTTGTCTCATATACATAATCATATATATGGAAACATTTTACTTGAAGCCTGCATTTGTAATGCATCATAATAGTATGCTTTATGCACTGTGATTTTTATATGTAACACATTGTGCTGCATTGTTTTGTAATCACATAACCCATTAATGGTTAGGCTTTTAAAGAGTGTTCTGAAATGCAAACCGTATAATATAATATAAATAACACATGAGACATCAGATTAAGTGTTGATCTTAATGCATTATACTCTTTAAAGCTGTAACTGTGAATAGGAAAGTATATGAAATGCATTTTAGCCCTGCTACCACGTTTCACTGGCACATAAAACTAATCCTAATGTGTATTATAAAGCATAATGAATGGCCCACGGAGGGCATTTCTGCCATTTAGAGCCATTTTTACATAACATTAGTTATGCACATAATGCCACGAGTCACAAATTCTGTTGAACTTTCATCATTTTTGCAATGCAATTCATCTTCATGGTGACTAAATTAAATATTTTCTCGTTAGTTATTAAAGGGTGCATTGCGACATGCAAATAACGCACAAATAATTTTTTGTTGCCGTATCTACGTATCTAAACTTGTTTCCAAGTTTTGTGAGCTATGAGCTGTAGCATGAAATGAAAACGAATGACTGATCTTAGGACAATGAGCTCAGATATGAGAACGCAATAATAATATATGTATGTATTCTTGTTTGTAAAGCATGGTGCAAGCGTTTGCCAATGTTATGGGATTGATTCCAAGCGAATGCATGGCTTGATCAAATGAATATCAGCTTTGTATGAATGTTTCTGCTGAATGCATCAAAGTAAGAGGTGAATATAGATGAAATACTAACCAGATATGTTTTCCTTAAGGTTATAGATTCAAGCGACATCCGACCTGAAATTCTCTGTGGAAATTAAACACAAAGTACCTCGATGACTAAAACTGACCCATTTTTCCAGAGTTTATTTTTATAAACACACTTCACTGATTAAGATAACGCTCTCATTACAAGCTTTATTTTATTCATATTCATCCTTGAAGAACTGTGATTAGTTCTTTGGCAACACTCTCTGTTTATGACGGTCTTGTCGACGGCGACTGCCGCCTAAATATTTAACTTGGCTGGGGTTGGTGGCCTGGGATATTTGCCATTTTTGTTGCTTTGTTCATTTTTAGAATAATAATGATGCATTGGCCACCACAGAGGAGAAACAATGGAGTCTGTGTGGCAGAACGGGGCATGTATGTGCGGCACAGCAGCTTCTCTGATGCTAATGAAACGGGTCTTTACCCAGATTCCACACTGTGTCTATTTCTTCTCTGAGGTCTTGGGGATTTTGCTTGGATGTCCTTGTGGTTCTGGGACCAATCTGGGAGTTCTGGCTAACATTTTCTCATTCCTCCAAGCGCTGTCCTTAGATCCCCTTCAGGTGGTCATGGAGTTGAAGTTGGAGGAGCCGTGCTAGTCAGAAGGTGATGTTCCCATGCCTGGTGTTGGACTTCTTGAAAGATCAACCAAAGTTCTCCATTGCGGAAGCATCCAGGGAAAGTGGTCCAAAGCAAACCCCACCTGCTGAGCTCTGCTTTGGGAAGCAGGAGGCTGAGGAACGGTCATCCAAACCCATGCAGGTCTTCAAAACAGCCAACCATCATGCATAGATGACTAGCACTTACTCATACCAGTGCAAACAAGAAGATTGATTGTGGCACGATCAAAGAGAGTTACTGTAAAACTGGTCAATGGCTTTGTGTTCTCTAACAAGTTCAAACCGTAAGGTCAATGGAATTCAAAAGTAGAATTCGGTTGCCTATTGCAAATGGCTGTTTGTTTTGGTTGTCCTAATCTTTGAAGCATCTGGTTCCACTTAGTCTCAGACTTAGACATCATGCCCACAGACTGCTGTCTGAGCATCTGATAAGGGACAAAAAATGGCCACCACTTCAGGAGTTTAGATGTCGTCATCTGTGTAGTTAAATTCTACAGGATTTCTTGGATGTTCTTTAATCATCCTCCTGGAAACAAGGCCGTCATGAAGCCACACCCCCACAGGTAAGATGAGTCTACAACTGTGACAATGACTGCGTATCAGAATCAACTAAATACTGGATTTTCAAAAGAATGTGAAGACACAGGCTGCGTGCCATTGTTGCAGGAAACTTGCATGACTTTCTTGAATGAATTAATTGTTTGCACGCCGCCGGTCTGTTATTATAGGGACATCAACTTTTTTTTTCACGCCCCTTAACAAGACACTGAACAAAACAAACTGTGATCGGTTGCTTTACATGTCTGTCAGACGGCCTCTTGGCCATTGAAATCTGCGATCGAGTCCAGACCTTCTGCTGCTTCTGCTGGGTTTCGTGTATCCATCTGATGACGTCCCACCTCTCTTGTCTTATGTATATGGTGTTAAACGTTTCTCTACATTCCTCTGTATTCAGCACCAGAACTCAAACCATCATGCATATATGAATAGGGTTGGGTATCGTTTGAATTTGATCGATTCCAATTCTTATCGATTCCCAGTTTCAATTCCAATATGACCAGCACTTACTCATACCAGTGCAAACAAGAAGATTGATGTGCGATTAAAAGAGAGTTACCATGCAACTGGCCAGTGGCTTTTTGTGTCCTCCACCAAGTTCAAACCATGAAGTCAATTGAATTTGAAAGATGAAATCTGTTGCCTATGGTTGTTTGTTTTGGTTTATTGTTGCCCTCGTTTTGGTAGCATCTGGTTCCACCTACCCGACTGATGACATCCCACCTTTACATCTCTATTTGGTTGTCTTTATATACATGGCTTAAGATGTTTCTTTGTATTCCTCTTTTTATCTTGAAGTATTCAGAGTTTTGGCGCTTTTTTACAATTCCATGTCATGCTACACAACCTCAGATATACACAAAATCCAGTTTTGACTGCTGGAAGAAGTCCGAAAGTCAAAAACAAATTGAGCGTTGGGGAGCCCGAGAGGTCCGAGTCATTTTGGAAGTGATTGCGGTTGAAGTCTGGAAAAATTCCTGTCTAATTTGACTTCACTAAACTGTTATTATATTGGCCTCGAAAAACCTTTTTTGCGGTTTAAATAATTTTCCATTTCCAGCCAGGTTTCGCCTTGTTTAAAGGCCTATATTACAGCACGACTGACCTTTTCGGTGTTATTGGGTTGTTGGTAGGGCAGTGGGTCGCCATCTGGATGATATACAATTATAGTCCGGCTTCGTTTATCACCTCCATATGGTTTTTCACCCAATTGTTTGTTGAACAACAACTCCCAAGTGCCTCTTTCTTGATGTTCTTGAGCGGTTGTGTTGTTATCCGTCTTCGAGAGGAGTATTAATAGCTTTTAAATGCTTCCAACGTTCTTGGCGTCTGTCCTTCAGAGTGGAAAGACTTCTCGACAATTAGATCTGCTCCTGGGGGCTTTAGCAGCTGTCACCGGATCAGTTCGGAGACTGCTTCTTCTCCGCTGAAAGGCATGTCAGCTAATTTGTTTAGTGAAATAACTTCAGGCTTCAATAATCTCGAGCTCTTGTCCTACAGATATCAGCATTCCGAGAAGTATAACTCACTATTTGACTATTGTTGTGGGTGTTTTGTTAAGCCAATAACATTTTTTGGCTTCTTCTGATTGTGTTCCTCCCCTATCCTAGCTCTGCTGGATGGGGAAAAACAACTTTAAAATGGTTGTGATTGGATTATTTTAGTCGGTCTTCTGTGCCTTGTAATCGAGCAGATGTTGAAGCGGTGAGCGAGATTAGATGGTCATAACGTTTACTGTGCATCTGTATGTGTTTGTGTTTGTTATGGGATTTATTAGGATTGAACGGCCCCTGAAAAGCACTTCTGCAAACTGTTACTGTGGCATCTCAGAAATGCATTTTGTAACTAAAGGCCATTATGGTCATGATTCAGATTAGAGATGTGTACGAGTAATCGACTATACTAGTGAAAACACAATTTAGACAATGCACATTCGTTCTCTACAGCAGGCAAAGACACAATATAATTAGCCATGCTAAATCACTCCCATAAATCTAGTCAAATGAATGCACTGAGGTGCTGCTGTGAATACGTGTTGAAGTGATTGAGGACTGGAGAAATGGCTGCTGAAAATTCATCTTTGTATCAGATAAATAAATTACATTTTAAAACATTTTAATATTTGTTTCTTATCATCAACATAATATCAATATCATCAACATAATAAATACAATATCATAACATACAAATATTTTCATCAACATAAAAATAATAAAATATTTTTTCATTAAAATAATTGATAATTTGTCAATAATTGAGGTTTCCAAAGTTAAAAGTTGAACTTTTCTTTAAAAAACTGTACAACAATAATGTACAGAATGTGAAAAATAATGTGTTTTTGAACCTTAAACTGCGTAAACACATTACATTACACCAAATACACAAAATAATGTTCTTTTTAGCAACATCATATGACCCCTTTAACATGAGATTGGCAGAAACTGTGTGTGTGTGTTGTTATGTCTGCTTTAAATGTCATGTAAGGGATTTTGTTTGAGTACTCTACACAAATGAACTTAAAATGTCAAGTCCTAATTTAACTTCTTTCCTCTTTCCTGTCTGTCTCTCTCTGTGTCTGTGTGTGTGTGTGTGTGTGTGTGTGTGTGTTTACGTTCAGGGCGTATTCTGGACCTGAAGACGGGGACGGTGAAGAAGGAAGGACAGCAGTCCTCTATGAGAATGTGTATGGGCTCCAGACGTTCCTTCATCTGCAGAATGAGGTACAGTTCATTAACTATCAGGACTGATAATGGAAGGATGCAAGTTCAATTCCCAATAGAAGAAACGAGCCTTGAACCATCAACATGTCCTTTTTTGTGACGTGTCATACAGCCAAGTATGGTGACCCATACTCGGAATTGGTGCTCTTTAATTAACCCATCCAAAGTGCACACACACACACCACACACCGTGAACACACACCCGGAGCAGTGGGCAGTTTATGCTGCGGCGCCCGGGGGGCAGTTGGGGTTCGGTGTCTTGCTCAAGGGCACCTCAGTCGTGGTATTGAAGGTGGAGAGAGACGCTGTACATTCACTCCCCCACCTACAATCCCTGCCGGACCGAGACTCGAACTCACAACCTTTTGATTACGAGTCCGACTCTCTAACCATTAGGCCATAACTTCCCCTGATTCTTCTATCTTTTAGATATTGGCATACCATAGTCTTTGCATATGGAGGCTATTCAGGTACAATATATATATTGTATGATGTTTAACATCACTACTTATATGTAAATTCACACCTATATGTTTATTAACTAGTTGCACAAAAGTGTAGAAATCACTGTCAATCTGAGTCTCTGCATATCATAATCTGAGTCTTCATTATGATCATTTATGAAATATTTCCCTCTTTATCCAAGTGTTTTTGTTTGTCTTTTATTCTGACAATAACAATATAATTTTACTGTTTGATTTTAAAGCCTGCATGACCTTTCAAGACAACAAAATACAATAATAATTGGATTTTTTAGCAGTGAGGCGAACAGAAACTTGATTGTTGTTGTTGCTGAACATTCCTGTCCTTCCCGCAGTATGTTTAAAAGGTGTTTTCATTCATAATGTTGTTTTGAAATATTGTTTGGTCTATATTTAACACCAGATGAAAGCATGCACTTCCCAAATTTGATTCGAGGGTCCGCACAAACCATGACGAGCAAATTCCAACATAATGCATGATTAAGCCGCATATGTTTTTGGGCTTCCTTCAGCAGATAAATATGAGAGTTAGCGACTGTGTTCATGTTTAATGTTTTCTATTTGCGGCTCTTTGACAGATTGAAACCGCATGCTAGCGGATGAGCGCATCTGTTGAGTGTGTGTTAAAACACTTGAGATAAACAGAACCCCTAAAAAACATGAGCGTCATTAAAAGTTCTTACGCAATGCTTTAAGTGTCCTTCAGAGTTGAGTCATGATGTCTAATAGCGTTACTTGCTTGTTGTGATCCAAAAACGTACATGTTTATTTGCATACCTTGCATTCATGAACACTGCACAATCTATTTGACAAAGACCCGAGGGACGGCAGACTGTCTTGCCAGGTTGAATGGAAGTAATTTTGGGATAAACAGCTCAAGTTGGAACAGATGTGAACTATTTTACCCCTCAACAGGGTCAGATATTTCAGGTCACTCGTATAGTCTTTACAGTCTTTACTAGCTGGATGCAAATGATAACAGCTATATATAGTCTTAACATGGTAACATTAGATATCATCAGTGCTTGTGCTATGAATAATTATTTCATTATTAGTTGTAAAAATCACTTTTTTATTAGATTTTTTTTATAGTATTTTATTTGTCTGTCAAAATGACTGACATTTGGAATGTTCAATTTTTTTTGTTTAGTTAGTTTTTGTTAAACTATTTCTAGTTAATGCAGCCTTTGAATACATTATTTAATACAAATCTTCTTTGCTGATTGTGCCACAACATTTTTTTTTTTAAATGATCAACATTTTTTTGTATTAAAATAAGTCATAATTTGTGCAATAACTTAAAATAATTAAGTTATTGAGGTTTAAAGTTTACCAAAAAAAACATTTATTTATTTTTAGTTAACACAACCTATGAGTACATATTATTTTAATTGAATCTTTGCTCTTTTAAAAACATTTTTTTTCATAGTTTTTGTAATAATGCATTTTTTTATTAACCCGCGTGATCATTTGTGTTGTTCAAGTTGAGGTTTCCAAAGTGTAATGTTTAACAAAAAAAAAAAATTGACAGTATTTCCTTTTTGTTTTTTTTTTTGCTGCATCATTTTACAGTTAATGCAGCCCTTGAATACATTTTACTTCATCTGAATCTTCTTTGCTCTATTAATTAATTTAAAATATATATTTATGATCATAAATAACCAAATATAGTTAGTTTGAGCTTTCCAAACTTTAATATTTAACAAAAATGTACATGTATTTGTATTCTTATCCATTTTCATGGTGATAATTTAACGGTTTTAAATGAAATGTTTCTGTAGGTGTGGCAGTGCTCCGCTGGATCATATCTCACTGAATCGGTTGTCCAGCATGAGAAAGAGATACAGGTATGAATACTTTTCAGTTTTCAAATTTCAACCCAATCTAAATGAACTAGATTGTTTTAAGTCAAAAGTATTGAATCTGACTAAATAAACCTGAATGCATCAGATTACATTAGGAATTATTTTACATAAACAGTTACTTGAAATAACAACTGCATGTTTCACATTTTAGTGTCTGTTTTTGTTTTTGAAGATGGTATAATGGTAAGTCTTGAGACAATGAAAGTATAGCAGCACACAGTTTATTAAACTCTTATCTTAGTCGTCTTGTGGCGCTTTTCAGTGTCAATTAGGACGTTTGGCATTACATGAACGACTTCTAAGAATTTTGTTTCCTTAAAGAAAATTCTTAGAATGTACCGCCAGTGTTCCTGTTCATTCCTCCTGTAATTTGCCCCTTGACCCCTGATGTTTAACCCGATGCCCTCCTCTCTGCAGCAGGCATCAAACTTGCAGCGCTGTGTGTTTTGCGGGTTTTGACAGCTCTGGAATGCAGGGATCACCTCTTCCAGGAACATCTGTGAGATTGCAGATGTCTAATTGATAAATGGCGCATGTGTGTCAAGCATTTATGCAAAAATGACCACGGCCTGTTGTACAGTTCACAAAACACACAGAGGTGAGAAGGGCCAATGTGGATGAGGGATGTTGTTGGATACTACTAAATCTAAAAACAAAATAATATTGGTTTTTATTTCCATTTGGTAGATCATTTTATCCAAAACAACTTGAAATGCATTAAAGGAAGGAATGTGCTTTATCATTATGTGTTACCCTGGGAATCGAAGCCATGACCTGATGTTGCTCACACAGTTGAGCTCATAAACAAATATTAAATTATGAATACAAACTAAATGCCATGGCATGGCTAGCATTTGAGCCTGCAAACTGAAATAAACAGAAATAAATTAATTAACGAAAAGTAAATGGAAAATCTAAGTCTAATCTTGACTGATTTGACAGGGGATGGGATTGTGCTCAGAGCGCATTAAGAACATTATGATAAATTATTGGATGGAGTGAGAGTCTGATTCAGAGTCCAAAGATATTGTGCAAAGTTCAGCAGACTACATTATTTTCACTTGTGATGATTTCTGGAAATGTTATTTTGTTCTTCATGATATTACTTAAAGTCTGTACATTGTTTTCGGTGTTAGAAATATATACATTTCAATGTGTCATTACAATCCATTACATTTCGACATATAAAATAGTCATGATTTTTTACAGTTCTGTTTGTTGGTGTTATTTGCATAGAAATTAACATTACGTTTATCTAATTGCTCAAACAGAAAATATAAAACCTAAATAGAAATGTTGAACAAAAACTAAAGTTTACTAAATCCAAGCTGGAAATTAATGTACTGTTTTTTGTCAGTAACATTGTTTTGAAATTAATTATTTTTTTATTCAGCAATGATACATTAATTTGATCAAAAGTGTCATTAAAGACATTTATAATGTTACAAAAGAGCTCTGTTTCAAACTTTGTGTTTATTGAAGAATCTGGAAAAAAATCCACAAAATGTTATCTGAAGATGAGTAATGCTGAAAATTAATCTTTGCATCACAGGAATAAATAGCATTTTAAAACTATAAAATATGAAAACTATTAAATAGAAAAGAGTTATTTGAAATTGTAATAATATTTCACAGTATGAATGAATGATGCATTTATATAGCACTTTATTGTGTATTGTTGTACACCCAAAGCGCTTTACAATCATGTGGGGGGGGGGGGGGTCTCTCCTGAACCACCACCAGTGTGCAGCATCCACTTGAATGATGTGACGGCTGCCACAGGACAACAGCGCCAGTGCGCTCACCACACACCAGCTACAGGTGGAGAGGAGAGAGAGTCATAGAGCCAATCAAGTGTATGCGCTCACCACACACCAGCTACAGGTGGAGAGGAGAGAGAGTCATAGAGCCAATCAAGTGTATGCTCTCACCAGCTACAGGTGGAGAGGAGAGAGAGTCATAGAGCAATCAAGTGTATGCGCTCACCACACACCAGCTACAGGTGGAGAGGAGAGAGAGTCATAGAGTCAATCAAGTGTATGCACCACACACCAGCTACAGGTGGAGAGGAGAGAGAGTCATAGAGCCAATCAAGTGTATGCGCTCACCACACACCAGCTACAGGTGGAGAGAGAGAGAGATAGAGCCAATCAAGTGTATGCTCACCACACACCAGCTACAGGTGGAGCATAGAGCCAATCAAGTGTATGCGCTCACCACACACCAGCTACAGGTGGAGAGGAGAGAGAGTCATAGAGCCAATCAAGTGTATGCGCTCACCACACACCAGCTACAGGTGGAGAGGAGAGAGAGTCATAGAGCCAATCAAGTGTATGCACCACACACCAGCTACACCACACACCACACACCAGCTACAGGTGGAGAGGAGAGAGAGTCATAGAGCCAATCAAGTGTATGCGCTCACCACACACCAGCTACAGGTGGAGAGGAGAGAGAGTCATAGAGCCAATCAAGTGTATGCACCACACACAGCTACAGGTGGAGAGGAGAGAGAGTCATAGAGTCACACCAGCTACAGGTGGAGAGGAGAGAGAGTCATAGCGCTCACCACACACCAGGAGAGGAGAGAGAGAGATAGAGAATCAAGTGTATGCTCTCACCACACACCAGCTACAGGTGGAGAGGAGAGAGAGATAGTCATGTATGCGCTCACCACACACCAGCTACAGGTGGAGAGGAGAGAGAGTCATAGAGCCAAGTATGCGCTCACCACACACCAGTACAGGTGGAGAGGAGAGAGAGTCAGCGCTCACCACACACCAGCTACAGGTGGAGAGGAGAGAGAGTCATAGTGTATGCGCTCACCACACACCAGCTCAGGTGGAGAGGAGAGAGAGTCATAGTATGCACCACACACCAGCTACAGGTGGAGAGGAGAGAGAGTCACAAGTGTATGCGCTCACCACACACCAGCTACAGGTGGAGAGGAGAGAGAGTCATAGAGCCAATCAAGTGTATGCGCTCACCACACACCAGCTACAGGTGCACAATCAAGTGTATGCGCTCACCACACACCAGCTACAGGTGGAGAGGAGAGAGAGTCATAGAGCCAATCAAGTGTATGCGCTCACCACACACCAGCTACAGGTGGAGAGGAGAGAGAGTCATACCAATCAAGTGTATGCGCTCACCACACACCAGCTACAGGTGGAGAGAGAGAGAGTCATAGTCACACCACACACCAGCTACAGGTGGATCATAGTCAAGTGTATGCTCACCACACACCAGCTACAGGTGGAGAGGAGAGAGAGTCATAGAGCCAATGTATGCACCACACACCAGCTACAGGTAGAGAGGAGAGAGAGTCATAGAGCCAATCAAGTGTATGCGCTCACCACACACCAGCTACAGGTGGAGAGGAGAGAGAGTCATAGAGCCAATCAAGTGTATGCGCTCACCACACACCAGCTACAGGTGGAGAGGAGAGAGAGTCATAGAGCCAATCAAGTGTATGCGCTCACCACACACCAGCTACAGGTGGAGAGGAGAGAGAGTCATAGAGCCAATCAAGTGTATGCTCTCACCACACACCAGCTACAGGTGGAGAGGAGAGAGAGTCATAGAGCCAATCAAGTGTATGCGCTCACCACACACCAGCTACAGGTGGAGAGGAGAGAGAGTCATAGAGCCAATCAAGTGTATGCGCTCACCACACACCAGCTACAGGTGGAGAGGAGAGAGAGTCATAGAGCCAATCAAGTGTATGCGCTCACCACACACCAGCTACAGGTGGAGAGGAGAGAGAGTCATAGAGCAATCAAGTGTATGCGCTCACCACACACCAGCTACAGGTGGAGAGGAGAGAGAGTCATAGAGCCAATCAAGTGTATGCTCTCACCACACACCAGCTACAGGTGGAGAGGAGAGAGAGTCATAGAGCCAATCAAGTGTATGCGCTCACCACACACCACTACAGGTGGAGAGGAGAGAGAGTCATAGAGCCAATCAAGTGTATGCGCTCACACACACCAGCTACAGGTGGAGAGGAGAGAGAGTCATAGAGACAATCAAGTGTATGCGCTCACCACACACCAGCTACAGGTGGAGAGGAGAGAGAGTCATAGAGCCAATCAAGTGTATGCGCTCACCACACACCAGCTACAGGTGGAGAGGAGAGAGAGTCATAGAGCCAATCAAGTGTATGCGCTCACCACACACCAGCTACAGGTGGAGAGGAGAGAGAGTCATAGAGCCAATCAAGTGTATGCTCTCACCACACACCAGCTACAGGTGGAGAGGAGAGAGAGTCATAGAGCCAATCAAGTGTATGCGCTCACCACACACCAGCTACAGGTGGAGAGGAGAGAGAGTCATAGAGACAATCAAGTGTATGCTCTGACCACACACCAGCTACAGGTGGAGAGAAGAGAGAGTCCTATCAAGTGTATGCGCTCACCACACACCAGCTACAGGTGGAGAGGAGAGAGAGTCATAGAGCAATCAATATGCGCTCACCAGCTACAGGTGGATCATAGTCAAGTGTATGCACCACACACCAGCTACAGGTGGAGAGAGAGAGTCATAGAGTCACGCTCACCACACACCAGCTACAGGTGGAGAGGAGAGAGAGTCCTATCAAGTGTATGCGCTCACCACACACCAGCTACAGGTGGAGAGGAGAGAGAGTCATAGAGCCAATCATGTGTATGCGCTCACCACACACCAGCTACAGGTGGAGAGGAGAGAGAGTCATCAAGTGTATGCACCACACACCAGCTACAGGTGGAGAGGAGAGAGAGTCATAGAGACAATCAAGTGTATGCGCTCACCACACACCAGCCAGGTGGAGAGCTACAGGTGGAGAGAGAGAGAGAGTCATCATCAGAGCAGCTCAAGTGTGTGTATGCTCTCACCACACACCAGCTACAGGTGGAGAGGAGAGAGAGTCATAGACCAGCTACAGGTGGAGAGGAGAGAGAGTCATAGAGCCAATCAAGTGTATGCGCTCACCACACACCAGCTACAGGTGGAGAGGAGAGAGAGTCATAGAGACCAATCAAGTGTATGTCTATGCACCACACACCAGCTACAGGTGGAGAGGAGAGAGAGTCATAGAGCCAATCAAGTGTATGCGCTCACCACACACCAGCTACAGGTGGAGAGGAGAGAGAGTCATAGAGCCAATCAAGTGTATGCGCTCACCACACACCAGCTACAGGTGGAGAGGAGAGAGAGTCATAGAGCCAATCAAGTGTATGCGCTCACCACACACCAGCTACAGGTGGAGAGGAGAGAGAGTCATAGAGCCAATCAAGTGTATGCGCTCACCACACACCAGCTACAGGTGGAGAGGAGAGAGAGTCATAGAGCCAATCAAGTGTACTCACCACACACCAGCTACAGGTGGAGAGGAGAGAGAGTCATAGAGCCAATCAAGTGTATGCGCTACAAGTCATAGTGCGCTCACCACACACCAGCTACAGGTGGAGAGGGAGAGAGAGTCATAGAGCCAATCAAGTGTATGCGCTCACCACACACCAGCTACAGGTGGAGAGGAGAGAGAGTCATAGAGCCAATCAAGTGTATGCGCTCACCACACACCAGCTACAGGTGGAGAGGAGAGAGAGTCATAGAGCCAAGTCAACACACCAGCTACAGGTGGAGAGAGAGAGAGAGCAATGCGCTCACCACACACCAGCTACAGGTGGAGAGGAGAGAGAGTCATAGAGAATCAAGTGTATGCGCTCACCACACACCAGCTACAGGTGGAGAGGAGAGAGAGTCATAGAGACAATCAAGTGTATGCGCTCACCACACACCGGCTACAGGTGGAGAGGAGAGAGAGTCATAGAGACCAATCACACCACACACCAGCTACAGGTGGAGAGGAGAGAGAGTCATAGAGCCAATCAAGTGTATGCTCTCACCACACACCAGCTACAGGTGGGAGGAGAGAGAGTCATAGAGCCAATCAAGTGTATGCGCTCACCACACACCAGCTACAGGTGGAGAGGAGAGAGCATCCAATCATGGACCACACACCAGCTACAGGTCATAGAGTCAAGTATGCGCTCACCACACGCCAGCATAGTGTGTATGCGCTCACCACACACCAGCTACAGGTGGAGAGGAGAGAGAGTCATAGAGCCAATCAAGTGTATGCTCATCACATAGAAAGTATGCGCTACAGGTGGAGAGGAGAGAGAGTCATAGAGCCAATCAAGTGTATGCGCTCACCACACACCAGCTACAGGTGGAGAGGAGAGAGAGTCATAGAGCAATCAAGTGTATGCGCTCACCACACACAGCTACAGGTGGAGAGGAGAGAGAGTCATAGAGCCAATCAAGTGTATGCTCTCACCACACACCAGCTACAGGTGGAGAGGAGAGAGAGTCATAGAGTCAATCAAGTGTATGCTCTCACCACACACCAGCTACAGGTGGAGAGGAGAGAGAGTCATAGAGCCAATCAAGATGCGCTCACCACACACCAGCTACAGGTGGAGAGGAGAGAGAGTCATAGAGACAATCAAGTGGTCCACAACCTTACACCCACTCTTTACGAGAAGTTCCATGGGATTTTTAATGGCCACAGAGTCAGGACCTCGGTTTAACGTCTCATCCGAAAGACGGATACTACTGTACTACTGTTTTTACTGTAATTTTGACCAAATAAATGCAGCCTTGGTGAGCAGAAGAAACATCTTTCAAAAACATGAATTAATCGTTCTATAACCGAACTGTAGTGATATTGAAATCAAGCTTTAGGAAAGCAGATCTGCAACCAGATGGAGTCATGTTGTTGTTGTTGTGATTCTGTGTTTTGTTTTGATGTGAAATGATAAAGGGAACATTTTTGCTGATGTTTGTGCCGGCTTTCCAAATCAGATCCTGCAGCCCGTAATCCTCATATGAGCCGAATGCCAGCTTTAAATTACCAAACACGAGTACCAGACGTGTTTTGTTTGTTTCATTCTCTTTGTGTCTCTTTTGTTCTCAGGAATGGTCTTGGGCCGTCTAAGGAGGGGGAGGCGCAGTACTCGGTTGTGCACTGTACCGGCTACATCAAGGCCTGGCCGCCAGCGGGTACTTACACAAACACACTCAAACACAGTCAGTTCAAAACCACTGAATCAGAGAGAAGCCAGTGTTGGGGAGTGAGTAAATAAAAGTTGATTTGAGGCTAGTATATAATATTTTGGGGGAAAAAGCTCTGTTGAAATGGTTTGTTCAGAAGGTACATGCAAATGAACGGTTTCCAAAAACCATTCACTGAGTCATTTGCATCTGTGCATGCGTTTTTGTTGTTAAATGTTACTTTAATCAATATCTGAATCAGGAGCAGCAGCATTATAGATGTGTTTCGGTTAACATTAAACTTTGACTTGCAATCTGAAGCCTCACTTAACACAATGAACATGTTTAATCTCCTTAAACACAGACAAATGCGCAGAAGTGTACCAGTATTGAACTAACAAAAAATCAACTGTTTACAAAAAAAATCAGTGAATCATTTGCATTTCTGCATTTTGATGTTAAATGTAAAAACAGAAAGGAAATAGGTGCAGAAACAAAATGCACTAAGGAATTGCTAGTAAAATTTAAAAAGAAACACAGGAATTAAACATGACATTTTGAAGTAGAAAAACTGAAATAGTAATTTAAAGTCAAATGTATTACAATGATTGTTGTTTTATTTGCAACTTCAAAAAATATTTTTTACAATGCACTCAACAATAAGGTCCTGTTATTTAACATCAGTGTATTAACTTACAATAAGCAACACATTTATTACAGTATATAATAATATTTGTAAATGTTAGTTATTAATGCAAATTGTTTGTTTTTTAGGTTTTAGGTTTTTAGTTCATATAATACGTTTTTAAAATTTAATAATGTATTAGCAAGTGGATTTTGTTAATGTAAATTAGCTGGTTCCAAAAAAGATTCATTGAATATTTTAATCATTGCATGTGATTTTGATGCTAAATGAAACTTAAAGAGAAAAGTTCACCCAAATTCTGTAAAGTTGTCATCATTTATTAACCCTTATGTTGTTCCAAAAACATTGCATTTTGGTTAAACACAAATTGAGACGTTTTAATGTCTGAGAATTTGAAAGTCGAGGTCACCCAAACTTGTACAATCTGATACAAGTACTTAATATGATGAACATATTTAATGTATTAACACATATAAACTATGTAGTGAAGACATATGGTAAACACTGAAGCTCATCCATGCATCCTGTGCTCGTTGATTCTGGACCTCAGTTTTCATTTAAATCATAATTTGTGTTTCAAAGACTAACCAACATCGCATGGGTTTCGAGCATCATGACGGTGATTAAATATTGACAGTTTTCATTTTTGGGTGAATAATCCCTTTAAGTTACATTCAACATCAACATGTACTGATGCAAATGATTCCGAGGAACCAGTTCACTTTTTGTATCGTAACTTTTTACAACAAGGTTCCACTTGTTAATATTAGTTAAAAAATGTTTACTCCGCATCTGAGTAAGAACAAAGAGTAGCAATATTATGGATGTGTGTTGCTTACCGTAACCTTCAACGTGCACTCTGAAGCCTAATGGAACAAGTTGTTTGGAACATGTGTTTGAACTTCTTGAACTTATCAGTACTCTGGAATTCGGTGTTAAATTCCGTTAGAATCCTTCAATCCGCAGAACTGTCTGGAGTTTTGGATGACTCCCATATGACACCAGCACGCTAGATCCCCCAGGCCTGTGATTCCTATTAGCACAACAGCATGTGTGCAGTGAGAAAGGAAGAAATAGACCGAGAACTCGCGCAACCCTGAACTCAAAAACCTGAACTTTTAGCCTCATATCTTTGCTGGAGGTTGTCCAGGTATCCTCCGAGCACATCTCCAAAATATGTGTGCATCGTAAAAATTAATCGCACATGCTGGACATCCTGTCTGTTGCATAATGGCACAAAGTAAGGATAAAAATAACCCGCGACGCTTCATTGTCAGCCATTATGGTGTCATACTAGAATGCGGTGATCTAAACAAAGACATCTCGCATCGTTTTCATCACACTGAATGGTTAATCAGTGCATTAACGGTTAGGAAGCACTGGCCACACCAGATGGCCCTGATATGCATTGTTGATCAGTTTCATAGCATTTGCAAAACAAACACGAGACTTTATGTGCTCTTTATTACTTTGATATGCGACCAAATGAATTCTGCCTGCTTGTATAATGTCAGTTTGTGCAAATTAAAGGCAGTAAATTAATTCAAGCCATCGGTGCATCTGTTCGTAGTATGCAGCCTGTTTGCAGAGAAGTTTTCCCCCTCAATGTGTCATTTATGCAGTGATGTGTGTATATATATATATATATATATATATACCGTTCCTGTTTATTTGTAGCACAGAGTCATTAGTCTTGCAAACTAGTGTTCCCTGCACAGCCATGCGCCGCTGATGAATTGAGTTGTATTTTACTTGAGGTGACAGTTTGCTGTGTGAACAGACCATGAAATAATGACAATGAGACAATAAATTGACCATATGTCTCTCTATTCTGTATTTATATTAGTCTGTACTGCATATATCTGCTGTATGTATGAAAACAAATATACAGAATGAAAAGTGTTGAGTCTTATGAAGTGATTCTTTAAATGAATTGGTCCAAAATACTCAAAAGTTACTGGTTTGAATCAGTTTAACATTGAGAAGTTCGTCTGCAATAGAGTGGAAGAGTTTTTCAGTTGCCTTGATTCTGGGTGTATTTTTCTCATTCATTTTTCCCATAGGGTTTTATAAAAACAAATCTTTGTTGAATAGTTATGAACCAAACCATCCATTTACAAGGTGAATAGCAACATTATAAACCTTGAATTGAAACAAAAAAGTATTTGAAAACCAGACAAAGGTACAAGACTGTATACAAGCTTTAATGAGGCTAGTAAAGAACTACAATCCCATGAAGCATTGTGAATGACATCTGATAGAAACATGGAAAAAACATATATTAATTTAAAAATATTGGTTATATATAGGGAATCAATATTTTGTTAATGCAAAATAAGTAGTTTGAGAGAATAGGGGAAAGTGTTATTTTGGTGTGTTTTGCTTGTCGTAGTTCTTTTATCGCTGCAGAATCATGGGTAATGTAGTTTTTCATCAGGAATTCAGCTGTTAAACACGATTCTTTAAAAAATAAGTTGAAATGACGTGGGCTGATGGCTTTAATAAAAGCATAAACCATAATTTAACAATGTCTGAGATCAGAGTAGGTCTGTTTTTCAAAATAGTTATTGTTCAAAATGAATTCCTCTATACAGAAAATTTTTTTTTTTTTTTTATTAAAGACTGATGCACTCTATTGGCTGAGCAAACCAATAGCCCCACCCCTCACTCATATGATTGGTTGAGCCAATTTGTTGTATTGTAAAACATATTTTAAGGATAAAGTAAGTTGAAAATATCATAATTTAGTATGAAAAATGTATAATAAAAACAATTCTGTAGAAAACAGATGCAGTTCTTATAAATTGTGAGATTATAGTTTATTTATTTCTTTTATTCTCTCTTATGTGTTTTTCTCTTCTTCGAGTCATTCACAAAGATCGTTGTATCCTGAAAAGCTGTTTAGCCACCAACCATAATGAGGTCAAGGCAAAGATGGAAGTGTGTCAATGAGAAATCGTTAATGTAATTAAAAAGAGATTAAACGCTTCATGTTCCTGCTTAAACAAACCCCAGGACCGGAATCGCTCCTCCGTCCTGATTCCCATCTGCCGTGACTTCATGTCCCGTTTACTCCACATAAACACGGCACGACAACGTCCAGGAACAATAACCGCTTTGCTACCGGTTTTAGACAACTAAAATAAATAATTAAGCATAAGCAAACTCCTGATGAGTCAGGGAGACGTGGACAAAAATATCGAGCAGATGTTATTAGTGGGATCGGAAACACATTTTTGCGCAAGATTCCCAAACAGGTCCGTGTGTACTGTTGCAACAGAGCGTCTCATTAGAAAATGATGTAGGAATAAACATGTTACTCATCAGGATCTCCACATGTTTTCAGTCTGCTGTTCGGACAAATGACTGTTCTTGTGTCTTTTCCAGGCATGACCATTCCGGATGAAGACACGGAAGCAGGTCAAACCAGCAAATACTGCTTGGTTGCGATTGGAAGATTGCAGGTATGTCTGGATCTCTGATTTATATGGAAACAAAATTAGCAACTGCATGACAACATGCTTGCAACTCCCTGGAACACCATAGCAACTGTATAGTAACATTTGAGCAACCAAGCAGAACAGCATAGCAATTATCAAGAAACCCTAGCTACAATAAACTAGAACATCCTAACACCCCTGTCCTAACTACACGCGACGCGACAAGCAATTTGTGTGTCCACACCAGACACGATGCGACACCGTGACGCGACAGTATCAATCAAATATCACAGCCAATCAGAAGCGTGTGTGGGCGGGCTCTCTCTGGAAGCGCGCTGCACTCGCAACGAAATGGACACATATATAATCTAATTAATAAATAATAAAAAAATTAACATCATTAAATGTACATAGTGAGTGACTGATAACATCTTTGTCATGGATACACTCGTTGAAATGAGGAAATGAGTGAGTGGTTTCGGACACAGCTCTTAGCAACCTTAGCAACAAGCTAATAACCATTCAGAACACCTAACAACTGCATAGCAGCATATGAGTAAGCTTCCTCAACACCCTAGTGGACATAACATGCTAAAACCACTCTAAACCACTGCATAGCACCCTCCTAGCAAGAACCCACATCTCCTGGAGTTGTTGTGCACATGCAGGCATACTCTGGAGTCTGGACAGAAGATGTATTAGGATATGTTGAACCTGTCCTTTACCTTAACTTATTCATATTTCTTGTCACTTAATATTTATGGGAACTTAATTCATCTAACATTATAAAAAAAGTACCTTGTCAGCTCTCAAATAACAAACTCACTTTTTACATTTAGGGTCACTGCAGAAAACTATTGCAACTTCTGAATACTTAATATTTCAAAATGTGTCTAGTTCATGTCTTTTTGATATGTCTTGCATTTAAATTGTTATTTTATTCAATAAATATCTTCCCACATATTAATGTGCATAGACAGCTATAACTAATTCTTCCACAATCCCATGGGGCACTACAAACATGCATCTGTTTGTTTGAGCATCCTGACCATCTGTTTGTGTAAAAATCCATTTGTTTCGTCTCTCAGGTGACCAGTTCTCCAGTTTCTATGGATATGAACGGACTCTCTGTGCCGACGGAGTTCCTTTCCCGCCACAACTCAGATGGCATTATCACTTTCGTGGACCCTCGTTGCATCAACGTGATTGGCTACCAGCCTCAGGTCAGTTTCACTGAATGTGCAGCTTAATATTAAAAGTGCTATGTCATTTTTTGACTGTACTAAAGCATAACATTTCCATAATATGTTTGCAGATATTTAGGAAACATGTTAAGTTCACAAACGTGTGTCTCCGGAAAACAATTCTACAATTAGTTATTCTATTTTGAAATGTTCATTTCATATCGTTTTAGTTTTTGTCTGTGCGATTCCGCCCATTGCCAATTTAGCCAATCATATTTAAACACCCTGGGTTGCCAGTTGTCGGAAAACACTGCGTATTGCAGCCGTGGAAGCCAGCAAATGAACTGGGTCAGAAATTGCAACCTAAAAAGTCCTCAGTATCCATTTAAAGATCTCTATGACCAGAGGACATAGATAATAAACTCGTCAGCTTACAGTGTAAGGCTTGTCGTCTTCTGTGGTCAGTTGCTTTTGTTCCTGTTGCGTGTCCTCAATCTGGCAACCCATTTGAGCCTCAGTCCTGAAGAGGGGTGGAAGAAACAATTCACTCCAATATTTTGAGTTTAGACTCCAGTATCCATTTCTACCTCCATCTGTCAATATTACATACTGCACCTCTAATGCATTGATGATATTTATGTCCTGTTTGTTTAGTTCAGATATGACTTCAATCATAGATTCATGACAAGCCAGGCAAGCTGTTTTCTGAATACTAGAGAATGTTGAGGCATATTCTTGAAATAGTATTATTATTCATTATGACCTTGATGCTGTCTGTGCTCTGTTTAACAAGTACAACGAGTTTGAATGAATCAAGCGTTCATATGACCCTTTCATGCATTCATGTTCCTTTTCTTGGGCTTGCACAGGATCTTCTTGGCAAAGAAATTTTGGAGTTCTGCCACCCGGAGGACCAGAGCCACCTACGAGAGAGCTTCCAACAGGTACAACAACAAAAGCTTACCCAACCGCCAGGACTGATCCAGTCCTACACACATTCATCAGCACTGTGATCCTGTAGGAAAGAAACATCATAAATGAGATCTCTCAATGTTCTCTTCAAGAAGAAATGAGAGCTAATTGAGTCTACTTGGGCTGGATTCATGAAATATTCTTAAGAATAATATTCTTCTTTTATAAATTAAGAATCATCATATAATCAGATGATGCCATTTTCTTAATAAAAAAGGGTTTTAAGGACATATTTGAGAGACAAGATTTTTAAGGACACATTTTTACGAACATTTTAGAATTTATCTTAAGAATTTTCTTAGTTTTTTTGTGAATCTGGACACATTTACATTAGACAAATACAAAAAAAAAGTGAATGTCCAATATTTTATATGTAGATTGATTTCTCCTCTCTAAACTGTTTCTCACCACAGCTGCTATGTGAATATGATGTATCACAACAGTACGGAGACCGAGGCGTGTCCTGAGAGTCACATAGATTATAGATTTACCATGCATTGAATCACATTGTGTTGAATCGAATCGAAATTGGATCGCGCTGCATCGTAATAGCAGTGAATCGGATCACACTGCATCGGTAGCTGCTTTAATGTATCGTATCGTAGGCTATGTATCAAGATGCATATCGCATTGTCTTCAGGTATGGAGATGCAATTCCCTAAAATAATGCAACAATTCCTGTCGCGCTAGTCATGGCAAAAATAATGTGCACACTTATTGTTATTTGTATTGTATGTGCAGGCCGTGTAAAATATCGGCTTTTGAAGTGATCAGTGAATTTTCATCAAAAAGCGCCATATATTCAGGCTATTTGTAATTGGAAAGATTTTTACAAACTTCCTAAAACATGCCTACAACTTTTGAATAAATCTTGCAGAATAAAGACAAAGCACAAATGAATGCAACAGACAGATTATTAAAAAATAACCATTAAAAATCACAGTACGTTAGAACATGCAACATGTTGTTCTAATCTGTCTGTAGATGTCATTTGAGGTGTTTCTCATGGAGTTGATCAGTGAGTCTTTGGCAAGACTTTAACTTCTTTCTTAAGAAGAAAGAGCATCCAGTACAGAAAGTACAAACATAGTGCAGACAACATATAATTAAGGTAATAAAAAACACTAATAATTAAGAGAATATATCATATTTATGAATAAAAATAGTAATATAAATATACTGAAAAGAAAAATGTCCATGTAGTATCGATAAGCGGTATCGCTATCGATAAAATGTAAACGATACCCGTCCCTACCGAACACCAACCTTCATTTATGTAGAAACATATTCCACCATCTCTCGTTTTCCCTGTTAACTGTGATGCGGTCTGATCTGAACAGCTGAGAGCCCGGCAAATGAAGCGCGTTATCCGGGATGGTTTCACTCAGCTAGGTTTCAGTGAAGCACAATGCAGCAGAGTTTGAAAAGTCCTTGTTTGTGCGGGTGAGAAAAACACTCCGGTAATCTCCCATGCTGCATCTAGAGACTCAAGAGTTCTCAAACTGTGCTCAGATTTTCCAAGTCTGCATCATAAACCAGATATCTCAATATTAACTTATTTCTCATTTTCTCATATGAGCATTTCTCAGAGATGCTCAGATGAGCTTTATTTGTCACATACACAATTATACAGAGTATAATGAGGAGTGAAATGTGTTCTCTGCATTTAACCCATCCAAGTGGAGCAGTGGGCAGCCGACATTGCGGCGCCGGGGAGCAGTTGGGGCTTCGGTGCCTTGCTCAAGGGTCTCACCTCAGTCATGGACTGAGCCGGGATTCGAACCCACAACCTCGGATTCCTGCCAGAGCCGGGATTCGAACCCACAACCTCGGATTACCTCGGGTTTCAAGTCCAACGCTCTATCCATTAGGCCACGACTGCCCATGAACTCATGAAGTTCCCTCAAGAGCAATTGATCTGAGCTGGTCACCACATTATAGTTCTAGTTCAAGTCCACTGTATGTGAACTATATTTGTTTCTTCTCAGGAATTTTTGGAGAAACATCTAAGACAAGGTGACATAGTGAACTCGATAGACTCCAGAGCTGTGAAAGAGCAAACTCTGAGCGTTCTCAACTCTTCCCACAATCCCTTGCTTCCCCACTCCAGCCAGTGCTAGGAAGTGAACTTGAGTGGCGTTTGCAAGTCTCCATCGGTTAGTAGGTGTTGATTGGCTACCGCTGAGAGTCTCTCCGAGTCCGTTGAGTACCTGCGGAGAACGGTGAAGAGTGGTTGATTGGTCACATTTGTGTTTGGACATTTGAAGAGGTTTTCTCTGTTGCAGCTGTTGTTGTTTGTCTCTCTGTTTTTGAGTCCCGTTGCCAATTAAACCGCAAGCTGGTGCACTTCAGAAGCTCTTTTGACTTCCTCCTCTCTCTCTCTCTTCCTGTCTGTTCCCGCACTTTACCTCATCCTATCTCTTTATCTGTGGTCCTTTACAAAAGCCTGCTGTTTTTCTTTTATCCTGCTCCTCGTTTTCCTGACTTTCAGTCTTTTTCAGCCCCCTTTCTTTAACCTTAACTTCCCGTCTGGCGTTTTATTTCTTTGTTTTCGGTGTTATGTGTTGCTCATGTTCTAGTATAGTGTTTATTCATATTTTTAGTATTTTATAGGTAGGTTTTATATTATATTTTACATGTTTTCTTTTGTTATTTGTAGTTTTTGCTCTTCCTGTCAGGTCACCTTTGTTCCTGATCTTTATCTCTTTTATGTATCTTTGATTGTTTACAAAATCTTTCTTTTATCCTGCTTGTTATTGTTCATGCTTTTGGTCTTTTTTAGTCCCTTTTTCATTGTGTTTAATGGTATTTTTTATTTGTGTTATTTATATACTATTAATGTTTATTCAGATTTTTTTTCTCTTTATTTTTAATGTTTTGTAATTTTTCTAGTTTTTAATATTTCTATTTAGGTTTAATTTAAATGGTTTCAGTTTTTAATTTTAAGTATTTTTTATTACTTCGATTTAAACAAATTAGAAGTTTTTCATCTCATATTTAATTTCTGCATTATTTCAAATAATAAAAATGTTTTTTGATAGTTTATTATCTTTCTAGTGTTTTGTCTCTATTTTATTGTCATATCATTTGTTTACTATTGTAGTTTTTTATGTTCAAGTGATTTTTTATGTTTAATTTCCATATACAATTTTGGTAACACTACAATAAGGTTCATTAGTTCACATTAGTTAACTACATTAGTTAACATGAACTTATAATGAATAACACTTCTTCAGCATCTATTAATCTATGTTAATGTCAGCATTTACTAATGCATTATTAAAATCATGAGTTGTGCTTGTTATCATTAATATTTTTTTAAATTAATCAGTGATTTTTTTTTATTTTTTTGCTTTGATTTTTGTTTCAATTCTAGTCATTTTTCTACTTCAATTTAAACAAAAATATAAATGTTGCCTTGGTAACTAAATAGTTTAAACTAACAAGTTTTTCCATCTAATATTTATATTTTATTTCATTTCATCTTTATTTCAGTGAGTGAATATTAGTTTGAAAAGTTTTAGTTTTCACTTCTGTTCCTGCTCTTAACCTCATCCGGTCTCCTTATCTTTGGTCTTTTACAAAACCTCTCTGTTTTTCTTTTATCCGGCTCTTTATTCCCCAGCTTTTGCTCTGGTTTGGCCCCTTTTTCTTTGTCTTCAACTTCCCGTCTGGGAGTTTACAGCTATCATCAGTATTTTCTTCACATCCTGATATCCCCACACATTTAAGCCAACCGTGTGTGTGTGTGTGTGTGTGTGTGTGTGTGTGTGTGTGTGTGTGTGTGTGTGTGTGTGTGTGTGTGTGTGTGTGTGTGTGTGTGTGTGTGTGTGTGTGTGTGTGTGTGTGTGTGTGTGTGTGTGTGTGTGTGTGTGTGTGTGTGTGTGTGTGTGTGTGTGTGTGTGTGTGTGTGTGTGTGTGTGTGTGTGTGTGTGTGTGTGTGTGTGTGTGTGTGTGTGTGTGGGTATTCCACCCCATGGGATGATATTGTGGGCACTTGAAGGGTGGGTGCAGTGTTTTACTCCCTAGATGATCGTGCCCTCTATATTACGTGCTTCGCTTCTTAAAAGCCCTTCAAATCCTCCACCTCTTTCCCGGAAGGCCAAGGTTGAGTGGTCAGGTACGCCACAAAGAGATTTGTCAAAGTACTTTCGCCTGTTTCTCCGCGTAGGTCTGATAAAGACCCCTCTGGCTGACATCCAGAAAAGCCTTCAGATAACTGGACGTCTTCGAAACTCGAGACCACACACACGCGGCAGCGTCCGCAAACACACACCTGTTTCTGAGTCTTATCTGCGTCTTATCTTGTACTTTTGAAGCTAAGTGGAACAAAAGCCAACCGTTTATGTGTAGCGAGACAGTGAAAGCATGTTATTCTTGGCCTGTAGTTTCGATGCTGAGTCCCGGCAGATGTCAGAGGCTAGAACAATATACATTCATATTTGGTTGCTCCAAATCACTTGATGTTGTGGACTACTGGATTCTTACTTGACAGATTCTTTACCGCGTGAAGATGAAGAGAGACCGTTTGTCATGAAAGAATGGAAAAAGAAAACCGTAGAGAGATATAAATCTAAGAGCCTGCCCTGATTTCACAATCCAAAAATTCTCTGGCTTCCCTAAAGTCAACTTAAACTTTAAATTGTTCCTGCTTTTATAATTGAATCTAATCTGATTTAATCACTTGCTTTACCATTTCCTAAATCACTCTTATTTTTAGTGTCTCCCTTCAACCGCCCAGCTTCATTCACAATCCAATCAACTCCAGATGGAGAAATCACAGCTAGGGATGCACAATACTGTGTATCAGTGCTCATGGGGCTTCAGTCAAATAGGTGTATTTAAGCCAATCTATTATAGGCCTGCATTAATTCTAGTTGGCCTGCTGGTTTTAAACATAAATGAAATAAAATGTTCATTCATTAAGATGTTTGTTCTTAGTTATACACATGCATGCAGCATTTCTTTATTGCCACAGATCTACATTTGCTAAATTAAACCTTTTCTGCAGTTGCACCTGTTGAAAATTAAAAGCAGTTTTTCTCTTTTCATGATGTTTGGGGTCATTTAGAAGCAACTAGATTTACATTTACAGTTTGCATTTTTATTTAGCGACTTACATCATTCAGGCTATACATTTATTGTCATTCAGATTTATTGAAAATCAGGCTGAAATAAAGATTAAAGATAACACAATATTAGATAAAAGCTAAACAGAAATAGGAAATGTTGCCTTGGCACATAATTGAAATAAAATAACCTGATGTACTAGAACTTACTAAAACATAAATAAAGTTTAATTAAAGTTGAATATAAATATTTAAGAATCCAAAAGCTAATAAAAATGACAAAAGCACACAAAAACTGATATAAAAATAAAAGCTAATTCGATATATTAAAACATATTCTATAAATAATTCTAAAATGACACTGATGGAGCTCTGAACTTTAAATATGAGCATATATTTTTGTTATAAGTCTCACAATGTGGAATGAAATCTGTTATCCGTCAATATATCAGTTATTGGCTTTAAAATGTAAATAATATTCAGTATTGGCTAAATTTCTATATTCATGCATCCCTAATCAAAGTCACTGAACATTCTGTTTCTCAGAATTACATCAGATTACAATAAAGTATAAAATGGTTTGCAGTTTAATCTTATCACTGAATGAAAGGTTGAGATATGATTTACATTGATGCTTCCTAATATATTAAACTCTGTAGCGCTCTGAGAGCTTCCAGGATGCTGTCAATGAGCTTTTTATCCTTTGTGTGATGTCAAAAAGCAATCGTTTGGATGTTTTTCTGTTCTCAGCTCCAATTCAGGATTTTACGGTTTAACTATGTACACTCAGTTCTCAGTTTCTTACTACCAAGCAGCAAAGAATAGCCTTCAGTGACTCTTTTCACGTCAAAGCAGTGCGAGGTGATTCTGTTGAGAAGTGCATTAAAGCCTTGATGCGAGTCGTGTGACTTCAGGTTTGGTTTCAGACACAATGAACTCTGGGATCTGTTTGAGAAGGTCAAATGTTTGTCTCTTTGAGATCTTAGGGTCCTTTCTCAAGCCGAAAAGGAAAGTGGCCTCTAGTCGCCAAGAATAATATCCCATATCCTCTCTTAAAGCAGGATATACATCCAAAAAGTCAAGTTCATGTCTTTTTCTTTAAACTCGCTGTATTTTTTTTTATTCTCTTGTAGTGCGGCTGTCTGTGCGGTTTGTTTAAGAGAGCTATTTTTGTCAGATACTTTATAAACTCTTTCTCGTTGTCTTTCATGCTCTGTTGAGTGGAAAGTTGTTTTGTCTGAACACAGCTTTTTTTATTAAAGCAATCCCTGTATTTGGATGGGTGAACACTGCTTTAAGTGACAATAGAGGTGACTTTATGCATGTGGACGGGGTTCAGAGTCCGACCTTAGCTCAAAATGAGCCACTCTTACTTGTCACAAAAGCATGAAGATCAATTGAGATCTTGTTCCTCTTACATATTTTTTTTGCATCGTAATGTGAGGAATATTGCTAGTTCTGAAAGGAAAAATTTTTTTTATGCATCCTTGAAAATCCAATGATGGTAGATTTTCCACTGAGCTAAACATGAAACAGATTTGATTGTTTTCTGAATTGAATCACTCATGTCACTAGCATCAATGAGGGACAGATTATCATTCTTGCATAAAGCATGTCATTTTCCTCATGTTTCTCATTCCTTAAAGCCAATTTGTGTTCACATTTGGCACTCGGCAAGCGTTAATTTTAGATCCTAGTGGGGGACTTTGATAATAGTTTGGGAATTTGCTGTCAGAGCTGAATGGTCATATTTGGCTGATTCTTTCACTGATTACAGTCATTGTTCACTCATGTCAAGCATTAAAATAAAGACCCAGTAGGGTTGCGCCAGCCATTTGTATGTTCTTACTTAAATAAGAAAGTCCACATTAGAGGCTTAGTAAATACTAGCTAGTTTCGAAAAGGTCTTAAGTTCTCCACAAGGTAATATGTAATTACATAATTTGATGTTTGTCATCAATAATCCTATAGAAGCCTTCAAAGTTCGTATCAGAAGTGGTTGAAATGCAGTGCATTTGCCTTATGGTAAAAATAAGCTTTCATTAAAAAATGATAGATATATAAAATACCCATGACATTATTTAATTGTTATTGACATTCAAAAGTATTCAAAAAAGGAGCATTAAAAAAATACAAAAACGTAATTTATTTATTTTTTGTTATGTGCACTCTTTAGATCCAGTTTGTGTTGAAGAGTCACTATAAAGTCATTTATTCTGTTCTCTCATTAAAAAGTATAACCTTCATGATATATGTCTAAAGGTGCTTTCACACTTGGTTTGCTTACCTGGTCCGAACCCGGGTTCGTTTGCCCCCCCGCTGGACTGTGTTCATATTAGTTTATTTTGGGTCCGAGCCGCGGTTCGTTTGCGTCATCAAGCCAGCAGCTGTTTACCCCGATGCTTAGTAACGACGGCGCAGGAGAAGGCGGCAAAATGCATAACATTGCTCTCTGCACTTTTATATATTTACGTTTTTGAACCGTTCGCTTTGTTTACAAAGCTTAGTGCATAACGGCACTTACGTCTGTCTTACAAATGTACTGTAAATGCTCTAAAGAACGCTGAAGGCGAACAGAAATGAGACATAAAGCTCTCTGCTTGCAGCGCGTCAATCACGCTCGTCAGGAAAGTGAGTGAAACACACATAAACACACATTTTTATCAAATAGTACATCATTAATAGCAGTTCACTTCCGCGATTTGGTGCGATTGCGTTCACATCAGCAGCGAACCGTACAGGAGTTTACCTGAACCGTACCCCAGACCACCCTTTTAAAGCGGACTCGGTACGGTTCGCGGTGCGCACCTGAGGCGAGGGCGTTCACATCATCCAACGAACCGAACTCTGACGTCAATCGAACTTACTGACGTCAATCGAACAGCAAATTAAATTTGCTGATGATACGTGGTTCTGGGCCTCATTAACAACAATGAAGAGGCCGCATACTTGGATGAGGTGAGAGACTCACATCATGGTGCCAGGACAACTGTCTCTCTCTGAATGAGCAAAACTAAGGAGCGATCGTGGACTTCAGGAGAGACGCAGCGGCCCTACACTCCTCTTATGATCAGTGGGACCCCTGTGGAGAGGGTGAGTAGCTTCAAGTACCTCGGTGTAAACATCTCCGAGGACATGGACTGCACACATCAAACACAGGTTAAGAAAGCAGGCAAAAGACTGTACATTCAATGAGGAATTCGGTCTCAACAATCCTAAAAACTTTCTAACTCAGGGGCCATAGAAAGTGTACTGACTCAGTGTATCTCAAGGTGTATAACAACGCCTCAAATCAGGACTGCAAAGCTCTACAGAGAGTCGTGCGCTTAGCACGCATCAGGGTCTGCTCTCCTCCTCTCTGCAACATCTACCTCAAACGCTGCAAAAGCAGAGCTGCTAAAATAATCAAGGACTCAACTCACCCCGTAACCAGCTCTTCATTTTACTGCCATCTGGCAAGCGCTTCAGGAGCATAGGCAAAAACTGAGAGACTGAAAGCTTCTTCCCTCACCCAGGCTCCTAAATCAAACTCGGTCTCTAACATTTACAAGCTTATTAACTGAAAACATTCATATTCTCATCATCCGTATTGCTGCTATGTGTGCATACCGGTAAACCCGTTTGCAATCCCTCTCACCCTTTTGTTCAATTACTAATTTATTAGTCCCAATTTGTTTTTGCATTTATTTGTTTTGTCCGTTTATTCATTGCACATTTTATCTTTATTCTCCTCCCTTTTACCTATATATGCTTTGTGTTGTGTTACTTTTATTTAATTGTTTATTCTTTTGCACTGTCCCACTGAGCGGACACCTGATTTGATTTACTTTCACTTCTGATTATACCCTGTTTATATTATGTGATGAATAAAGAAACCTTGAACCTAACCCGGGTGTGCACCAAAAGTGTTTGAAAGCACCCTAAATGAGCTTATTGATGCAATACAATAAACCAACTGTTTTATTCCAACATTTTCTTTTAGTCAAAAGCTTCTGAGTTTATACATAGATGTTTCAAGTTTAATAATGCAATAAACATTTAGTAGAAGTGAGGGGGTAATGCATTTTAAAAGTAAGCGAGTTACGTTAATTAGATTTTACGGAGAGAGAGTAACGCAATATTGTAATGCATTACTTTTAAAAAGTAACTTTCCCCAACCCACTGTTTATTGTATGCAAGTTGTGATTTTACGTCGTAACTAGGCTTTGCTGTTCTTGTTGGTGCAACTAGATTCTGTTTTGAGTTTTGTTTGTATTTGCTGGTTCTTACAGATTTAAACTTCTATATTGTCAATGCATGTGATGTGAACTGTGCTCTTCTGTTGTGTTTAGGTGGTCAAGCTGAAAGGGCAGGTTCTCTCGGTCATGTACCGCTTCCGGATGAAGAACCGAGAGTGGATGCTCATCAGAACCAGCAGCTTCACCTTCCAGAACCCTTATTCAGACGAGATCGAGTACATCATCTGCACCAACACCAATGTCAAGTATGTACAACCTTCTCATTTCATCTCTTTGAAGGCTGTCGGTATAGACTTGTCATGCTTTGTTGGGAATGCTTAATATCCTGACTGCAAATATAATGCCGGATGCAGTTGCACCAAAATTAATTTTCAGTTTCGGCCAAAACCGTTTTGGAGGGCCGAAATCATTGACTCTAGCAGTAGCGTAAAATTAGCATTTCTCTCACGGCAAGTTTTGAGTGTGCCCATGTCTATTCTGTGCACACACAACGTGGATAAACTCCGTCAGATGTGTGGACACTTGTGCTAGATTAACAGTATTGATTTCTTGTTTTTAAAAAGACGTCAATAAAGAGCTTGTAAACAATGTCATGTAATGTTACATTTACCTCAGCAAAATCACATAAACATACATAAACTCATTATTGAGCTAGAAAAAATAACTCCAGAGAAGAGCTTTTTGTTAGACATATGAATTATATAACATACCATTTTTCCTTATCTTTAGTAAAAGTCATTATTTAATGTAAGCTTGAATGAATCTGTCATGAAAACAAGTTTTTATTACAGCCGCCATATAAATGTTTATATTTCAGTAGAAACATAATCATGTCTTTATATACAACTCTATATATACTTTTAATTGAGTGTTGCTTATTAAATAAATGTAATCACTTGATTATTACATTAACTTTAGTTTTGTTTTTGATTTTGGTTTCTTGCTAAAGGAAAAAATAAATTTCTGTTTCGGCTTTTCAGGTTAAAAAAAAATATTTTAGTGCATCACTAATTGCACACATTCATAGCAGTATGCAAACAAGTGCTTTTCTTTAATGACTGATGGTTTCTGTAATTAGCACCAGTCAGCCACAACCATGTGACCTGCCTCGAGATGTTTGGGCCTCTGTGGCCTCGAGCCTGAAATCAATATCATTTATCCTCCCTCTGTTTAACACTTCTGAAGTATTTGCCTGTTCATCTGGTGTTGGCAGAATGGGCTTGATTTATGCCCACACAGGCCCTGTGAACTTGTAGATGTGCATTTAAAGCAGGCTGTGTTTACTTTGCCCTCAGGTGCAACTTTGGGTGTATTTCTTTTGTCTTTTATGGTCCAGGGAGGTGAAAATAGCAAATGAGACCCTTTTCACAGTACACATTTAGTTACCCTATTCTAATCTGTCAGTGTACTCTTACAAAACATATAGAGCTGACTACTGCCTATATAGGCAGCTGCCTGCTGATGCCATCTTTCATGTTAGTCGTGAAGTTTCCTCCACTTTGTAAAATTAATAAATAATGAATGAATGCATCCACACAAAACAAATGACCACCAATACGTTTGAAAGAAACATTACGTTTTTTTTAGGGCTAATCAATGTAAATAATTATATACACTAATTATTCCAGACATGATCATAACCAGTGTTGGGGAAAGTTACTTTTAAAAGTAATGCATTACAATATTGCGTTACTCCCTAAAAAAGTAACTAATTACGTTACTTAGTTACTTTTTATAAGGAAAGTAATGCGATCATTATTTTTTGCTACTTTCGCGTTTACTTTAAACATGAGCAGGGCTTGATTGTTTGTTTTTAATACAAGAAGTTATATTTATAGCAAATATAAAAGCCTTTCACACCCAAAAGTGTAATGAATAAACCTCAGACTGAAGGACGAGTAAATCACGTCTGTACAGAAGAACACAGGAGGAGAAGTTCAACACTCTGCAGCAATAAAAAAACAATCGAAGCAAATTGTTAGTTTATCTAAAGTAATTGTTGCTTATTAGTATGGTTGAATGGATCATCAAAGGTCAGCAGCAAACACATCGGTTAATAAATGAGGATTAGATATATTTGTGTTGTTTAACATATTTAATTAATTGCAGGTTTGCATCATATTCTGAGTTTGCATTTCACTGTTTTAATTCATTTTGATGAATACTGAATCTGTTTTTTGCGAGTGGGATGAATTAATACACAATTCATATTTAGTCTAGAACTACAGTAAGATCATGTTCACAACAGCGCACTGTCATCAATAAATGGAAAAAAGTAACTCAGATATTTTCTAGTAAATTAAAAAGTAATGCGTTACTTTACTAGTTACTTGAAAAAGTAATATTATTACGTAACTCGCATTACTTGAAATGCGTTACCCACCCAACACTGATCATAACTGTCCATTTGTGGGAAGAAATATATAAATGTTTTGTTGCAAAAAATTATAAATTGATAATTAAATTAACTCACTTTTAGTGCAAATCACCGTGATTAGCATATATACATCACATCCAGTCTGATGGTTGCACACGGTCTCTCCTTTTGAAATAAATGACTTATGATCTGTTGTTTATTGGAAAGGGAGGATTAAGAGAGCATCTAACTGAAATTAAACCTCACAAGTGACTGATTTGGCAAAATAATTTGAATCTGAATCATATGAGAGACTGACTTTTAGCTTTAGTGTTAGTTTCTAAGCTACAAATGCAATATTTTGATATAATTATTGACTAAAGCAGTTATTAATTATGATATTATTATTATTAATTTAAGATCCAGAATCAGTTTGAGAAAAAAAACCTGTGTGAAAATAATATTGAACTTATCATTTATCTGAACAGTGACACTAGTTGTGTAGCATTTAGCATAGCTTCCCAGTGATTAGCCGAGTCATGATGTAGCATGACAGACTGCAACATTTATAAACAATTATAGCTTAAGTGTAGTTTAGGGTCTTTTTAGTGTAGAATAATTATATAAACTCTGGTAAGGCGAGTTTATTTATATAGCACATTTCATACACCGTGGTAATTCAAAGTGCTTTACATAAAAGGAAGTGAAAATAGACATTAAAAATAATAATAAAAGTCCAAGCTAGTTTTTTTATGTATTTTTAGCATGGGAATATCTAAAGGGTAGATACCATGTGGTTTGTCTAATTTGAGTTCGAGGAAGTTTATAGCTTGGTTTCGAAGTAGCTTCCTCAACACTGCTAATGAATGCTAATAACATCGGATCGGTTACAAAACGGACATTCCCTCTTCCATGGTCAATAAACTTTCTCATCATCTGATCATTTCCTCAGCACTAATTCTCTTCACACAATGAAAAACAAGGGAGTCTTTGAGCTCTCATTATGTTCACTGCGTGTTTGTTTTGTGTGTGGAATAACTGTTCATGTACCGCTCTATATTTCCACGCTACTGAACACGGAGAAAACGATTGTCACCCACGAGAGAACCTGCTTTTAGGTTGCATATATTATGAAAGTTATGTTTGTGAGATCAGGTTGCTGAAATTAACTCTGGGAATTGAGTGGCTACAGTGTTTTGATATGTCTTTTTTATTTATGAGGATTTGTCACTCTTTCTTGTGATTTGTGATGCAATGAGAAATACAGTATTGTTCAAAAGTTTGGGGTTTGAAATAGGGTTGGGCTGATCGATGTTGCTATCGTCCATCGCCGATGGCTTGATAGACATCACGATTATGAGCCGGCATGGTGATATCAGTGGGTTATTATACTGTATATCATTTGCGGGCATCAGGTAGTCGATATTAATATGCAGGGGATTGAAATCACTTTTGAATGTGTGCTCGCTTTTTACTTTCACTTTCAAGATTCGCGATCACACGTACTCTGTGTTTACAGAGCGGCAGTACTTACCACACAATTTACAAGATTAGATATTTGTCTGTGGTGCTCCGGATCTGCAAATCATTTGCTGTCGTCCTATCAGTCATCTTTCCTTACTCTGTTTATGTAATAAGTGACATTTTATATACTGCAATATAACAGACAAAAACCGCTGTAGTTGATTTTTAGTTTTTGCTAATTTCAGAAAGTGAAACCCATATTTATATATATTCATTACACATAGAGTGAAATATTTCAAACCTCTATTTCTAATTTTAATGATTATGGCTTACAGATAATGAAACTGTCAAAATCAGTGTCTCAGAAAATTTGAATATTACATAAGATCAATACAAAAGGATAATTTTAAACAGAAATGGCACTTCTGAAAAGTAATTTTCATTTCTATGCACTCAAATACTGGTAGCCTCCTTTTTTGCATGAATTACTGCATCAATGCAGCGTGGCATGGAGGTGATCAGCCTGTGGCACTGCTCAGGTGTAATAAGCCCAGGTTGACAATACCTCATATATTATCTGTTCAGGTCAGGCGAGTTTGCTGGCCAATCAAGCACAGTAACACCATGGTCTTGAACCAGCTTTTGGTACCTTTGGCATGTGGGCAGGTGCCAAGCAAGTCCTGCTGGAAAATGAAATCAGCATCTCCATAAAGCTTGTCAGCAGAAGGAAGCATGAAGTTTCTCTAAATTCCTGGTAGATGGCTTGACTGTGGACTTCAGAAAACACAGTGGACCAACACCAGCAGATGACATGGCAGCCCAAATCATCACTGACTGTGGAAACTTCCACACTGGACTTCAAGCAACATGATTCTGTGCCTCCTCACTTCCTCCAGACTCTGGGACCTTGATTTAAAATGAAAACAAAATCTGAAAAGAGGACTTTGGACCACTGCTGAGCAAACAGTCCAGTTCTTTTTCTCCTTAGCCCAGGTAAGATGCTTCTGATGATGTTCTGTTCAGAAGTGGCTTGGTAGCTCTTTTCCTGAAGATGTCTGAGCGTGGTGACTCTTGATGCACTGACTCCAGCTTCAGTTCACTCCTTGTGAAGCTCTCCCAAGTGTTTGAATCGGCTTTGCTTGACAGTATTCTCAAGCTTGCGGTCATCCCTGTTACTTGTGGACGTTTTCCCTACCCAATTTCTTCCTTCCAGTCAACTTTGCATTTATTATGCTTTGATACAGCACACCTCTTGAACAGCCCCCACCTTTTCAGTAATGACCCTCTGTGACTTTCTCTCTTTGTGGAGGGTGTCAATGTTCGTCTTCTGGACCATTGCCAAGTCAGCAGTGTTCCCCATTATTGTGGTTTCAAAGACAAGAGATACCCACAATTTATACTATATGGATGGTCATTTATTGAAACTCCGATATAAATATTCTAATATTTTGAGATACTGATTTTTCACTTTCATTAGCTGTAAGCTCTAATCATCAAAATAAAAAAAATAAAAAACCTTTGAAGTGTTTTACTTTACATGCAATGAATCTAAAATATATGAAAGTAAATTTTTGAAATAAGTAAAAAAAAACAAAAAACTTTTCACCATATTCCAATTTTTTGTGATGTACCTGTATGTCCCTTTATTGGCTCCGCAGTAAACATGATTTTATTTCCGTGCCTTACCAAATACGGATTCACTCTTCGGGAACACCCCTAATGCCGAGTTCACACTGCATGATTTTCAGAGTCGACGGATCATTGTTTTTTTCACACTGCACAACTATCTGGGGTAGCATTCAGACGCTGCTGTGTTCACATTGCAACAGGAGGTTACACACCGCATGACTTTACAATAGGAAGAATCGCCGGGACTCTTTTCACACAGCAGGATTTTGAATCGCCAACAGCTCCAGATATTTAGCATGCCAGAAATCTTATGGGCATCGGCAATTCTCTCAGATCACGTCTTTGATAATTCACAGCTGCGGGATTGTCACTCGTGTGAACAAGCACCGATTTGTCTCCGATTTCAGACATTTGGTGGCAATTTCGTAAAACCTGTCAATGAGTGAAAATCAGGCTAAAATCATGCAGTGTAAACTCGGCATAATGCAAAAGATTATTTTAAATAAATGCAGGTCTTTTGAATTTTCTATTTATGAAAGAATCCAAAAAGAAAAGTATCACCATTTCCACAAATGTATGAAGCACCACAACTGTTCTCACTGATAATAATAAGAAATGTTTCAAATTAGTATATTAGAATGATTTCTGAAAGATCATGTGACACTGAAGACTGGAGTAATGATGCTGAAAATTCAGCTTTACATCACAGGAATAAATACATTTTTTAAATATTTAAATAGTTCTTAATAGGTGATTGTATTTCACAATGTTACTCTTTTTACTCTATCAAATAGATCCATCCTTAGTTAAATAATCCAAAAAGTCTTACAGACCGCAAACTTATGATATAGATATAAAAACATGTATATAAAGCCAATTTTAAGGTTTTAGACTGTATTGCAAACCACACCTGTTTTCATTCAAGGCATTTTTGGCAGTCTGAGTCTAACAATGTCTGACTTTGGTGGAATAAGGTGTGTGTGGATGCAACACCCGAGTGTGTGTGTGTGCGCTGTAAACACCTGAGTGATTGTGCGTGTCGTACTTTTGGGAGAGTGAATATATGGGAGACATTCATCACACGTGGCATCATCTATCCCAGACTCCCCAGCCCATGACACGTGGAAGAATGCCGGAATGAGTCGCCCTGGGGGCGTTTTCTCTGAGGAAGCTAGAAAGCCAGAGCCTCCTTAAAAGTAAAATTGGATGAGAAAATTATTAGTTTCACAAAAATAAACCAAAAAAGCCCAAGAATTGCAAAATAAGAGATGAAATGGTGTGTAAATCATCTTCAGAAAGCAATATCAGCAGATGAAGGTTCAGAGGGAGGCAGAGTCTCTTTTGCCTGTTTTGAGCTTATCGTGTTCTCAATGAGATTTTATAGCATGACGTGAATGTGAGGCGAGTAACAGCAGAATCAAAGTTGTGCAATGGTATTTTAGTGTCATTGAGATATTGTTTTAGTTATATATATATATATATTAGTTTTAGTCATTAGATGTGTTGTATTTTAATGTTGTGTGTGTGTGTGTTGTGTGTGTGTGTGTGTGTGTGTGTGTGTGTGTGTGTGTGTGTGTGTGTGTGTGTGTGTGTGTGTGTGTGTGTTGTGAGTGTGTGTGTGTGTGTGTGTGTGTGTGTGTGTGTGCGTGTGTGTGTGTGTGTGTGTGTGTGGTGTGTGTGGTGTGTGTGTGTGTGTGTGTTGTGTGGTGTGTGTGTGTGTGTGTTGTGACAGTTTTGTAAGTTTGGGGTCAGTACGATTTGTTTTGTTTTTAAAGAAATTCATTATTTTATTCAGCAAGGATCGAAAGTGGCATTAAAGACATTTATATTGCTACACATAATTATATTTGAAGTAAACAATGTTCTTTTGAACTTTATCTTCATCAAAGAATCCTAAAAAGTCACGATTTGCACAAACATATGAAGCAGTAAAAAGTGTTCTGTATAGTTTGTATTAATTGTTATTTCAGTGTTAGTTATTTTAGTACATCAAATTAAAGAAAAACTGAAATGAGATGTGAGATTTTTATGTATTGATTTGTTAAAAATGTATTTTAATATGGAGATTTTGTTAGGTAATAAAACTATATATTTTTTTGAGTTAAATATAATAACACTAAACTAAACCGATACTGTATTTGGCTAATAACAGATTGATTTGACTTTGATTTACATTTTTTGTGCATTGTGTCAAAACTTTCAGAGGGAGAACCAAGAAAAAACAATTCACCAATCGCATACGAATAACAAGCTTAATTCAAGATACGTTTTCAGAAAACGACTCTTAATATCTATTAAATGTAAAATCATCTTGTTTGAGGGGCATTTCGATATTTTTACTGGAGAACGAGAAATACTGATTTAGCGAGCGAATGGAGTTTTTGTAGCGCGCAAGCCAAGAAATCCCAGCGTGATGATATCCAGACAAATGGGCAGAAATAAGCAATGCTTTCTCACATTAGGTGTCATTCTCTCCGTATTGACTTTGAGATTATGAGTAGATAATAAGAGCAGCGGGCTCCGGTGGGATGAATATTCATGCACAGCGGAGTCAAGGTGAGACGGCAGCTTCGGCGCGCCAGGCTGGCAAACTGCCTGCAGAATAGACAGTGATGCAGAGAGGGCACGGAGAGAGCGATAAACACTCACCCCTCAGACAGACCGCGTGGTAGGCAAGCAGATAAGACGTAAACAGCACTAACAGAGCCAAATGCTCCGTGTTACAGACTGACATGCTGTGTTTAAAGGAATTGATTAAGAAAATGACAATTCAGGCATTATTTACTTTCACTTATGCTGTCATTCCATGTAAAGCTCTTCCTGCACAATGACCGTTTATAATCGTCAAGCTCCAAAAACACCGTAAAAGTAGTTCATGTGCTCTATATACAAGTTATAATCTAATTTAGGTTATTTATGGAGAATCCCTCGTGTGGCGGCTCTCAAATCTCATTCTTCATTCTATATATTTGAACATAGGTGAGAACTAATGATGTGTGGCGTTAATTATGTCAGTCTCAATGCAGTTGCACATGAGATTTCAGAGTTTCTGTGAAAGGGAAGATTAACACTAAATAAAATCAGTATCAAAAATGCAGATATAGTCTGGAAGCTCAGTTCATTACTGCAAATGACTGTGTTAGAACTGCATTTCAGTGAAACAGTGATTCCTCGGTTATTTGCTGAATGCTGCTGCATGCTTTGAAAGGGTTAAAAATATACACTACTGTTCACTAATACACTACACTAATAATCTCTTCTACTCACCAAGGCTGGCATTTATTTGATCACAAATACTGTAAAAAATAAAATTATTACAATTTGAAATATTTGTTTTCTATTTAAATATATTTTACAATGTAATTTATTCCTGGGATGCTAAACTGTATTTTCAGCATCACTACTCCAGTCTTCAGTGTCACATGATCCTTCAGAAATCATTCTAATATGCTGATTTGATGCTCAATAATCATTTGTGGTTATTATCAGTGTTGAATTTTTTTTTTATCACTGTTATTGATGAATATGAAGTTCAAAATAGCAGCATTTATTTGAAAAAAAATATTTCATGACATTTTAAATGTCTTTAATGTCAATTTTGATTAATTTGATGTGTCTGATAAATATAATTAATTTTTTTTAAGTTTTTACAAGTTAAGTTTTGAATGGTATTGCATGTAAAAGTGAAAGTGACATACAGCCAAGTATTGTGACCCATACTCTGAATTTGTGCTCTGCATTTAACCCATCCAAGTGCACACACACAGCAGTGACACACACACACACACCGTGACACACACACACACACACACACCGTGACACACACACACACACACACACACACAACACACACACACACACAACAGCAGTGAACGACACACACAAGTAACACAACACAACCCACACACAGTGGGCAGTTTATGCGCGGCGCCCGGGGAGCAGTTTGGGGTTCGGTGTCTTGCTCAAGGGCACCTCAGTCGTGGTATTGAAGGTGGAAGAGAGCGCTGTACATTCACTCCCCCCATACAATCCCTGCCGGACCGAGACTCGAACTCACAACCTTTCGATTACAAGTTCAACTCTCGAACCTTTAGGCCATGAATGTAGTGCATATTATTACTATATTACAGAGTCTGATTGTTGAAATTACAGGTCTATCGCAACAACAGGCTATAAAATATAAAGATTAGTTTGTAGCTCTATTGTTTGGTCTTAAAATGAGCGGCCGTGTTTGTCTTGTAAGCTGTGCTGCTGAAGGGGACGGTAATGAATCACTGGGGTTCATCTGGGGTTTGAATCTCTAGTCTGTGTGTGTTTTAAGCGTAATGCCACACCACCACAAAACCTAGATATCCATCTACAGACATCTCCATATAAAGGACGTACAGCTTTTAGATCCTCAGAACTAACAGACAGATCATTAGCCATTCTGAAACAAAAGTTTCGATATTTTGTTACAGGCGCCAGACAGACACAGATCACGCCGCCTCAGAGCTGCTGGACGAGCGCCGCATGAATGCATTGCACTCGGAGGTGCTGCATGTTTTTATTAGCTATTTTTGTTTGAGAGAACATTTGATACTATATGATGAGTGTTGATATTTTATTGAGAAATGATGTGCTTTTGCAGAGTAAAGGAGTGCACAGCCTAGAGAGACAAATGCACTTGAAATGGACTTGGCTGACATGAAACCATAAATCCAGTTTTGTGTGGAAAACCAGCTTCACAACTAAAATACTGTTTGCCAAAGTTACTCATTCTCCCTTCAGACAGGCAGAAACTGATCCAGATTCAGTTTTTAGTAAAGATGGAGCTCCACTCGGCCTTGTTATGAAAGTTTGTTCTGTTGAAGAGCAAATGAAGGGAAGGTGATGCTGTGTCTCACTATGTGGCCCAGTTATAGCATAAATCACAACCGCAAAACCAACAGCAATCTGTGTTTAGATGCGAGTGTGCTGTCAGCTGTTTAACTAGCTTAACCATTGAGAAGGGGAAGAAAGAGCATGCTTTTGAGTCCGCTTCACCAGCCATGTTAACAGCCTGTTTGAGTCAGCTAGGCTAAGCTTAGATTTCTCTTTTTAACTCATTTATTTCAAGCCATTTTTAGTCTTTAGCAGTACAATGTAGAAATGCAACTTCATTGGAAAGAACATTTCAGTGGGACAAATAAAATTACATTTGTATCCATCCCTCCATTTTATTTATTTATTTAGTCTAATGAAAATAAAATAATTTTGCCTTTTTATAAAAATTAAGATAATTTTGTCTAATTATAATCCATCTATTCTCCAAACCTGTGCAGGGTATGGGGATGCTGGAGCCTATTTAAAAAAAAACATATATATATATATATATATATATTGTACAATAAGTATAATTCTGTAAAAAAAAAAAAATATATTTGCCTGATTATCATCCATCCATCCCTTTTGCAAATAATTCATTCTGTGTATAGAAATTAATAATTTATATTTAATATAATTCATATTCTATCATTCTCCAAATTTCTTGTCATGTGTTATAGAAATTAAGATTAATTTATTTGTTTAATTAGTTCATAATTATCCATTTCCCAAATTACTTTCATATGTTGTATTATTTAATTTAATTTAATTTTGTTTCATTTAATTAATTTTCTTTTTAATTTCGTCTCATTTTATTCAGTTTCACTAGAAGTAGTTTTTAGTATTTGTATATTACCAAATCATTTCTCAGTGTTTGTTGGGCATGAACCTAAATCAGGAACATGTCCCTAACAACACATTCGTGCTGGTCTCTGTGTGTTTCGGCAAAGATGCTGAGTTTCTGGAAATAATCAGTACATGCTGTTCTCTTGTCTCTCTTGTTTTCTGTCTCCGTCTCGCCGCTTGTCTCCATTTATATCCGTCTCTCTCAGCACGCACGGTCCAGTTTTGTGCCGCTCACTCCTCCTTTGTTACCATGACAACCGTGATCCGTCCCGTAGGTGCTCCGGGGATTTGGCCGGGTCTCGCTCCTCCGAGACTCTTCCCATTCAGAAACATCACCGGTGACACGTTACCGGCTCGTGATTTCCCCTGCCGAGATGAAATGGTTTTTCACATTTAGAGACGTAGTTAATTGCGGAGGGAGGCCGGGGAGAGTTTGGGTTCCTGTGGAAACTTGGATGCTTGGATGTTTTTGCCCTTTTTGCATTTTTGTTTCAGATGTTTTCCTCCGTTCTTTCTGTCCTCGAGAAGTTCAAGAGCAGTTCAGTGTTTTGGGTTTGATCCATCTCAGTCCTCTGTTGCTCCAGGTGGCCTGGTGTGATCCCAGAATGTGTCAGACCGCTAATGTCTGCGTCCGTGTGTGTTTTCATGGGCAATTTCCTACCAGCTATTGATCTAATGGGTTTTTTTTTTAAATATATTTTTTCGTTTTGAGGTAATATGCTTTCCTTTAGATAAGGAAAGCGGCCCTTATTTCATTTGCAGGTATATTTGAAGCTCAATGGCACATCTTATTGATAGTGAAACTGAACAAAGACATCTTTGCTTCTCAAAAGATAATTTCCATTCAGCTCTAAAGCGGTCAGAGAATCGGGTTTCCCTGGAAAACACACAAGCTTGGTTCCAAACCTGGTGAGCTGCCCACGTAGGCAGGATTTTAAGGCATCGAAGATGCATTTTTGACTCATAATGTAGGCTGTGTGATTACGCGGAGACACCAGTGCATGTCTGCTTTGTGGAGAGCACAACCCATAATGCACTGCGACATGCTCACTGTCTTCTAGTGCGACAAATGTTGATTGTAAATCTATTATTTTCAAGCTCGGGCTAATTTAAAATGGACTATGCAGTATTTGTATGTGTTGTGTATTATTATTATTATTCATCATCATCATAATTATTATTACAGTAGTAATTTGTTTGGTTTTGTATTTATTAATTTAAACTGTTATTCAATTATTTATTTGTACTATAATATAATAATATAGTTATTGCTATAACAGTAGTAATTATAATACACATAATACATTCTTTATTAATATTGTAGGAATAAGTATAGTTGTTGTTGTTGTTAGTATTATTATTATACAATTGAAAATTACTAAATTGTTGTATTTATTATTATAATATAACAATATAATTATTTATATAATAATATATTAATGTTATAAGATTAGGTGTTGTTGTTGTTGTTAACAAACACAACAATACAAAATAATACATCTAAAAATAAAAATATTACATTTTATATAAAATATTATTACATATATGATTATAAAATGATGATTACTGATTTTGTGATTATTGGTCTCATCAGTAGCATAGCTACAGGCTAAAAGTGAATTATACATTCTTGTTATTAAAATCATGTTTTTATGTTCATGTGTCTAGTAAATATTCTTGTGTTGTGCTGCAGTAAAATGTGTGCGCTAAAGAAAAGCGTGTGCTAAATTCATCATAATGTCATGTCATTTACCACACTATTTCACCAAGGCTGATTTCTGGCTTTGATGAACTTGGGCAATGTATAAAGAATATGGATTGGAGTGTTACGCATATGATTGATCTGTTTTGACTGAAACCGAATATTCATTTGGGGTCGTTTATCTGACTGGTGTGTGTGTGTAATCTACATGAGCAGTTAATGATGCTTTTACTCATTGGGGAGTGTGATAAACAGCAGGTGTTGATGTTAAAGTTGTGTGTTGCGTGTGTTTTATTGCAGGCAGCTTCAGCAGCAACAACAGGCCGAGCTGGAGGTTCATCCAGAGAGACGGACTGACTGCTTATGACCTGTCGCAGGTGCGCGTGCACACACACACACGCACGCACACACACACACACACTCACACACACACACACACACTCTCACACACACACACACTCTCTCACACGCACACACGCACTCACACACACACACTCTCACACACACACACTCTCACACACACTCACTCACCACACTCACACACACACACACTCACTCACTCACTCACTCGCACACACTCACTCACTCACTCACTCACTCACTCACTCACACACTCACACTCTCATCTCACTCACTCTCTCACACACACACTCACTCTCACACTTACACTCTCTCACTCTCTCTCTCTCTCTCTCATCTCTCTCTCTCACACACACACACTCACACACACACACACACACACACACACTCTCACACACTCACTCACTCTCACACATACACTCTCTCTCTCTCTCTCTCTCTCACACACACTCTCTCTCTCACACACTCACTCACTCACTCTCAACACACTCACACTCTCTCTCTCTCTCTTCTCTCTCTCTCACTCACACACACACTCACTCACTCTCACACATACACTCTCTCTCTCTCTCGATCTCTCTCTCTCACACACACACTCACACCCTCTCACACACTCACTCACTCTCACACACACTCTCTCTCGCTCTCTCTCTCTCTCACACACACACACTCTCACACACACACTCACTCTCTCCTCTCTCTCTCTCTCTCTCTCTCTCTCTCACACTCACACATCTCTCTCTCACTCTCTCTCTCACACACACATCACTCACTCACTCACACACACTCTCTCTCTCTCTCTCTCTCGTCACACACTTCACACTCTCTCACTCTCTCACTCGCACACACACACTCTCACTCACTCACTCACTCACACACTCACTCACACATCACATAACACACACACACACTCACTCACACACACACTCTTTTCTCTCAGTCCGACGTTTAGTCTTCTAACCCTTACATGTGCATTACTCTCTTTAGCTGGTGTAGAACGTATAATCTATCCTCCTTCAGTTTATATGCAAGTCCCTCTTAAATCAGTGTCACAGCTGAAGCTGTTTTAGATTTATACTTCAAATTGAATATCAGCCAACGAAGCTCCCAGAGGAACATTTTATTCTCCAGAAGTGCTGTTTAATAGCTCCAGAGACTTACTGCATCGGCTTTGTCTTGTTGTCATACTATATATACGATATATTCTGTACTGAATAGAGTTATGAAATGAATGTGAATTGCAGCTCAGATGATTTGGTCTTCATTTGATGAGAACGTGTTCATATTGAGATCACCAGTTTTTCTCTTTTTAAATAAATAATGATAATAAAAAAATCTAAACAAAAGTGTGTGCTAAACAAGATCAAATATTTGTTTAACTGTATCCAATTAATTCTCAAAATCATATTTGACCCTGGAGCACAAAAGCAGTCTTAAGTCGCTGGGATATATTTGTAGCGATAGCCAAAAATACATTGTATGGGTCAAAAATATCAATTTTTATTTTATTGGCATTTATGACTGGTTTTGTGGTCTAGGGTCACATTTGTCCTCTGTATGGTTGCAGGAATGACTATTGCATCATCTATATTATTATTATTATTATTTACTTTAATTTAATTATATTTATTTTAATGAATTTAATTCCTCAGGTGGTTCTTTTTAGAAGAAGTCTCCATTTTGTTCTCTGTTTAATTTCACTGCTGTCTAGGAGAAACTGTTGATATATTGAGATATGTAAATATCCCCCCCCCCCCACAAGCATTAGCCTGATCTTCTGATCTTCTCCTTTAGCTTTTCTGTTTTGTGTATCAAAGTTGTTTTATCCTGTTGACACCCTTGAAAAGGTCCATTTTAAAACCATTTTTACATTTTAAGAAAAAATTGTCTTATATATTTTCAAATTTTAATTTTAGCAACCCAGGTATGGTTTTTATAATGAAAATATGCAAAGAAGCTGGTGTGGCATTAAAAATAAACAAACATATTTGACAACTATAGTAAAACTCATTCTGTCTATACTAATAAGTAAAAAGTAAACCGTTATATTACACTATTATATATTGTACACTGCTGTTTCTCATTTAATTGTCATTTGCAATGCTTCATGGGATGGGTATTTCATTGTCTCATAAAATCAGCATGAAATCAAAATTAAACCTTATTTTAATGTGTTTTTTGCATGCAACAATTTTTTTTGTAATTTTATTTTATTACTTTATTTTTTTATTTTATTGCTTTATTCAAATAGTCAAAACTTGCTCCTCCTGTTTCTCTTGATGACATAAACAAGCAAATTGCATTAATTTCTGCCTCAATTCCTGTATGCAATGCTCACTGTTTACATTCAAATCAACAAACGAAAGAAGTTCCGCCCTACTTTTTTTCCTTGTTAGTTAATCTAGAAATAGTCTTTTGCAACTTCCATTTCATGCCAACTTTAGGTCTGTTTTCCTGATTTTCAAGTACTTGTTTGCTTCAAATCTGAGTTTGTAATGTTTTAATTCATCTCAAAACCACTGATTTCATTCATGGCTCAGGACTCTTCATTCTTTAAAATCCTGATGGATGAAATGAATGGAAACATCATCCAGAATCGATTCCAGTGCAAAGTGTGAGGTCACTGTTGAGCACTTGATGCTTTGTGACAAGTGTTAGGATGAGATGCATGCTGGAACGGCATTGTATGTTACTGTGACTAATGACTGATAAATGCGGTAGAGAATCTGCATACTTGTAGTCATTTCAGCCGTGGAGCGTTCACTCCCTCTCTGTGGATCTGTGCTTCAAAAATAGGCCATAGTTATGAGGTGAAGTCACACCTCTGTCTTTCTTTCTTTAACAACTTTTACAACTAAACACACATTCGCTATGAGTCATAAGTGTTCATTTTATGTTATATCATATGTTGTTGTGGTTAAAGGGGTCGTTTGAGTCAGTCTTAATAAAGCCGAGAGGATTGTTTGTTGAAAAGCGATAACGTCGCACACATGGGATGTTGGGTAGCACCCATCAGCGTTTACAGTCTGGGAGTGTTAACGCCTGTCTGCGATTTAGAAAGTGTTCCAAAGTGCCCGTCATTGATTCCTGCATTTGCCCTTACAAAACAAAAATATATTGGAAAATAATATAATGCGATTATATGAAATAATACATTTCCATATATGGGAAACTAGTGCTTGTATTTTTCAATACACTGCAGTATTTGCATAAGTCATGCATGATACATATACAAATATATGAAGAGTTCAGATGCAAAAGCCTCTAAGTGCCGTCTCAAATGTTCATTTAAAATGAGCTTTTTTATCAGGCTATCATGTTTAGGTTCAGTGATTTTACTGTAATGGCAATGCATAGGTCTGTTTCTATGCAATTAAAGTGAAATAACTGAAAATAAAGATAGGTGCCTGATAAAAATGCTATTTTTAGAAGAAAATTTCAGACGGCACTTTTGCATCTGAACTCTTCATAAAGAAATTAGGACAAAAAACTGCATTACACTTTTGCATGTACACTGTTGAGAATGATGTGGTCAGTGAGTCGTGGCCACTTATGTTTTTATACTTTTTATGAAATTTAACTTGATTTTTAAGATGGTTTTGATGGTGGATAGAAAAAGTATTTACTGGAAACAAATATGAACATTTTAGGATTATATTACAAATATGTGCACTATATGTGCACGATTATGAGGAAAATATAATTGTGTATATATATATATATATATATATATAGATAGATAGATAGATCTACACACACACTACATATTTGTTCATATATTTATACACACCGTACCATATTTAATTACATGTACATCTGTTTATTATTAAGTGTATTATTGAATATGCATTAATATACGTACGTAAATATATTGTCACATTTTTCAGTATGAAAAAAACAGTTCCTTGTGTATTATTCAACGTATACAATATATTGTTATATATAAACACAACATATTCTATATATTTTCGTTATAATCACATTTTATATACTGATTGTTAATATGTAAGGAAATATATGTTCTTTGTGTAAAGGCACTGTTTTATACTTTCAGTAAAGTTAGGTTTGTGTTCATTGTGGCTTTTATTTAGTTTCTTATTTTGCATTTATTAGTATGCAGTTTTCATGAGTGGAAATGTCAATCACAAACAGACCCGCTCTTGTTGATGACCACAGGTGCCGGTGCCAGCGTCCCAGCCGGCGTTCACGAGGCGGGAAAGACCATGGACAAATCCGATTCGCTGTTCTCGCAGGAGAGAGACCCGCGCTTCAGCGACATGTACACTGGCATCTCTGGATGTATGTTCATACAGATATTACATCTGACTAGCACTGCATCACACACTGATTTCAATCTAAACATGCAATTTACTGTGATTTCACTTAATGAAATTACAAAAACCCGCGCATGTCTGCCAGCTCGAGTTTGTACGCTATTTTAGTACTTGATATGAAGTGTATACAATCTATAATTGGTGCATTTGGTAGATATTACAACAACCTTCAGAAAGTCCAGCGTAAACACATGAAGACCAGATTTCTAGCTGGTCAAAGCCAGTTGTTTAGGGTCATTATCTGATCATTTGACATGCCTTTGCTCTGTTGTTCCTCTTTTGTTTTTGCTGTGGCTGATAAAGATGCTTCTGTAATGTGATGTGTGACTGTGTCTCCTCTCTTAAATGTACTCATTCCGTGTGAGCTCGATAAGGATCTGTGTGTGTTTGTGTTTAGCTGATAAGAAGATGATGGTGCCGTCGTCCACTGCTGGCGGCCAGCAGTTATACTCTCAAGGCAGCCCGTTCCAGCCCGGACACTCCGGCAAGAGCTTCAGGTAAGGACAAACACATTTCACATGAAAGTAGAAACACAATCTGGTCATTTGAATACAACTCCTGTCACAATAGCACAGTTTTTACATGCAAAATCACAAAAAAATTATACTGATACAATACTGTTCAAAACGTTGTGTTCAGCTGTTTTAATACTTTTATTTAGCAAGGATGCATTAAATTGATCAAAAGTGACAGTAAAGATTTATAAATATTTATTCAAATAAATGCTCGTCTTTTAAACTTTCTATTCATCAAAGAATCCTAAAGAAATTATCAGTTTCCACAAAAATATTAAGCAGGGCATCTCAAAAGCAGCATATTAGAATGATTTCTGAAGATCATGTGACACTGAAGACTGGAGTAATGATGCTGAAAATACAGCTTTGAATCACAGAAATAATTACATTTTATAATATATTTAAATAGAAAATTATTTGTCATTTTAATAATATTTCTGAATTTTTGTACTTAGTTAGCTTAATACACTTTTAAAATATATATTGTGTTTGTTATTACTTTTCTGGAATGATTATACAGTAAATTACAGAAGAAGGTTAATTATGGCTGTCTACAAAATATGTATTTGGAGTGAATGGTGGATGAATTTATAACATTTGTTAGTCACACATTTTTCTTGCTGCCCATAAAACTATTTGTGCCATTATTGCATTAAAATGCGTACTCTATGTTCTTTTGAAGAAGGAATTTGATATAAGTAAATATAGTTAATTTCCCATCACTCACATCATACTTTAGACGGGCTTTAAAATGCCACCTGTCACCAAAATGTCGAGGCCTGTCATGTTTTAGGGACTTATTTAAAGCTAGTTGCTTATTTTTATTTTTTTTTTACATTTACATTTTAGTCATTCAGCAGACGCTTTTATCCAAAGCGACTTACAAATGAGGACAATAGAAGCAATCAAAACCAACAAAAGTGCAACAACATGCAAGTGCTATTACAAGTCTCGGTTAGACTAACGCAGTACACGTAGCAAGGTTTTTTCTTTTTTTTAAGAAACAAGTAGATCGAATAGAAAAAAATAAAGCTAGTGTTAGTTTTTCAAGAAAAGCTAGCAGTTAGAGAATAAATATGCAGTGATAGAGGGTCAAGTGTGTGTCTTTTTTATAAAAAGAAGACAGATAGATAAAATAGAATTAGAATAGAGAGTGCTAGAGTTAGAGGGTCAAATAAAGATGGAAGAGATGTGTTTTTAGCCGTTTCTTGAAGATGGGTAAGGATTCAGCTGCTCGGATTGAGTTAGGCAGGTCATTCCACCAGATGGGAACAGTTAATGAAAAAGTCTGTGAAAGGGATTTTGTGCCTCTTTGGGATGGTACAGTAATGCGTCGTTCACTTGCAGAACGCAAGCTTCTAGAGGGCACATAAGTCTGAAGTAATGAATTTAGGTAAATGGGGTGCAGAGCCAGAGGTGGTTCTGTAGGCAAACATTAATGCCTTGAATTTAATGCATTGAGCAGCTATTGGTAGCCAGTGCACATTGATGAACAGAGGTGTGACGTGCGTTCTTTTCGGCTCATTAAGATTAATTGGCCTAAAATTTAAAACTTATCATGCTGTTCTTGAGCCATTGCACTCTGAATGGACACAAGGTTTCTGGCCTGTTTGCTTGAAGGAGTTTATGGAAAATTGATGAGCCTTAATTGGAAGGTGAAATTGTGATGAAACGATGGGTTTGCTGAAACCACAAGCAGTTCTGTCTTAGCTAGGTTGAGTTGAAGGTGATGGTCCTTCATCCAGCAAGAAATGTCTGCTAGACATGCTGAGATGCGAGCAGCTATCGTCAGATCATCAGGATGGAATGAGAGGTAGAGTTGAGTGTCATCATAGCAGTGATATGAAAAGCCATGTTTCTGAATGACAGAACCTAGTGATGCCATGTAGATAGAGAAGAGAAGTGGTCCAAGAACTGAGCCCTGAGGCACCCCAGTAGCTAGATGTTGCGACTTGGATACCTCACCACTCCAAGATACCTTAAAGCAGTGGTTCCCAACCACGTTCCTGGAGGCCCCCAACACTGCACAGTTTGCATCTCACCTTTGTCTGATACCCCAATTGAGGCCTTGGAGTCTCTACTAATGAGCTGATGATCTGAATCAGGTGTGTTTGATTAAGGTGACATGGAAAACATGCAGTGTTGGGGGGCCTCCAGGAACGAGGTTGGGAACCACTTCCTTAAACAACCTATCTGAGAGGTAAGACTCAAACCACAGGAGTGCGGTTCCTGCGATGCCCTTTCTCAATAGGGTTGACAGGAGGATCTGGTGGTTGACCGTATCAAAAGCAGCGGACAGATCCAGCTTATATATAATTAATAATATTAATTATTACTAAATATAGAAATACAATGATTTTATTCATGAATAATAATAATTAATAAAAAAATAAAAAATTAATCTTCTAATATTAAAATGAAGACGAAAAAATATCAAATTCAAAATATTAATGAAAAACATAATAGCATATCAAAGATGCTAAAATAGCATTGGTGTAAATGGGTCTGTAATCAAGCATTGTACTTGGCATGAAAAGGGCTTCAGATGTTTCACAGAGACTTACGAGGATGGGTTGGTTTAATTCAGTCACATGATGTGGTGTGTGTGTCTTTCAGCTCATCTGTGATCCACGTCCCAGGAGTCAATGATATCCAGTCCACAGCCGGTCCAGCTGGACAGAACCTGACCCAGATCTCCCGGCAGATCAACGCTGGCCAGGTGTCCTGGACAGGAAGCCGACCTCCCTTCTCCAGCCAGGTGAGAGCGATCCCATCTTTGTGTGACTGTGCTGCCCACTGGCGCTCTAGTCTCCATATGCTTAATTACAGTAATTAACTATTCCTCTTTAGTGGTGTGATGAGAGAACTGGGTCCAGACCCGTGTTTGGACGTGGAGCAATGGCTGAAAAAGATAATTCAGGGCTCAGTAATTAGTTCATACTTGCATAAAAAATATCTGTACATACATACATATAGCAGCATATATATATACGCAATATATATAATAAAAATAAACAAGTTGATAGAATAGAAAAAAAACTGGGAATGCTAGTGTTAGATATTGATATATATTTTATATATATACACACATACAAGCACTATGTTTACCATATTTTGCAACACATTTTGGTATGTTTGGGGGGGTAAATGGGGGCACATTTACAACAGCCACCAGTTTGACCAAAGTGCTTTACAGAAGAGCAAGATTATACCACATACACAGAAAACAGACCAGACAAAAATTTAACCCGTTTAAAAATGACTATATCACAGCAGTCAGTACACTAAGGAAAACAAATATGTTTTTAGCCAGGACTTAAAAACAGACAGAGAAGGGGCTATTCTAATCTCTAAAGGCGGGGTATTCCAAAGTCGTGATCCCTGCCACTGCAAATGCACGCTCCCCTCTACATTTAACCTAAACAGAGGGACTACCAACAAAGCCTGGTCACAGGATCGTAGGCTTCTAGACGGAGTGTAGAGATGAAGAAGTTAGACAGAGAGGTAGACAGGAGCTAGGTTATGTAGGGGTTTATATACAAAGAGGAGAATTTTAAAGGCTATTCTCTGACAAACCGGCAGCCAGTGTAAAATCTAAGAACTGGAGTCATGTGTTCATGTTTACAACACTTCAAGACACTGAAAACTTCTCTTTCAACTTACTTGAGAACTTATTTGTCTGACTTGGTGTTATTGGCCTTCTCTGTATGTTTGCCTCTTCAACATTTTATGTTTTGAACGCTTTGGAAGCTGAAGATGTGTAAATGTTTAAAGAGTCTGGCCAATTTTGAACAAGACTTGGATATACCGTAACATAAAGAATGGCAGTAATCTAGACGAGACGTAACAAACGCATGAACAGTCATTTCTAGAGTTTTAGGAGTGAGAAAGTTTTTAATTTTGGACAGTAAATGAAGCTGATAGAAACTGGATCCGATAACGGAAAAGATATGTTTATCAAATGTTAAATGCTGGTCAACAAGAACACCTAGGTTCCGCACCCGTGAGGATCTAAAAACGGATAAACTTTCTAACTCGGGGCTTAAACACTGAGAGTTCTTATTTGGACTGAAAACAATTACCTCGGTCTGGTCTTCATTTAGGAAGAGGACATTTTGGGCTAGCCATGATTTAACCTCCTCTAAACATTGCAGAAGAGAAGTAATCACAGTGGAATTGTTTCTTTTGATTGGTAGATATTTGAGTATCATCTGTGTAGAAATGAAAAGACACGCCATGTTTTTGCAGAATAGGAGCCCAGAAGTAGCATGTTTAGAGAAAATAGAGAGGGAGCTAAAACAGAGCCTTGTGGAATGCCGCAGGGGAAGAGGTAATATTAGCCAGTTTCACCAAAACCTTTCTATCAGACAGGTATGATGAAACCATTTCAGGAAGTTTGCTTCTAGACCTACCCAAGACTCTAATTTAATAATAATAGTGAGGAGTGGTCTATGGTATCAAAAGCGCCCGATACATCTAAAAGAATAAGAACCAGAGTCTCCGGAATCAGTAGAGAGGTAAATATCATTTTACTCTCTCAAAAGGGCGGACTCGGTACTGAGCCGACTTAAAACCAGATTGAAAAACCTCATAAATACAATTACTTGTCAGAAAACGTTGAAGTGGATTCAGCACAATTTTCTCCCAATTTTTTTAAATGAATGGAAAGACACATAGAATGTATATAATATTTATATATATAATATATAATATTTATTCATAACAAAATAACAATCAAGGATAATTTCTTTAAAAAATAATTGTACAATTATTACATATTACATAACTGTAAAAATATATTACATTTAGACATATATACAATATTAGTATAAAATATAAATATTAATATATTTTGCAACATTTTTGTGTGTGGCAGGAAACCATATATACTTAATAATAAATAATGGTTATTTATTTATTTTTAAATAACAATAATAAAAAAAAAAATGACTAAAATTATGTATTATTTTATTCCATAAATGAAAAAGTTTGAAAACTGGATAGCTGTATGAATGGAAACTGTACAAATTGTGAGTACAACATAATGTCCAATTAAAGTAATATGAACCGGTGTAAGAGAGGGAAAAATCTGGGACCTGTTCACTTTTATATTATCTTTTAGGCCATCAGGTTGTGCTTAATGCATACATTTGAAAGTGTTACCGGGGTCATCAAGAACCTTGCGTGTGGCATTCATCATGATAGTGTGTGTGTTTTTAATCAGTTCTGAACTGTGTGTGTGTGTGTGTGTGTGTGTGTGTGTGTGTGTGTGTGTGTGTGTGTGTGTGTGTGTGTGTGTGGTTTATGGTCTGTCATCTGTATGACAGCAATAAAATGCATGTATATCATTTACATTTTTTCCACCAGTCATATCACTTTTATAATATCCTAAATAATAACATATGTAAAGCCGTTTGTTATGCAGAAGACCAGAGAACATGCTGGTCCACAAGTATCTCTGCGGTTCTCCATTGATTAAAAGCAAAGCCTGCTGTCTGCAGCTGTAATTGTGTGATTGCACTGCTCGTCCTTCTGCTCAGCTTCGTTAAGACTTTTAGCCCGATTGTAAGATCTGATTTACTGCTAATTTTGAGTTAAAGTCATATTTGTTGCTAAGCAGATACAGACACTCGGTCCTAACAGAGTTTCCAGGGAATACTGAAGTAGAGAAAGAGCTAAGAGAGACTTTGCAGAACTGTAAAATAATGAAGTGGGATGAAGTATATTTTACTGGATTATCCGAAAATGAGGTTTAAATAACAAAAATACAACATTTCTGCATTTAATTTGCAGCTAAAATAACTATTATTTAAATAGTAACTATATTTTGAGATTTTTTTGGCCAAAGAAAGGTTTTTGAAACATTTATTTTATGATCTAATTTGTCTTATTTAATAAAGAATATAGTAAAAACAGAAATATTGTGAAAGATTATTACAATTTCAAATAACTGTCTTTTCTGAATATATGTTAAAATGTAATTTTCTTTTGTGATGCAAAGCTGAATGTTCAGCATAATTACTCCAGTCTAATATACCGATTTGCTGCTCAAGTAATATTTCTTAGTATTATCAATGTTCAAAACCGTTATATTAATATTTTTTTGAAAGCTGTCATACATTTTCTTAGGATTCTTTGATGAATAGAATGTTAAGAAAACAGCATTTGTTTAAAATATTTTTTTGTAATATTATGATTATCTTAATCAATGAGTCCTTGCTGAATAAAGGAATTATTTCTTAAAAAGACCTTTTGTATTAACTTATATGTCCTCCATACAGATAAATATGACAAAGGCGGCTTTGATTGTTTATCCATCTTTCATTCCAAAAATTCACAAAATTCCACCTATCATTGTAAACAAATTGAGACTGTGTAAGAATACTTTCTCTACTGCCACAATTATTGGCCTGTGTCCTTTTCAAGCAGCACCTGTATAGAACACCTTAACAGAGACCATCATCCTGTCCTTCAGTCCTGTCTCTTCACCTCATCATTTTCTACAGACGCAGCAGATTGGTTGTGCCAGTGACCCATTTTTGTTGTTTTTGAGGTTTGTGTTGGATTATTGTCTTGGAAGATCAGTTATAAGATTTCCAATAAGTTGGTATTTAATAGAACCCAGTCGTCACAGAAAATAGGCCCACACACATAAAAAATACAGTTTGTACACATGGGGTACTTTTTTATCGGCACCAAACAATGAGTGTTTGCCAGTCATTTTTTAGTTTCAGCTACCAGGCCGTCGTGTTGACCTGAATATGCGTTTGTTTTGATGAGCCTCTTACAGTGGTGATGTAGGGACTGTTTGACATTTTTTTCTCTGTCCTCCGAGCCTATATTCCAATTCTCAGCCACCTCCTCTCTCCTCACCGCATTAGGACGATATAGACTCTGCAGTTTCGTAACATTTTCTGCCTACTCCTGCTCTAGCTCTTTTCTTACCTTCACTAATTTGGCCAACCGCAGCACTGCTTTTGGTAAGACCTGCTTATTTATGACAATAAAGGCAATGAAAATACATATATAATTCTAAAAAGCGTTCTAAGTTAAAAAGAATGGCAACACGTCTATACTGATAATAGTGCAGAGGAACATTTGTCTTCCAGCTGATGAATGCTAAAAACGTTGACAGCCAATCAGAATCTGCCCTGCTTTAAAGAGCTTGAGCATTTAAAGGGATAGATGAAAATTCTGTCATTAAGATATTTTTGATGAAATCCAAGAGCTTTCTGGCCGTATAGTAAAGCAACTGCCACGTTCAAGGCCCAGAAAGGGCTTTGTGACATCAGATTGTTGAGTAATTGTTTTCTTAGCTTCATAACATTACGGTTGAACCACTGTCACATGGACTATTTTAACGATATCCTTACTACCTTTCTGGGCCTTGAACGCATCAGTTGCGTTGCTGTCTATCGAGGGTCAGAAAGCTCTCAGATTTCATCAAAAATATCTTAATTTGTGTTCTGAAGATAACGAAGATCTTACGGGTTTGGAATGACATGAGGGTGAGTAATTAATGACAGAATTTCATTTTGGTGTCAACTAACTCTTTAAAGATGACAAAACTGCAGCACATGCTTATAATAAAGAGAACATTATCATTAGTGGTGTCCCCGACTAAGGATTTTCATAGTCGAATCTGAAATTTTGAATCTTGCCGATAGTCGAATCATATGTTTGGGGGCGGGGACAAAATACATTACATTCCACAGTCATGCATACTGACGTAAACACACAGAGAAAAGGTGTAACGCCTCGCAGATCATGTTTTATGTTTTGATTAAAAGATAGTTAACATTAAACGTAAGCAAAACCCTAAGAATTTGCAATAGCACTCTCATTTTAACATTATGTATGTGACAGTAGAATTAATCTTCTTCATTTCTGTTTTGAGCCGTGCGCTGAAAATGACCAGTAGAATGAATAATTTAATAGCTATAATCAATGGGATTTAACTTATCATTTATCTAATATAGAATACGCTTCGTTATTTATACAACATAACGTTAATATTACGACTTATAGGCTATCTGCACAAAATACCCCGAATGCATAAGTGAACGTGTCTGCGCGGCTCTGAATGAACTCCTTTTGGTTTCTTTTATTCGTCACATACTCAATTATACAGGATATAATCACGCAACAGCGTGCAGAAACAGGCAATTAAACTCTAAATATTTGCAGGGTTTTATTATAATAGTGTTCTCCTTATAATGGTATGTATATGACAGTCTCAGTCATAGTTATTAATATTATGCATTGTTGTGCTCCTGCTGCTGACCACACGTATAATAGGCTACAATGAAGTGCTTACTGCAGCACAACTCAACCAAATGCATCTTATACGAGATAAATAATATATACACAATATATAAACCGGCTGAAATGTTTCTGATGTGTCTGAAATCACTTGTTACCCTACCTTGGATTTGAGTCTTGTTAAAGATGTAAATCCTTGCCGTCAGGTTGGATTTATTCACGGACGTTAAAATATTTATTTAAAGCTTCATTCTTTTCAGATTGTTATTTACAGCATTGTCTTAATAGGCTGCATATATCACTGGTGGTGGTTGAGGAGAGACCCCCCCACATGATTGTAAAGCGCTTTGGGGTACACCCATACACAATAAATGCATATCATGCATCATTCATTCACAGATGGCAAAGAAATCACACTTGCTCTAGGCGAATGAAATCTGATGAGACGATCACATTGGGCCAAGACAGGATGATCACAACAATACACCGCGCATCATATTCATTAACTTACCAGTAGTTCCAGACATTCGGCCAAAATGATCATAACACCCCGCGAATATTCGACTGTGAGATTGGGAGTCGAATCAGGCTCCTCCTCGAGCATCGAATCGTCGACCCTAATTATCATGCATTGGTGTGGACACACATGTAGTTAAAGTTATCGTTCTAGGTGTTAATGTGCCTTAAATTGCATCATTTTGCTGCATGTATTGTTTACCGTGCTAGCTTTGCTGCATGTATTCATCCTTTCATGTCAAACGTTTTGGTACTTCTGCAACTCCTCGTGGTACATTCATTGGTACATATCCGGGTATACTTATTGTTTTTATTAACATCAAATATATAATATACTAATATTTGAAACAATTTTCACTCAGAAATTGTTAATAAATTTCACAAGCAATTACAAAGAAACCGCAATTAACACATTGAAAATAATATTTTTTTACAATTATGGTCATTTATAGAAACATTGGTTTTGTTGTTTCCAAAATATTGGTTCTGATTGCGCTCATTTTCCTCGTCTTTTATCAACTGCTATTGCTAATCTAAAAGTATTGATATCCGCTAGTGAAATGTGATCATCGTGACAAGCTCTGTTTGTACCTGAATCGGTTGAATGATCTCACCGTGATCTGATCCAGCCTGACGTCAGTCTGAGATTAACACACCTTCATATTACAGCACCTCTGGGAAACCAGTCCAGATGCCTGTATAAACCGTCTTTTACATCTACAGTGATTTATAGATTTCCATATAAAACACAGACAGTAACTGAAACAGTGGTTTGGCTTCAACAGAAAGACGTGTCATGAATAGCAGACAGTGAAGTGACATGTGGCCAAGTATGGTGACCCATACTCTGAATTTGTGCTCTGCATTTAACCCATCCAAGTGCACACACACACACACACACACACCGTGAACACACACACACACACACGTGAACACACACACACACACGTGAACACACACACACACACACACAGTGAACACACACACACACAGTGAACACACACACACACCGTGAACACACACACACACCGTGAACACACACACACACACGTGAACACACACACACACCGTGAACACACACACACACACGTGAACACACACACACACACGTGAACACACACACACAGTGAACACACACACACACGTGAACACACACACACCGTGAACACACACACACTGTGAACACACACCCAGAGCAGTGGGCAGCCAATGCTGCGGCGCCCGGGGAGCAGTTGGGGGTTCGGTGCCTTGCTCAATCCTTGCTCACCTCAGTCGTGGTATTGAAGGTATATTCACTCCCCCCACCGACAATTCCTGTCGGACCCGAGATTCGAACCCACAACCTCGGGTTACAAGTACGACGCTCTGTCCATTAGGCCACGACTTGCTCAGTGTGAGGACTGTAAGCGTCCAAAGTGAGACAAACGGTTTTGTTGTTCTGGTTTCTTTGGTTTGGCCACTTAATCTCTATTATAGACCGCATGAAAAACAGATTTCTGTTCTTGTTGAACAGCAGCCAATTAGATATTTCTGTTCGTAGTTTTACAAACTCTTCAGAATTACTTCTCAACAGTGACTATTAATCATGAAAGTGTTAGACAATGTGCATAACTTATTCAGCGAGTTTGGAAAATTACTTTTTAATGAAGTTATTATCTAAATGTAGCAAAGAAAGATGCTGTCGCTCAAAATGATAGAGCAATTAAATAATACAACAATAGGCCAAGTGAGGCCATGCATTACAGTGTTTTACTATGGTAAAGAGTTAATGAATAATTACATTTATTAGTAATGATGATCATAATTATATTCAAAATATTTTTCAGTAAATAGTTTTACAATATATTTTTATAATTTACTATTTTTATGTATTACATATAGTATTTTTCTAGCATATATTGTTAATATTAATTATTATTATTTAAACATGTATGTGTATATATATATATTTTTTTATATTTTTTATTATTATTAAAAAAGTAATATAATAAAATAACTATAATATAAAATATATATATCAAATATTTAATATTTTTATCACGGAATGTATGTGTGTATCATGTATATAATATATATATATATATAATACACAAATATTGCATGTTTATTTTCTAATATATATAATATTAGATCAAATATTTATAATTTAAATTACACACACACACACACATATATATATTAACATTGCATGTTTATTTTTTATATTTTTTAATATAAATGTATTTCTTATCATTATCAAGCAAAGTAATATAATAAATTATTTTATTATAAATAATATTCTACTATTTATATCACAGGGGATTTTTTTTATATTGCATGTTTATTCAATATTTTTAGTATTATTAATGCATTCATTTTTTGGTCAACTCCGTTCCCATCCTGGAGATCAAACTCTTGCTCTTCTTTTGTCAGGACTCTAAACAGCCTGCAGTGGGTTTAATTAATCTGTCATGCGTTGCACCTTTTAAACTCATGCGAGAGAGATCTGGTTTCTGTATCCTGACACTTTAAAGTGAGGAATTTGACCAGCGTGACACGAAGGGCACAGATAAAAACACAATTGTGCAACTTTTCACATTCCTCGACCGAAGGCAGAGCATGCTGAACGGCTTAAAGCGATCGTTGTTATTGCATTACATCCGTTTAAAGCCGCCTCAGATTTCTCCATCACATTCAGATTTAATTTGAAGTACGGAGACTTTTACAGGATGACATTTTCTCCCATTGTTGTGTCCCTCGAGGGAAACTCTCTACCTTGAACCTGTGATTAGTGTGTCCATTTAATAAGTAATTTATGTTGAACAGGTGACATTAAAAACTCACTTCCATTTCAAGTGTAGCAGGCTCCGAATGGCTTTCCGAGCCCTGAAGGCTTCCGCCAGCCGCTTGAAAATGAAGCCGTGTCCAGATAATTCTTTTTTAATATGCTGTCATTAAAGAAAATGGAACATTTATCTTCGCCTCCGCACGTGGACGCCACTTAAACACGCAATGAGAGGAAGGACTCTGAGACTGCAGAGATACAATGTCTCTCTCTGTATTTGGAATCAAATCATTTAATCCCAGTTTTCAGCAAACTGAGTGCATGAATTTTAATTTTTAGTTAGTGTAAGTATGTGATTTATTCGTGGTCATAACTGTGACTAAAGAGAAACAAAAACTGACCTAGTTAAAAGTTGAAATAAAAGTCTCTTTTGCTGACTAAAGGCTTCATTTCTTTGATAAAAATACTGTAATATTGTGAAATATTATTTACAATTAAAATAACTGTTTTCTTTTTGACTATATTTTAAAATATAATTATTATAAAGGTTGAAAACGGCTGTGCTGCTTCATATTTTTGTGGAAACTGATTTTTTGAAAATAGCAAATTTAAATGAACAGCATTTATTTGAAATAGTTTATTTGTAACAATGCAAAAGTCTTTTCTGTCATGTTTAGTCCATTTGATGCATCCTTGCTAAATAAAAACTAATGTTAATAAAAAAACAGAAAGGTCTAATTATATTTATGCTGTATAAAATTATTGCTGATCTTAAATATTGTATACAGCATAAGTGTCACGAATCTGGTTGCCCTTCCACCACATGGACTCTTGCACTACACTCACTGTTGCACTCCACCTCAGACTACATTTCCCATCATTCACTACCCAGCTGATTGCACTAATCACACGCTGCACTGATCACACAGCTGTCTCCAATCACACGCTCACCTGAGAGCCATCACACACACCCTACAAAAGACATTCATTTCCTCTTCCTCCCTGCCGAGTATTGTTTAGCGTATAGCATTGCCCTAATGTTAGCTACAACCAAGCCCTTGCGTGTTTTGTTTTTGTGTTTAATCCCCTGTATTGTTCTGCGTTTTTCACTCTCCAAGTGTTAGCTGCTTTACAGAGCCTTTCCTAGTTTCCGTTTCTAGTTTTAGTTAGTCTAGTCTTTTTGTGTTGCCTTGCTGTCTGGTTCCTGACCTTCTGCTTGTTGCCTGGATTTCTCTCTGCCTTGCCCTCTGGATATTGTTCGCTGATCACAGACCACGCCCGTTTACCTGACTACTCTTCTGCCTTGCCCTCTATATACCTGTTTGCCAGTTGTTCGACCCTGCCTGTGTTTCTGACCATGCCTCTAAATAAAAGCTTGCACGTGGATCCGCACGCCTCTCGTCTTGTCGGTGTGTGTGTGTGTGTGTGTGTGTGTGTGTGTGTGTGTGTGTGTGTGTGTGTGTGTGTGTGTGTGTGTGTGTGTGTGTGTGTGTGTGTGTGTGTGTGTGTGTGTGTGTGTGTGATGTGTGTGTGTGTGTGTGTGTGTGTGTGTGTGTGTGTGTGTGTGTGTGTGTGTGTGTGTGTGTGTGTGTGTGTGTGTGTGTGTGTGTGTGTGTGTGTGTGTGTGTGTGTGTGTGTGTGTGTGTGTGTGTGTGTGTGTGTGTGTGTGTGTGTGTGTGTGTGTGTGTGTGACGCACTGCTGTATAAATTTCTTAATAAAAGTCTCAAATGCTACATTTAGCTAAAATGTACTTAATAACCTTCTCTCTCTGATAAATTCATAAAGTGTTAAAATGAAGAAAGGTGTACTTTGCACTTTTCCCAAAAACTTTAAAAACCATATTTTCATATTCATATTCAGTTCTGATGGAAATGAGAAGAGACGGGAGCAGCGGTTTGAAGATCAGAAATGTCATTAATTTGAACATTTTCACATCATGATCTGAGGGCAGATTTATTAGGTGTCATTATCAAATGCTACGAACTTCAGAAAATCTCATTTCTCTTTATTTGTATATGCTCAAAGTTAATTGACTGCTAGTTATTGATTCCAAGACACGATCAATGTATTCACACAGATGAAAACATGAGTCTTTTTTGCACAAGTTTAAAAATAAATGAAAAATAATAATTCCAATCCACAGAGTAAAATAATTTGAGAATCGCCTTGTGACTGTTTACACCAATATACACACAATCAATACAGTTCTATATTTTCAGATAAACCAGCTCCTGTTAGTCTCTGGATTCGTGCTTCATGGTTCATACAGTGTAGTCTTACTTTCCCAGCTAATGCAATGCATAAACAATAATCACACCGCCTTTATTCAAACGTTTCATGCTGAGATAATGTTACATTGTGCCTTAATTGCAGTCTTTATATGTGTACGTGAAATCCAGCACGCTTTCAAAAGCTGCATTTATCGTTATGAAAGCAAGAGTACGTGCTTTCAGTCCTCGTATTGATCGAAGAGCGCTTGGGAACAACAGCAAAGCCCGGCTCTTTCTCTGAACGCCGTTTGCTTTTGTCACACCGGCTTTTTGTAGCGTTACATCTTTGAGAATCACGTTTGATGGAGCGACCGAAGGATGAGCACTACACACACCGAGGGAGAACATGAAGTACGGGGATTTCAGATTGATGGGGACGGAGAAAGATGGCTAGGGGAGAGAAACGTGACCAAAGACGAATAGAAAAATTGATAGAGAGATTTACGAGGCGCGTCAAACGGCCGAACCTTGAGGGATAGACGGGCAGAAACGGAGCCAGAGGAGCGCTAACACAGGAGGGAAATGAGAAGTTTGACCTTACATCACTGCCTCATCAACATGGAGAACATGAGAAACAGCCCGAGGACGCCGCTGTGCCATCCGGCGAAACAGCCACCCACGCCGCGCATTAGTCTGCTCCACTCACTCCTCCCTAAGCAAAGACTCGCGCCCCGCGGGTGAAGACACACTGGGTGTATGCGTTTAAATCATTCTGTCAGCCTGTAGTAAATGTCTCTCCCCCCGTGCGACAAATTGAGTGAAATGGAGGTCGTACGCTTGAAGTGTTTTACACGCACGCTCGATTGAGATGCTGCAGAAGTAGTTAATGTGGAAGTTGATACCGGAACGTCTAAACATGTTTGTGGAGAAGCGGCGAGGGATCCGTATCACAATATTCTGCCATCGTTTATTCACCCCAATTTTTGATACAGAATACAGATGGATTTTTTGCAGTTATACTAGTATTATTTCTATTATAATTTATATTACCATCACTAGTATTTCTAGTATTACAACCCGGATTCTGGAAATGTTGGGACGTTTTTTTTTTTTTTATATATAAAATGAAAACTAAAAGACTTTCAAGTCACATGAGCCCATATATCATTCACAATAGAACATAGAGAACATAACAAATGTTTAAATGGAGAAATGTGACACTTTTATCCTCTAAATGAGCTCATTTCAAATTTGATGCATGCTACAGGTCTCAAAAAAGTTGGCACGGGGGCAACAAAGGGCTGAAAAAGCAAGACATTCTGAAAAGATTCCGCTGGGAGAACATCTAGCAACTAATTAAGTTAATTGACATCAGGTCTGTAACATGATTAGCTATAAAAGGGATGTCTTAGAGAGGCAGAGTCTCTCAGAAGTAAAGATGGGCAGAGGCTTTCAGGAATTTGGGTTATATTACATTTAGTCGTTTAGCAAGATGATTTTATCCAAAGAAACTTACAAATGAGGACAATGGAAGCAATCAAAATCAACGAGATGCAAGAGCAATAACAAGTCTGTTCGCTTACCGCACACACGTAGCAAGGTTTTTAAAAAAAATGATAGAATAAAAAAGAAAACTGATAGAATGGAAAAAGAATAGAGAAGCTACTGTTAGTTTTTTTTAAGCAGTAGTTGGTAAATGAATAGAGTGCAAGTGTAAACGGGGCAAGTTTTTTAAGAATTTGAATAGAGAGTCAAATAAAGATGCAAGAGATGTGTTTCTAGCCCATTTTTGAGGATTAATTATATTACTATTATATAATTGGTTTAATATCTTGGATTAGATTAATTTTTTCAATTTATTTTACTTTGTTTTAGTCATTTTAATGTACTTTTTTATTAGTTTGCTTTTTTAATATTTCTATTTAGCTTTGATTTTTTTATTTCAGTTTTACTTTTAGTAATTTTATTTCTTAATTATTGTATTTAATTTTCAGTTTTTATTTAATTTTGTTCAGATTATAGATTTTAAGGTTTTTGTCTAATATTTAGATTTCAGTTGTATTTCAATCAATCAATTATTTAGCTTGAGCTTTTTTCAGTTATTTTATTTTCATATTCAGTTAATAATTTGTTTGATTTAAGTTTGTCTTTTGTTTGATATCATTATATTATTTAAATCAACATATGATTTTTTTAAATATATTTTTTTCTGTATAATTCTTTGATTTTTTTCAATCTAATATTGGTGTTTTATTTAAACTTCATTTTAATTAACAAATGTTTTTAATAGTTGACACTGACATTAATAACATTTTTATTTCAGTTTCTTTTTTCATTTATACTTTTTGGGGTTTTTAAGTTTAAGTTTCCATCTAATATTTATTTTAATTTTAATATATTTCAGCTATTTTATTTAATCAAATTATGACAATAATAACTTTTTATTCTATTCAGTTTATAATTTTTGTAATTTTTTTTTTTTATGTAATATCTATATTGTATTTTATTTCAGCTTTCAATCAACAGATGATTTTTCAGTTTTATTTAACATTAATAACACTTGACAGCTCTTTTGCAGAAAGAAGCATAAGGTGTCTCGGGCGTAATGTCCCTGCATCTCTCGGCTCAAGAAGCCGCTGTGAACGTGTCTGTGTTGTTTTGCAGATGTGTCGGGTGGAGAGCAGTCAGAGCGGAGGGCAGTTCCAGGGCCGGCCGTCTGAGGTCTGGTCTCAGTGGCAGAGTCAACACCACAGCCAGCAGGGAGGAGACCCGCATCCGCACCCTCAGTCCAGCCAGACCGAGGTCTTCCAGGTGAGCATCCACCTGTCTGCAGTACAGAGTAGAGGACTGTTGATGAGGGTCTTTGATTGACCTGCAAAAGCACGAGCTTCAGTTAACAAAACTAAAGAAGAAGAACTGAGGATTCAAAGTAATAGTTCAAATTAACTTTTATACACTTTCATTTCTTTTAATTCATTCTCTGGTTTATTTTGTATTATTATATTTTTGTATTAAGTAATTATTAAATAGTTATTTTAATAGAATATTATTATAGAATCTTCTAGAATTTATTCATATTTTGGTTTGCCTATTATATTTTTATAATTGTAGTTTTAGTATTTTGAAACTTTTGTAATTTTGCTACGTGTTCTTATTTTTATTATAATTTTTTAAATATATTTCTACTTAAATGTTTTGTCATTTTAGTGCTTGAACAACGTTAGTTGTCAAGGCAGTGTTTCTAATTTTCATTTGTTTTCTATTACAGTGGGGGGAAAATAATTTCACCCCCTGCTGATTTTGTGAGTTTGCCCACTGACGAAGAAATGATCAGTCTATAATTATAATGGTAGGTTTATTTGAACAATGAGAGACAGAATAACAACAACAAAAAAATCCAGGAAAACGCATTTAAAAAAAAGTTATAAATTGATTTGCATTTTAATGAGTCAAATAAGTATTTGATTATTTGAGTCAAAACATGATTTAGTACTTGGTGGCAAAACCCTTGTTGGCCATAACAGAGGTCAGACGTTTCTTGTAGTTGGCCAGCACACATCTCAAGAGGGATTTTGTTCCGCTCCTCTTTGCAGATCCTCTCCAAGTCATTAAGGTTTCGAGGCTGACGTTTGGCAACTTGAACCTTCAGCTCCTCCACAGATTTTCTATGGGATGAAGGTCTGGAGACTGGCTAGGCCACTCCAGGACCTTAATGTGCTTCTTCTTGAGCCACTCTTTTGTTGCCTTGGTCGTGTGTTTTGGGTCATTGTCATGCTGGAAAGCCCATCCACGACCCATTTCCAATGCCCTGGCCCTGACTTTACATCGCCCCTTTGATGCGGTGCAGTTGTCCTGTACCCTTAGCAGAAAAACACCCCCACAGCATAATGTTTGCCCCTCCATGTTTGACGGTGAGGATGGTAGTCTTGTGGTCATAGGCAGCATTCCTCCTCCTCCAAACACGGCGAGTTGAGTTGATGCCAAAGAGCTGGATTTTGGTCTCATCTGACCACAACTCTTTCCCCAGTTCTCCTCTGAATCATTGGCAGACTTCAGACGGGCTGTACATGTGCTTTCTTGAGCAGGGGGACCTTGTGGGCGCTGCAGGATTTCAGTCCTTCACGGCGTAGTGTGTTACCAATTGTTTTCTTGGTGACTATGGTCCCAGCTGCTTTGAGATCATTGAGAAGATCCTCCCGTGTAGTTCTGTGCTGATTCCTCACCGTTCTCATGATCATTGAGATCTTGCGTGGAGCCCCAGTCCGAGAGAGATTGACAGTTATTTTGTGTTTCTTCCATTTGTGAATAATCGTAACCAAATGTTGTCGCCTTCTCACCAAGCTGCTTGGCGATGGCCTTGTAGCCCATTCCAGCCTTGTGTAGGTCTACAATCGTGTCCCTGACATCCTTGGACAGCTCTTTGGTCTTGGCCATGGCCTTGTAGCCCATTCCAGCCTTGTGTAGGTCTACAATCGTGTCCCTGACATCCTTGGACAGCTCTTCGGTCTTGGCGATGGTCTTGTTCATTCCAGCCTTGTGTAGGTCTACAATCGTGTCCCTGACATCCTTGGACAGCTCTTCGGTCTTGGCGATGGTCTTGTTCATTCCAGCCTTGTGTAGGTCTACAATCGTGTCCCTGACATCCTCGGACAGTTCTTTGGTCTTGGTGATGGTCTTGTTCATTCCAGCCTTGTGTAGGTCTACAATCGTGTCCCTGACATCCTTGGACAGCTCTTTGGTCTTGGCGATGGTCTTGTTCATTCCAGCCTTGTGTAGGTCTACAATCGTGTCCCTGACATCCTCGGACAGCTCTTCGGTCTTGGCCATGGTCTTGTAGCCCATTCCAGCCTTGTGTAGGTCTACAATCGTGTCCCGGACATCCTTGGACAGCTCTTTGGTCTTGGCCATGGTCTTGTAGCCCATTCCAGCCTTGAGTAGGTCTACAATCGTGTCCCTGATATCCTTGGACAGCTCTTCGGTCTTGGCGATGGTCTTGTTCATTCCAGCCTTGTGTAGGTCTACAATCGTGTCCCTGACATCCTCGGACAGCTCTTTGGTCTTGGCGATGGTCTTGTTCATTCCAGCCTTGTGTAGGTCTACAATCGTGTCCCTGACATCCTCGGACAGCTCTTCGGTCTTGGCGATGGTCTTGTTCATTCCAGCCTTGTGTAGGTCTACAATCGTGTCCCTGACATCCTCGGACAGCTCTTCGGTCTTGGCGATGGTCTTGTTCATTCCAGCCTTGTGTAGGTCTACAATCGTGTCCCTGACATCCTCGGACAGCTCTTCGGTCTTGGCCATGGTGGAGAGTTTGGAATCTGATTGATTGATTGTTTCTGTGGACAGATGTGTTTTATACAGGTAACAAGCTTTGAGAGAGTGCTCCTAATCTCAGTTTCTTACCTGTATAAAAGACCCCTGGGAGACAGAAATCTTGCTGATTGATATTATATCAAATACTTATTTCACTCATTAAAATGCAAATCAATTTATACCTTTTTTTATTATTTTTTCTGGATTTTTTTGTTGTTATTCTGTCTCTCATTGTTCAAATAAACCTACCATTAAAATTATAGACTGATATTTTCTTTATCAGTGGGCAAACGTACAAAATCAGCAGGGGATCAAATAAATTGTTCCCCACTGTATTTACTAATATTTATTAATATAATATTTGTTTATTTTCTCGCTAGAATTGATCAAATGTATTGTACCTTAGCAGCTGTGCATAAATGTTTTTTATTTATTTTTTTCAGCCTTATTAAGTTTTAGTTAACAAAATCAAAAATTCCTCTGAAATCATATGATTGTTTTGTTTTAGAGACAGAAATATGAATCAATTTTTGGGTGAAAATCATATCTTCAGTTGTAGCTCCTAAATCTCATTTGCATATATGGTGCATTATTGCAGAGCTGTGATAAAAAACATTTGAGAAAGAGATATTTTAATTTCCCCCAGACTTTTGTTTGCATTATTTGATTATTATTTGGTTCTAATACCTTCTCTTAGTCATGCAAATAAATTTGTAGCATCTCTTGATGTGAATCGGCTATTATAGTAACATTCACAGACACTACTGAGCATCTGATTCAACATCACGCTCTGTTTCTGTCCCGCAGGACATGCTGCCGATGCCGGGAGATCCCACCCAAGGAACAACCAATTACAACATCGAAGACTTTGCCGACCTCGGCATGTTCCCGCCGTTCTCCGAGTAATCAGAGACTCTGTTTGTTTGTTTGGGTTCGGACTGCAGTATCTTCATCTCAAATATGACGCACATGACGCTGCTGAAACACATTTCTGCATTCACACACACACACACACACACACACACACACACACACTTGGCTTGATCCCTCATACACAAACAAAAGAGCAAAATAAGTATATTCCCAGTCTGATGCTCTTCTTCCTCATTTGACCATCATGTGATGATTAACTGCTGCCATTATCACTAAAAACATCAACAGTCATTTTTTTTGTGAACAGTACAAGTGCAAGATTATTTATGCCCAGGCATAATTTACTTGTAATAAAGCAGCATCAGTAATAAGCCTAATTTACAAGCAGGTAAAATAATGTCTGGTTTGGACGAAACGTCAATGACGCAGGATTTTGCGTCAAATTACTGTATGTTAAAGTTAGGATTCAGCCAGCAAGCTCAAGTCAAGACTGTGTTCACACACACACACACACACATCAATATAATGAAGAGATTTCCTTTTTTTGACGTTTTTATCATGCAGGAGTATTTTCACGATCTTTCGAGAAGTGAAGGATTGTTTTCTTCACGTTTGCACCTCGTTTTTCGTTGCCAAACAGCATCTCGCTGACAAACAAACGCGGAGATATTTTTACGCTTACCGTGTAAAATGTAGTCTATGTAGTGGTGTCTATAACCTAGCTTAACTAATAATAAATGTAGACGGATGTAAAGACAAAAACAATATTTGATTTGAATGTAATTGTTTTTTTTACTTTTCTTACGAAAACACTAGCAACAGTGTCACTTTGTGAAGTAATCGACGCCAGCCTCATATGAGCAGATGCAGAGTAAATATCAAACATCTGGCGGTGGTCATTGTAATCTTTGTGGCAGCTGCGATTCTTACTATTAACTAATAGTGACTAATAACATGCCACAACTCTGGACTGATGGAAAGACCTTGACATGAAACCTTTTTGGAAATCAAATGGATGTTAAATGTAAATAATGTGATTTTTATGTCGGACCATGGTTTATTTCACATACAGCTATATATACACTTGTGTAGGTTTAATATCATTGTGTGCAATGTGAGTACATATTTAACTCTCGGTACTTAGTTAGCCCGTCCATTGTACAATGCGTTTAGGATTGTATAAATGTGTAAATGTGTTCTGTTATTTTTGTGTAACTTTATGGCGAGAAATTGTGCTTGTGACAATAAATTCTCATTGAATATGTGGATTTCAATCAAACTGAGTGCGCTGTATTCATTGTGCTGCAAAATCGCCACATTAACCTGTTAATATGACACCGTAATACCCCTAGAAAAAAAATATATATTTAAAATACATTCATACTAAGTATAGTTCAAATCTGTTAACATATTTACTGACATATCGCTCAAGACTTACTGATATAAAAAATTATAATTAATCTTTATTTGTGGTATCACTTGTGTCCAATGCACATTTCTTAATATTAAGCCTAAAATGTGTTTTGATGTCACTATTGATTATGATTGTATGATCTTTGAATAATATCTATATTTAAGTGCAATATACAATTGCATCTCAATAAATTAGAATACTTCATAAGATTTTTAGTGAATTGTTGGCCTTCTGGAAAGTATGTTCATTTACTGTATATGTACTCAATACTTGGTAGGGGCTTCTTTTGCTTTAATTACTGCCTCAATTCGGCGTGGCATGGAGGTGATCAGTTTGTGGCACTGCTGAGGTGGTATGGAAGCCCAGGTTTCTTTGACAGTGGCCTTCAGCTCATCTGCATTTTTTGGTCTCTTGTTTCTCATTTTCCTCTTGACAATACTCATAGATTCTCTGGGGTTCAGGTCTGGTGAGTTTGCTGGCCAGTCAAGCACACCAACACCATGGTCATTTAACCAACTTTTGGTGCTTTTGGCAGTGTGGGCAGGTGCCAAATCCTGCTGGAAAATGAAATCAGCATCTTTAAAAAGCTGGTCAGCAGAAGGAAGCATGAAGTGCTCCAAAATTTCTTGGTAAACGGGTGCAGTGACGTTGGTTTTCAAAAAACACAATGGACCAACACCAGCAGATGACATTGCACCCCAAATCATCACAGACTGTGGAAACTTAACACTGGACTTCAAGCAACTTGGGCTATGAGCTTCTCCACCCTTCCTCCAGACTCTAGGACCTTGGTTTCCAAATGAAATACAAAACTTGCTCTCATCTGAAAAGAGGACTTTGGACCACTGGGCAACAGTCCAGTTCTTCTTCTCCTTAGCCCAGGTAAGACGCCTCTGATGACAACTGTAGCCAAATTCCTCGACACGTCTGTGTGTGGTGCTCTTGATGCCTTGACCCCAGCCTCAGTCCATTCCTTGTGAAGTTCACCCAAATTCTTGAATCGATTTTGCTTGACAATCCTCATAAGGCTGCGGTTCTCTCGGTTGGTTGTGCATCTTTTTCCTTCCACTCAACTTTCTGTTAACATGCTTGGATACAGCACTCTGTGAACAGCTTCTTTGGCAATGAATGTTTGTGGCTTACCCTCCTTGTGAAGGGTGTCAATGATTGTCTTCTGGACAACTGTCAGATCAGCAGTCTTCCCCATGATTGTGTAGCCTAGTGAACCAAACTGAGAGACCATTTTGAAGGCTCAGGAAACCTTTGCAGGTGTTTTGAGTTGATTAGCTGATTGGCATGTCACCATATTCTAATTTGTTGAGATGAATTGGTGGGTTTTTGTTAAATGTGAGCCAAAATCATCACAATTAAAAGAACCAAAGACTTAAACTACTTCAGTCTGTGTGCATTGAATTTATTTAATACACGAGTTTCACAATTTGAGTTGAATTACTGAAATAAATGAACTTTTCCACGACATTCTAATTTATTGAGATTTACCTGTATTTAAAGTGTACCTGAAGTATACTTGCAATAGTCTTTAGCACAATGAAATATACTAAGTATGTCTTTAATTGTACTTCAGCACTACTTCTGCACAATTAAAGTGCATTAAGTACAAAATTAGTTGTTCCAATTTAGCAGACTTCAAGTATACCAGTTTAATTTACTAAAAGTACAATTTCAGGGTATTTTTTATTAAACATAAATATGTAAATGTGTTTGTAGCATACTTAGCATAACATAAGTATTTCAAATACATTTAAGTATATTTATTTTTCACTACAGGGGATTTCATGAATATTTTTCACTTAGGGTCTTGAATGTGCATGAAACGTTTCAACACATGCAGCCATCATAGAGTTACATGCAGCATATTATATGCTCTGTATAAATACACATGTATTGCTGCTCCAAGAAACATCAATGGACAGATTGAGACTTGCGGCCGGTTCATGTGTGCTTCCTTACCCCTCTTGTTTAGGTTGTTGGTCAGGGAACAGGACGGGATCTGACCGCAGGGATGACTCATAAACACCAGCAGACACTAAATATGCTTTCTGAATTCACTCGGACGTTCAAACGGCACAGAAGAAGAGCGAAGGCCTTTGATTCTGCGGTCGGTTTACGAGGACCTGCTCTGGGCCGTAGTATTTCCTAAACTCGGTCCTTGTTTTTATGGAGGTTTTTGACTCCAATAGTGAACTTAGGCAAGGCCAGTTTATTTATATAGCACATTTCATACACTGCTGTAATTCAAAGTGCTTTGCATAAAAGGAAGTGAAATAGACATTAAAAATAATAATACAAAATAGAAAATGATTATACATAGTGCAATCAGTTTGGACGTAGCACAGTGCTCATTCAACAAATGCACAGCTAAACAGATGAGTTTTGAGTCTGGATTTAAATGTGGCTAATGTTTTAGCACATCTGATCTCTTCTGGAAGCTGATTCTAACTGCGGGCGGCAAAATAGCTAAAAGCGGACTCCGTGTTTTTTGTGAACCCTTGGTATTTCTAACTGACTCGATCCTAATGATCTGAGTGGTCTGTTAGGTTTATATTCAGTGAGCATATCTGCAATGTATTTAGGTCTAGACCATTGAGTGATTTATAAACGAGTAAAAGTACTTTAAAATCAATCCTAAATGTAACTAGAAGCCAGTGTAAGGACCTGAGGACTGGTGTGATATGCTCAGATGTTCTGGTTCTAGTCAGAATCCTGGCAGCAGTGTTCTGGATGAGCTGCAGCTGTCTAATGCTCTTCACATTACAATAATCCACCCTGCTGCTGATAAAGGCATGAACAAGTTTCTCCAAGTCTTGACTGGAAACAAAACTTATAATTCTTGCAATATTTTTGAGATGATAGTATGCTGATTATATGGCACTAGGCACTATTATTGCCTTCAGGGTCATCCTGGGAACCTACTGCTTGACTTTTTGTTGTAATGAAAATGTGTTAATGATTTTAATTTACTTGGAGCAATTTCCAGTTTTTTTCCTTGCCTTTTTTTATTTTAGCTGGTATTTATTCATATTTTGAGTGTTCTTTTATTTTTATGTTTTTGTATATTTTAAGATTTTAGTCATTTTATATGCTTTTGTCGTTGTTATTCATTTTTATTTAATATTTTTATTTAGCTTGAATAATTTGTTTTCTGTTTGCTTTTAACTTTATTTATCCAAAACTTATTTAAATTATTTACTGTCTTTTTTTGTTTGTTTTTCTTTTTATCAACTTTAATTCAATTAACAACTTTTAATGGTTTTAGTTATTAAATAATTAACACTAGAGAAAGCAATATTAGACAATAATATTTTGCATATTTTAGCTGAATCAATGATTTGAAGTTAAAAACTTTTTTACTTACACAGTTTTTTGCTTCCCAACATGTTAACTGATGAACTGGGTTGGTGTAGTGTGGGTTATTTGTGGATGATTGTGATGTTTTTATCAGCTGTTTGGACTCTCGTTCTGACGGCACCCATTCACTGCAGAGCATCCATTGGTGAGCAAGTGAAATGTAATGCTACATTTATCCAAATCTTGTCTGATGTAGAAACAAACTCATCTAAAATGGCCTGAGGGTGAGTACATTGTCAACAAATTGTCATTTTTGGATGAACTCTTCCTTTAAAGAAAATCACAATTTCCAGTTCTGTAATATGGTATGTTGTAAGTAACCCATGTGGTAACATTCACACACGCTCATCTTGTATATGACCATTCTGACATGACCTGAAGATAGCACGTCAGGTTTTCTTCTACGTGCATGTGAGCGCACCGAGAGACCATATCAGCTTGTCATATAATTGCATTTCTGTACTCTGTCAAAGATGTTCACGTTAAGTTCCTTCTGGGTGAAGCATGACATGACTTGACTGGCTAGAAGCGTAAACATCAGATGCGTTAAATCACGCTCATTGCGTGCCTCTCGGTTTAATGCCGAAGTTCTTTTCAGATGTCTTCAGCATTCCACAGGATCTTGATGCTCTCTGATTAGACTGTCTAAACGCTCGCACGACAGCTCAGATGTTTAGTAGAGGAACTTGAGATGTCTTGCAGAGGTCAACCGCATCAAGTCTGCATTCACTGTCAGTTCTGCATGTTTGCATTGATGTTTCGTAACAGCATGATACGTGTTCTTGAACTAATGGGATTCACTGTCAACAGTCAAGTATGGGTCTTGTAAATAATGATGACGATAACTGAAGATTTATCCGAAAACCATGTTAGAAAGAATCAAATCCATCATTGAGGTATTTTAACAAACCATCTCTTCAGACAAATATATGAGTCCATAATCTGTAATAATGCTTTCTTCAGTGAAGACGTCCATCTCCTGTTGTCGTCTCACATCAAAATCCACTAACATATTTATTTAGGACTGTTTCTGCTTGTAAACGATGCTTGATCTGTTAACATTTCTCTCCTAATAGAAACAAGATGATCTTTTCACAGGAGAAAGCTTAATTATGGATAGAGGAAGCAATGGTTTGAAGTTAAAAACATCTTAATTATGGATTTATTTCTTACAAACTTGCAGCTTTTCACTTCTCAAGACATTAACTGATGGACTGGAGTGGTGTGGATTATTGTGATGTTTTTATCAGCTGTTTGGACTCTCATTCTGACGGCACCCATTCACTGCAGAGCATCCATTGCTGAGCAAGTGATGTAATGCTAAACATCCAAATCTGTTCTGATGAAGAAACAAACTCATCTACATCTTGAGGATTGAGGGTGAGTACATTTTCAGCAAATGTTCATTTTTGGGTGAACTATTCCTTAACCTCTATTAATTTGACACAATTTAAGATCTTCTTCAGTGAATGCATTTATTTGGAATAATGAAGGAGATGAATTCAACTAAAAAAGCAATGCAAAGGGTTGTCATCCTTTTGTTATAGTTCTGAATAATTGCAAACACTTTTGACATAGTAAAAGTTTAATTCCCCATCTCACAGGCCTGCAGCTATGCATCAAACCCTGCTTTTGTTTTGGAGCGCTACCAGTGCATTTATTTAATGTTGCGTGCACTATACAGTGTCATATCTGACAGGATCGGGTCAGGCCCTGTTGGGTTTTGCAATAAAACCATTAACAGGTTTTGAGTGCCTTTCTGCCCTGCTGTTTTCAGGTGTGTTCAGTTGAATTGCTTCATATGACGTGGAAAAGAAGATGGTCTGGATTGCTCTGTCAGATTAACAGGTAAGCATCATTCCAGCCTTCGGCTTTAGACAGCTAAGCTTTGAGTGTCTGTCAGCTGTCCCATTCACCTCAATGGGAGATTCTCTGCTGGATGCAGGATGCTCCTGCTGTCTGAACTCACTGGAAAACTGACGTCATGACGGCAGCACAAGAGAGCACACATTCCCAAAGCCTTCACTAGTGACAATCCTGAGCTGTGATGGCAAAGACTGAGAAAGAGCAGCCCATTTCAAGCTGTTAATGCTTATATCTGTCCTTGCTTGTTCATTTATTTGACATTCTGGCTAATGTGATTATGATTTAAGATACTAGTGTTGTAGTTTCAACTGTTTAATATTTTGCCACTCAAAAAATGCTGAAGCTTAAATTTAAGATTTATTTGAAATGCATATAAAAATGTCCATTCATTTAGATGACATAGTTTTAACATATACTAATAAACTTAATGTGATGCATATATGTCAGTCTTAACTGAAACCGCTAAGAAACAGGCAAGATTTACAGTTTATTATGAACTATTTGCATTTATTTGATTATTACTTTTTCAGAATGCATTTATTCAAATAGCTTAGAATCATCATAAATTGTTGTGAAAACAATTATATTTCTTCAGTGAAAAAGTATAAACATGGTTAAAATATGGCTGTAGAAAAATCTGTAGAACAAGCACGTTTCAATTAGTTAAAATGTATGAGATTGAAACAAATATATTTTTAGATGTATTAATGATATAATGATTACTATTAGTAGTTATCATCTTTCAATTATGTATGACAAATATGCATCACATTAAGTTTATCAGTTTGTTTAAAGTTTAATCCAAATGGATGAAAATTTTTATATGCATTTCAAATACATGAATCTTAAAGTTGAGTTCATGAACATGAGTTCATGTTTAAATCTTTACCACAGATTATTTTTTTTGCCAAAACGGTATAAAAATGGGGAAAATGCCTCAAGTTCAGTGTGATATGTTGCAATTCTAAGGGTTTTTTTTCCTCCCATTTTTACACTTCAATCATCTGTAAAAAATGCTGTACGTGTCTCTTTCGACATTTTTGTGTCAAAAGTATTGCCCTTAAAACAGCTGTGCCTGTCCTGATGCATGACATATGTTCAGAGATGTTTCTTTTCTTTCTGATTTCTCAGAAATCTCCGAGGCTCCTAAAACAACAGCCCACCCCGCTGCGCAGTACTTGCCCTCACTTTGAGTATCTTTAGTTAAGTACAGAAACATCCACTGTTTTAGTGTCTCTGTTCCAAAACCTAGTCAGCTCCCATTTAACTCAGTATTAAATTACACTGCCTTCTTCTTTTGGGCAAATTCTAAAGAGATGCTATACAATTCTCTTTTCTTCCCATCATGGAGGCCCATGAAAAATCTCTTAATCACGCACTTAATCCTGTCATTATTTCTCCAGTGCTTTGGGAAGTCAGAAACTCCCAACTTCATTAGAGGGGAACAAGCTCAATCTTGGTTCTGATAAGATTCCCAGAATCTCCCCAGGACCTCAATTAAGTTACGTGTAACCTCCACGCGTGTAATGTGAGATGGTTTCTGGTTCCTCTTGAATGTAGGTTGACATTCTTTACCTTCCAAAGTGAAACTTTGGTGTTGGTGCTCATTAGCTACGAGAAGCTCCCTTGGGCGACACTTCCTTGAGGATCCTCCACAATGTTTACAGCTAAAACTCTTAAGAAGACATCAATTACTCGGAGGACCTGAGGCGAGAGCTGTGATGGACACATCGATGAAGATATTTTGACAACCTCCTCCGCCTTCAAACCATTCAAAGAGAGGGCAGCTGGCCCTGAAAATGTTTCTTTACTTTGAATGCGGTGTGATTGTGTAACAAACAATAAATCCATTCCTTTTTTCTCTGAACGTTAGACAAGAAAATTGAAGTTTTGACACATTTGTAATTTGTCTTCTTTTCTATTATTTTGGGGGTTTGTTTTTCTGCCCACGTTTGTGAGCTCAAGGTACTATTATGTAAATACCGTCAGGCTTTTCTATGCGTCACTTGCCGTGTTTGAATCCCAAAACGAGTTCAATAAAAGATCGACAGGTGGTCTTTATCATTAGCTTCTCTATAAACTGAGGATGAACTGATGTTTGTTTGGTACCAAGAAGAATAAGAATATCTTTAATACATGTTCTTGCACGTGTCATTGAATAATTGGATATGTATACATATTTTCATCAATCCAAATAAATATAATTCAATTACTCTTAAAGTTCACTTTATATGAACCCTACACTTTGGCTTTTTTATACTGCAGGCCTTGATTCCAATTTTGACTTGTTGCATATATTCAAGGGTTTACCGTCCGTTTACACGTTTTTTTCAATTGTGACCCATATCCTTTTTATGTGTTTACATTTGACCCATTTCTGATTCTTGTGTTTACCATTCCATCTGAAACCTTGCACATGCTTAAAGGAGGTTCTTGGCAACACTAGCCAAGATGGACGAACGCAAAATATGCTTGATGCTAGCTCTGCTATTTATGCGAAGTTCTCCTGCGTTGTTGTCATTTAGCGCCTCCACACGTGCTTCCTCCTGAGAATGACATCTTTAAACCGTGTTACTAATCGTTGCAGTTTTAATGATGTACAGAATGCAATGCCTCAGATAATCATATCCGTCTGTTTACATGGCAGTCGCATTGGCACATCTGGTTTATACCTGATTTATTTCCACATATGAATGAGACCTGAAACCGATCTTGAAATATCCGAATGCATGTTGTTGTTTTTTTCAGTTTACATAGTCAACACATACGATCGTGTCGCATATCGGAATTGGGTCACATTTAACTGCCAGTGTAAACAAGGCCTTTGAAATCCGATTCACATTTAGGTTCACGTGTGCATTACATCAATTGTAAGAAAAGTTTTCAGCCGCCACCAGAGCTACCGTGAGTATAAACATAATTTTGGGTTCTGGCTAGAAGGGATAGGCTACAGCTAAAACCGGAAGCTAACAATAAATGACATGTTCTACCTTTTAGATTAGACGTTTTTATTAACGTCTACACCTACCCAACCCTAAACCTACCCCTTACAATAAAACAGTAATTATTTTTGTACAGTGTTACTAAATTTACGCTATATTGATATGTGCAGGCATAGTAGTTGTATCTGTATCCCTCCCTTCTAGCCTTAACCATAATCTTGGCCATGATGATGACACGTCTTGTCAGAAAGCTGACATATAATTAGTAGCATAAATATTAACTCCTATTGAGTCTCCTCCACTGATCTGTTCGTAGGACGTAGAACATGTAAAGATACGCATCACGGCACTTTGTTTTTGTTCGATTGTGAAAACATTTGATTAATTTGTTGTTTTATAATTACAATGTGTTACTGTAATCTAAAGTCATTTTTGAAAACACTAGTCTGACTTTCAAAACCCACATAGTTTCTGAAATCTACCAATATTGTTAGTTTTCACACCATCCCAGTGACTGCAAGTGTATGCAAACCCTAAACATTAGCACACCAAGTCACAGTTTGCAAACATGTCTGCTTTCAGTTCCCCCAAACCGCAGCACACGGCGCTTCCAAAGCTAACCTCCCAATCCTGGGTGAGGGATTGCTCACTTCTCATATAAACATTGTTATTGTGTTCAGACAGCTTCCCAAAGCCATCTAATGGTTCTTCCATGACCGTATCAGCTAAAAGCTGTTTCCAGACACAACTCATCGGTTCAGGGCATGACCTGATTGACCAGTTCTCTAGCTGACTTAACCTGGTTAAAACCAGCCGTAACAGTTACAGTAAACAAAGCCGGAGCATTGCAGACGTTGCTAACATAAGCTTCCAGTCAGTTGCTGTCCATTTGAGTAAATAATTTGTACTGCACCATCTGGAGAATTCTGCCACTGTCTCGTTCTATTGGCATATAAGGGAGAGCGTATAGTGAGCGCAGGGAACCGATGTACTGCGATGAGTGATCCGGATATTGTTGTAGAGTTTGGAGCCAAATCTTCAGATCCTGCTGGGACACCGTGGGAATGCCCAGGCAGGAGCGATGAGGCAGAGGGCTGATGCATGGTGGGAAAATAACAGGAAAAACAGTCCTGTGACATCACTGTGTTTATTTCCACTAAATGTTATTCTCCCGTGTGGCGCATTGGTGTGTCATTGGCTTCTGATTAAAAATCCACTTGTCTGCATTATCCCATGTACGCTGCTGTTATGACTTAGACAAACAATGGCAGTTTACCGGAATAGTTCAGGCATTATTTACTCACCCTCGTGTCTTGTAAAGCTCACAAATGGAGGCAGGAGTTAGACACGTTGCTCAAGGTTTGACGTCACCGATGCCAAACACCGTCAGTGTTTCGTAAATGTCATTTGAGAGCTGCAGCAGTGGGGAAGATTTTCATCCTGATTTGTTTTATTTTCATTGTGTAACATTTATTTCAAAGTTTCTCTCACGGTCCAGACATTAACCAACATTACTTTGTTTATCTAAATCCACAGCCGTAATATCTCATGATGAGTTTCACACGTAAATGCAGCTGCAGACAATGCATCAAGACAACATTCATTTGGGTGAACCTCACAAACATTTTCTTTTGCCTAAAGAAAATTATGCTGATTTATTGCATTGTAAGAATATTTTGTAAGAATAATGTTTTTGTTTTAGTTTATTTGTTACCCCCATCATACTTACATATTTACTTAATTTCTATAATGTATCTTAATGTTATTTTTTTAACTGGAGTTGCTTGATATATAAGAACTTAATAATGTAGCAATTAGAAAAAGGAGAAAATAATATTTAATTAATAAATAAAAAAATAAAACATTGATTATGCTTTCATTATGGTACATTTATTTATATATATATATATATATATATATATACATAAATGTAGCATAATGTGTGTGTGTGTTGTGTGTGTGTGTTGTGTGTGTGCGTGTGTGTGTGTGTGTGTGTGTGTGTGTGTGTGTGTGTGTGTGTGTGTGTGTGTGTGGTGTGTGTGTGTGTGTGTGCTGTGTGTGTGTGTGGTGTGTGTGTGTGTGTGTGTGTGTGTGTGTGTGTGTGTGTGTGTGTGTGTGTGTGTGTGTGTGTGTGTGTGTGTGTGTGTGTGTGTGTGTGTGTGTGTGTGCGTGTGTGTGTGTGTGGAGACACCATGGACCACAAAACCAGTCAAAAGGGTCAATGTTTTTTAAATTGAGATTTATACATCATCTGAAAGCTGAATAAATATTGATATTGATGAATATTTCCATTGATGTATGATTTGTTATGATAAGACAATATTTGGCTGAGATACAACTATTTGAAAATCTGGAATCTGAGGGTGCAAAAAAAATCTAAATATTGAGAAAATCACCTTTACAGTTGTCCAAATGAAGTCCTTAGCAACACATATTACTAATCAAAAATTAAGTTTTTATATATTTACTGTAGGAAATTTACAAAATATCTTCATGGAATAAGATCTTTACTTATCCTGATTATGTTTGGCATAAAAGAAAAATCAATAATTTTGACCCATACAATGCATTGTTGGTTATTGCTACAAATATTCCAGTGCTACTTGACTGGGTTTGTGGTCCAGGGCCACATAAATACAATTTAATAATATAGCATTTTCCCCACATGGCCGTGATGAGAATAGATTGCATTGCAATAATTAGAAAAAAACAGCAACTTTGAATATGCTTTCATTATGCTTATTTATATATAGGCCTTATATATTTGTTTATAAATTATGCTTATTTATATGCATTATATATGTATTTATTTACTGACTGATATACTCACCATCCATATCCAAATGAAGTCAAAACATGACCTGTTTTGACTTCAATATTACTCTCATTGTTTTTTTTTTTGCAGGATCTGAGTGGTTATATGTTTTCATGTTCCCTATTTTCCAACATTATGGGCCCAATGTTCATATAATGAGATACTTGAGAGTGGCAGTGAATGAAATGACCTGTAGTGATTGTTGTTATGACTGAAGTGTAATACAGTTGTTTTTCCTGTTTTTGATCTGTACATTTCCAGCACTCACAATGCTGCTGTCTGGCGCATTAAAACCCAATCCCGTGAGGTTCACATGGTCCTGATAATATTGGTTGAAAACATGAGTGTGATGTGCTCAGGTCTCCTGAGATCAGCGGAGTCAATGCCCAGAATCCAGCTGTCTGCTCTTTCATTTAGACACATGTCCAGCCCTGCAGACACAAAACTACATTTCACAACCAACAGCTGAAAAGTGAGCAGACTTTGGTGTTTTACCAACTATGTGTTTGGAAGGACTTACACAAAATATCTAGTGTTGCAGCTATTTGAGAAAATAGCTTTGCATGCTTTTGCAATGTATTACAAAGTTCATAGAGGACAGTTCCTCAAAGCACATTGTGTATTTTGTGATGACATGCCAACCAACAGGCCAATTTTATCAATGTGCAATGAGAAAACTGACTTCACACCATTCTGACTCTGTTGAAGAAAAAGTTTACACAAAAAAAGAACATTTGCATATATACTCACGGTCAGGCCATCCAAGATGTAGATGAGTTTGTTTCTTCATCAGATTTGGAGAATGTAGCATTACATCGGTTGCTCAGCAATGGATGCTCTGCAGTGAATGGGTGCCGTCAGAATGAGAGCAGCTGATAAAAACACCACAATAATCCACAAGTCCAAAAACAGCTGATAAAAACATCACAATAATCCACAAGTAATCCATCCAGACCCATCTTAAATTCAAATAGTTTCTTCAGTGTGTTTGTTAGAAACGCCAAAATATGAATCCATAACCCATAATAACACTTCCTCCAGGACATCTAAATAAATAGTTTCCCATTCCCCTTAACACTTCCTCCAGTCCTTCCCTTTGTTGTCACATCACAATTCATGACATATTTGTTTAGAACCGATTTAGATAATTTTCATTTATGAATGGTATTTGATCTGTGCATATTTCTCTCCTGATTCAGACGAGACGGCTTTTTCACTGGAGAAAGTTGAAGTTAAAACGCCTTGATGGATTTGTTTCTAACAAACACGCTGCTTTTCACTTTACACGATGTTAACTGATGGACTGGTGTGGATTATTGTGATGTTTTTTATCAGCTGTTTGGACTCTCATTCTGACGGCACCCATTCACTGCAGAGCATCCATTGGTGAGCAAGTGATATAATGCTACGTTTCTCCAAATCTGATGAAGAAAGAAACATTTACTTTTCGGATGGAGTGATGGTGAGTATATTTTCACCAGATTTTCATTTTTGGCTGAACTATTCCTTTAATGAAATAATTTTAAATAATCAACTAACTGGTTTTAAGCGGTTAGATTGCTGTGCTTAAACCACTTATTTAAAGACCCCTGCATTCCAGAAAACATAATCTTCATTGCCTTGATAACACGGCGTGGTGCATATGGTGATGGAGATACAGCATGTGGGTGAAGCCACGCTGAACGAAGCAGTGCGACCTGCTCTTTTGACCACAGGTCTGTTTTTTCCATAAATAATGAAAGTTATGCACAGGAAAAATGTGTGCACCTTATCTCCTGGAAAATATAAAACGCAGATGGAGCCAGAGCAATCAGCACCCAGTGCATTTCCCATGCATCCACACTTCTTCTGAGCAGGTCCCACAGAGCATTTCTACACCCAGCGCGCACATTATTACTATCTAGGACATGTGCTTCATCCTCTAGGGTATGATAAATCCATCCCACCCTGGACTCCATATGCGTTTTACTGATTAGGTGAGAATATGAGGAATGTTAAGCCAGACTCCCTCTCTTTCTTTTCCCCATTCCATTCAGGACATTCCCAAGAGTAATATTCTGATGTTTATGAGCCTAAAATGACTTCAAAGTGTCGTAGTTAGACATTTCTGTCACATTATGACTGCATTTTCCCACTGAAATCTGATTAAAGAAAAACTGCATGTTTAGAAATATCACAATAAACGTGAAACACTCACAACAAAGTTTCAAATGTGTGAGAACATTATTAGCATAAGGACTTCATTTCGATAACCACAATGGCACACGGTATAACAGGAACACATGTTCACTATTATTAAGTTTTCCCTCAATAAACTTGTAATTACTTCTTATTGATAGTGCACAGGGTAGATGTTATAACCCTATTGGGTAGGGCTTAAGGGATCTAGAATATGGTCATGTAGAATACGGCATTAATATGTGCTTTATGAGTACAGCCAATATGCTAGTAATATGCATGTTAATAAGCACAATATTTGTTGTCTAATCTAAAGTTTTACCAAGTAAACAATGAAGTAAGATTTTAACAGAAAGGCTAAAATGTTTATTTTTCATAATTGTTATAAGTAATAGATATATAAATATAGACAGACAGACAGACAGACAGTCGAGAGAGAGAGAGAGACAGACAGACAGAGAGAGAGTAGAGAAAGAAGATTGATGATAGAAAGAGAGCGAGAGAGAGATAGACAGACAGAGAGAAGACAGCCAGACAGACATAGACAGAGAGAGAGATATAGATAGAAGAGAGAGATAGACAGACAGACAGACAGACAATAGAGAGATATAGACAGACAGACAGACAGACAGGACAGATAGACAGACAGAATGATAGATAGATAGATAGTAGATAGATAGATAGATAGATAGATAGATAGATAGATAGATAGATAGATAGATAAAAATGGATTTACTTTTATTTGGTTTTAGATATTTTTATATGACTTGTGTTTCACTGGGCATGTTGACAAAAAGTCAACTGTATCATCACAATTAATTTAGAGGTTTGGCAAAATAAAAATGAGGACAAAAAAGAAAAGGCGTGGATTTGTTTTTCATTGTCTATATTCTCTAGGTTGTATCAATGCAGTATAAGTTGTGTTCAGTAGAACAAGCGCTCCGTGAAAGACTTGTCAGGCACGTTTAGCAGGAGTGTCTGGAACCGTAACAGTCCGATTGTTTGGTGTTTTAAGAACAAACTGTCGTTATGATTATAACTGTGTACAGAAAGCATGCATTGCAAGCAACATGGAAAACAGAAAGTGAATGACAGAAACCGTTGAACACTAAGCTGTGTCCACACAACACAGAATTACTGCAGCAAACCTCAGTGTTCACCTTCAAGACTTTGTTTCCACAAAAACCAAAGTCTACAACTATGAAAGAGCTGCAACTGCTAAAAATCCAAGCACAGATACCAATGCTAAAACAATGTGAAAAAGATGGTGCCATGGCCATTAAATCCGGTTTACATCTGCCCTGTCCAGACCAATCACTTGACCTGAATGTGCACCACTGTATGACGTTCTGGAGAGAAGACATAAAGCAGCATTCAGCTGGAGCCCATTCAGCTGTATCTATCTATTCATCTCTTTAGAAGTTGGAAGCTTAAAGCAAATGGTGGTAAAACATCTTAATAAATCAATAAATATTGCCCATTTCCCAGGTGTTCGCATGATTTTGTCCAACCCCTATATGTTTCTTGTGCTCTTAAAACCCTCTGATCTAAAGACTTCTGCTTAAATGCCTGAGATTAGTTCCCAGCATACACGAATACTGTTAAATCATTTCAGCATGCACCTGATGATTGAGTGAATATCCAGAGTGTGCAGTGCTGGAACAAACAAAGAAGCAACTGAAAAATTATTACGTTTTTATTTGTTTCATATTTTGAACAAACATTTTTTTATTTTACAGTTTTGATGACTGCACCATCCTGCATATTTCTTCTTTTTTGTTCAATGGCGGTTGGCAACCAACAATAAGATGCATTGCCACCACCAACAAGAGTGGCTTAACTAACATAATTTAAGAATGTATTATTATAATAAATGTATTTTTGGCAGTGACCTAGTATGTGCTCCATTCTCAGCCGTGTAATTATATCTTCTATTTAGTTATTTCCTTAACATACCCTCCTACTTCTGCTTTTTTCCTGCATGGATTTCTGTTACTTCCTTCCCTATCCCGATGACACTGCCATTCCTTTATTATATCCTGCAGCTCATCCAAGGAAAAGGCTCGTGACGTCGCCAGCAGCAGGAGCCGGATATCCGCTTCGTCCGGAAAAATCCCATATTTGGGCATTCTTAGCTGGAGCAATGGCAGCTTACATTGTATGCGAACGGTTAGCTTGACGCTGATTGTGTAGTGTAAATTATCGATTTTTAGACATTTCCAACCCATGATCGAGACGGATTAGAATGTATATATTTTTGAAAATGTCAAAAGCTAAGTGCTAGCGACCGCTCCGTCAAACCACCACCAAACCTAAACCACTTAGCACGGCGTTAGCATCCTCGACACCGTTCGCGTATTTTCTCGCTATTCGCAACTCCCCCGACTCTCACCCGGTATCAGCCGCTCTTCATGCCCGAGCAAGGTCCGAGGATGAATAGCTTCTCCCTCGGCGAGTTGTGCTGGCTCTTCTGCTGCCCGCCGTGTCCGAGTCGCATCGCGTCTAAGCTGGCGTTCCTGCCGCCAGAGCCCACCTACTCCATCCACACAGACGCGAGCGCCGCGACGAGCCTGCATCTCACCGAGCGCGCCGACTGGCAATACTCGCAGCGCGAGCTGGATGCCGTCGAGGTGCTGGTGACCCGCACCAGCCGCGGGAACCGGTCGGCTGCATGTTCGTCCGCTGCGCGCCCGCTAGCCGCTACACGCTGCTGTTCTCCCACGGGAACGCCGTGGATCTGGGCCAGATGTGCAGCTTCTACATCGGCCTCGGCTCCAGGATCAACTGCAACGTGTTCTCCTATGACTACTCGGGTTACGGGGTCAGTACCGGGAAACCGTCCGAGAAGAACCTATACGCGGACATCGAAGCGGCCTGGCAGGTGCTGAGGAACAAGTGAGTGTTTCTGAGCAGGTGCTTCTGTGTTTGAGCGCCAGTCCCAATTGTTCTGTGATTGATTGTGTGGTGTTTCCATGCATGTGTATTCCAGCACTACTGTTTTCCTTATAAATGCATGGTTGCATGCATCCTATCTCCTTCAATATGTGACCCTGGACCACAAAACCAGTCATAAGAGTCATTTTTTTGAAAGCGGAGATTTATACATGATCTGAAAGCGGAATGAATAAGCTTTCCGTCGATGTATGGTTTGTTAGGATAGAACAATATATCTGGTCGAGATACTACTACTTGAAAATCTGGAATCTGAAGGTGCAAAAAAGTCAAAATATTCAGAAAATCGTTGTCCAAATGAAGTTCTTAGCCATGCATATTACTAATCAAAAATTAAGTTTTGATATTTATGCTAGGAAATTTACAAATTATCTTCATGGAACATAATCTTTACTTAATATCCTAATCATTTTTGACATTTATAAAAAAAATTGACCCACATACCCGTGCTACTTATGATTGGTTTTGTGGTCCGCATATTAGGTTTTCTATTCAAGAGATAAACTGGTAATTAGTTTGATTGATATTTACAAGCAAAAGCAGGGCTATTAATTATCATTGCATCTAAACAGATTATGCGTTGTTGTTATTAGGCTACTTGTAAAATATAGACATTTTAAATAGTAGTATGCCAAAAAATAATAAACAAGTATATTCTGCATATCATCTTTTGGATGCTCCAACTTGACATTATTAGTGTTATTGGTTATGTTTTATTATTTAGTATCCTGCTGGTTTAAATGCTTTTGAATCTTCTTTGCAACAGCCCACTTTTTTCTAACTTGAACTGAGTGGTGACATAAACAAATATGTTGTTGCATAACCACGTCACAGGTCACATCACTGACTGTCAGTCTTAAAGGTTTTAATAACTTATTGTGTTTTAAAGTTAGAGTTTGACTGATTTGTTTTTCTTTGGCAGGTGCTGATATCGATATCTAAAGCAGGGTGGCTGATAAAATGCCATTGTGAATCAATTTAATGATAACAAATCAGTTGTAAACAACCTTATTAAAGTGAATGTGCATTTTACTAAACATTTACTTAATATTCACATAGAAAAAAAATTAATAAATACAAATTATTTAATGACTTGTTGAAGCTAAACAATAGAATTTGGGGAAAGTGGGAAGATAACCGATTTGGTTAATCAATTTGGTCAATCAGCCTATTTGGTCTGAAAATGAAGCATCTGGGGCTTTGCACAATGTGAGATATATATATATATAGTAATTAAATATTTTTTGGTTGGATGATGACAATAAAGCTCCATATTGGTGCAGAGTTTAACGATAGGCTCTGACTTTTTTGCATTTCTGTGTCGGGTTTGGGAGAAAATCTGCAGAATTCTATAACAAGAATTTAAATATAATAGTTTTTTATATGGAGCTTGTTGGTAATGTACAGCATAATCAATTTAGCTAAAGTATTTAATGTTTAGAACGTGTCAGAAGTGCTTCGTGCTGAAAAATCCATATCCGAGTTTGTTGATTTCAGCAGAATTCGGTGGCCACAGTTTCCATGTGGGCTTGTGTGATCCCAGCCTGTATTACTGGATCATCATTCTGGGTATCTGCTGGTCGTTCATGCTGATTAAGCTCTTTAATCACGAGAAGAAGTTGAGGACATGATGCACACAAGTATTATCTCACTACATTGAACCAAGCAAACCTTTGATTGAACCTTTGGCTAATCTGATCAGTTAATCAGTTTGAACAACAGCTGACCTCATGTTTTGGTCCATGCATGGTATTTTAACCATTGGACTTTCTCCTGACCAAACAGAATAGCTTGTTGTCTTCCAGAGGCAATCCAAGATAAAATGCCTTTAGAGACTAATGATTTATAACCGGATTGATCCTTTAACAAACTCATTAGAAAGTCGTGTTCCTGGCAGATTGAAGACAATTCCATACAGTGCTTTGTCTTTAATAATATATAATGGGAGATGTTTACACTGGAGAGTTGAAATGTCTGTAATTATTTTTGAAGTAGGAACATGATCATTTGTTCGCACATCTGGCATTGGGTATGTTGTCTAATGAGCAATGGAGGCTGGTTGAATGCAAAATATAAATGATTTGTTTGGTTGCTCTGCAGGCAGGGTTTTAAGGCGCATGCTTGTTTTGGCAATTTTACTGAAGCATTGTATTTATTTTCATGTAGAAGCCATTATGTTATGCTCAGTGGAAAAAATGAATCTAAGAAATAACCTCAAGTATTATTTATGCAATGCTTAGTTGAAAATGGCCTGTTTTGCTTCAATATTTTTGTGCTGTGTTTGTATGTTTTCTTTTTATTGCATTATTAACTCCACTTTCTACTGCAATCAATTGTGAGTCCGGTCTCTTGTGTGCTTTGCGTGAGAATTGCTGTTTGTGATGTGCAGAGCAGTCGATTATGAAGCCACTATGGAAGTTCCCTAGTATTACTTCAAAAATAGCTTCATCATACCAGAAGCTACTTCTGATGAACTATAGCGGGTTTTCCTTAAGTTTTTAATGGCTGTCCTGCGGTTACTGGTGCTAGTTTGTCAATCAAACTTTCCAGAACACCATTAGGAAATAAAGACTTTTTTTTATAATTATGGCCATAAGGAAGCTCATATACTGCTTCGTAGCAATAATCAATTATTTATAGAGTTTGAGTCTCAGTTAGTAGGTTCCTGTTTCTACTGTAAATGCTGTATAATGTTGAAACTGCAATCTTGCAGAGAACAGGGGCCTGTACCGTGAAGCCGGTTTAGCTGGCTAGCTAGGTAAGTTTCACTTTAGTTTGCACCAATCCTGGGTTTTACGTACCATGACAAGTGGCTTGGCTTTTATAGGGGTGGGCGATATGACCAAAATCTTATATCACGATATGACTAATTTTATATCACGATAACCATATATATCACGATATAGTGATTTTTTTTTCTTTTTAAAAGGTTTTTATAATATTAAAATCTTTAATACCATATCATTTTCATAATCCTTGTCACCAATGTCAATATCAAACTAATACAAGCCTAAAGAGAGAGAGAAAATAACTCAACCTCACTGAAGATAAATAACAGTCGTGATGAAATAAGATTAAGAAACAAATTGCAATAGGACAAAAAACTACAATAAATAGAAACACTACATACATTGTGTAAAAAAATTAATGAATCTTCACTGTGTTAGATGGTATATGTATAGATTCTATACATATTATAAATATATAATTATTATTGTTATTTATTCTCATTAAAGTTACAAAAGTGATTTAGTCGAGCAGTGAGAGTTTTCTAGCAGTGTGCTATGATTAACATGAATGAATATTGGAACGCTTCCCCTTTAAGACCGAAGTCCAGATCTAATACACTGTTATTGCGTTTTCTCTTTCTGCCGTTGATCACTCTTAAAAGTGTGTAGTTTAATCTCCCCCAATTTCTGTAAATATAAGATGAATACGTCTGTAAGCCCGTTTAAAGAAACAATGGCGACTGTGTATATGTAGTGGTAGGAAGGTGTAGTTATGTAGATGGGTGCATTAATTCGGTGTTTACAAACTGGACACATAAGTGTGTTTATGTAATTGTTCAAAGTCGGCAAAAAAGAAAAAGCGCGCTACAGAAAGAGACGGCGCGCCTGACCATGCTACAGATGTAGTCCCTCGTTTAGGAACGAGCTCCTCGTATCACCTGTTTCTGTCTCCCGTTCACGCTCCGTGGTGGGTGGGTATAAAGACGCCAGTAACTCGAATGATGAAAAAGTATTACCGGAAACAATGTATTTTGCGACACCACGATTAAACGATAGAACATAATATGAAACGATAGACTTTTTATTTCGTCCATCCGATATATATCGTCATATCGCACAGCCCTACTTTTAGCTGGGTTCATTGCCATAGTACCGTACACTCCACGGCTAACCTGCTCCGGGCAGATTATGTTCTGGGTTAGAGATCTCAAACTCAAATTGGACCAATCAGATGTGAGCAAAGTGACCCATAACAAAAGTCACTCCCCCAGTTTCTCTTCCTACAAATATGAAGTACCTTAAAAATTAAACTGCTAGATACAGAATTGTCTGGCTTTTGACTTGACTTAAAAAAAAACAAGATTTAATTAATGATAATTACAATTTACATATGATTTATATAATTATAATATGATTTATATTATTATTACTATATTACACACAAGCACTTTTAGTTTAACCATTATTATAAAGCATTTATTTTAAACAAATATATACAGGTCATATGTAATATAAATAAGTGGTAGAATAAATAGATAACACTTAAAAAATGGCTGCATGTGACCTTACATGTTTGAGTCTCTATCACTACTATATATTATCAACTATATACAGTATATTCACAAGTTTATAGTGACTGCACTGATAGAGAGATAATTTCCTTTATTAGTCCTCGTTCATAGACAAGTGCTTCAGCGGAAATGTTTAAATTCCTCGTATTCTTTCATCTCTTAACCTTTAACAAGAGTGTTGAATCTCGCTGGCTCTCTCGCGAGCTTGCTCTGTGTTGTGATTGGCTGTTCGCTGTGATGTCACACGTTCATGTGCACGCGCTTCATTAACTCAGGATCAAGCCTGAGTTGACAGAGGAAGTTGATGATCAGCTTCATGGTACCAACAAAGCCAGATTGGAGTGGTTTGGTTTTGTCAACTCAAAACTTATCCTATAACTCTGAATTTGTTAATCATGGTACAGGCCCCAGAAGTAATGTTTTATTTTTAGGATGCACTCTTTGCACTTTGTTTTGATTTACAGAGATATTCTATTGAACTAAAATTGAAAACATAAAGGTCACTTGAAATAAATTGAAATAAAAATTAACTCAACTTTTTATTTTAGTTAGTTGTCAAGGTAACATTTCTCATCTTAGTTTAACTTTGTTCTAAAATAACTAAAACTGTATAGAATATATAAACTTTATAGACATTGAAAATATTAATTATTCACATATTAATGATTTTCCAAGTGCTGCTCCTGTAGAGTTCTCATCCAAACCCTAAGCAGCAGCTTGAACATGAGTCCCAATATGAATGAGTTTAACTGTAATTGAGAATCTGCCTTTTCTCTGTGACTCTTTATCCAGGAATATAGTCAACGCAAATGTACTGGTGCTGTGTTATGAATTGTGGGCTAAAGTGCTTGAAATGTCTGCATATATACGTGCTTGTATTATATTGTTATCCTTAAATGCCACGTCCTCCTGTGTTTATGCTCTTTAATGGCGCACTTGCAGAACTTCCTGTGTAATTACTGTACTGTGTGCAGTAGCCCTTCAGTTTGACTCGCTGTAACCTTCCACTGTGCTGACAGCTCTACCCTGAAATTGATCTGGTGATGCACCAAGTGTTGAAGTACTCATGGCAGGGTAAATTAACTCTGAGCCTCTCGTACGTTTGCTAGCACAACAGTAGTAAGTGACGCTTTCTCTGTGGGTTCCACAGGATGTGCAAACCTTTGCTGAACGTTAATGTCGTGTTTATTTGGTGATGCAAAGATCATAATCATACTGAACTGTATTTCAGAGTTGACAAAGTAATCTAAAATTCATTGGATTGTGAAATTAGTTTTAATATTAGATGAATGCCAGAAACAACAGTCCGGGGCGAGGACCTTGCGTGAAGCCAGTAAAATATGAATGTATAAACATGGCCTTTTTGAAAATTGTTTTAAGTTCTCCAATGCTTTTGTGTATGGAACGTCAAACATCATGTTTTGGAGAAATGCAATTGGAAATGTCATTATTCCAATCCCTTGGAGAAAAAGAGCACCAACAACAAGCCATTAATGTCTATAGCAAAAAAACATTGCAGTGCGAGTTGCATGATGAAGTTTAATATTTCAGGTTTGGGTTCTGCAGCTTAGGCAGTAGTTATGCTTATTACCTACTAACAATTGACACTATCCATAACGGATACGAGTTTAAAGTTTAATAATCTGAAGTTGAACTGTTCTATTTGTATTCAATGCAAAGGCGGAATCCTTCAAACTCATTTGAATACATTAAAACTCATTAAATTGAGAACATGGCTCACAGTACATTTTAATGCTAATCTGTTTTAAGTATTACCATATCAGCACCTGACACCTTTTTGAGGCCATTTGCTCAATCCAAACATTTGCCGGTTTTATCCGAGGTGTTTGCTCAAGTAAGATAATGCACAAAGGATTTGACTTTTGAATGCGTTATTTACCTCTGCGCTTTCTCCTGGGGTTTCTGGCCCATATTTGGCCTATTGTGCAGGAAGTCCTTTTCTGATTATGGAAGTAATGCATTTCATATAAGGCTATAGGCAGAATTACTTGGACAGTCTGGAGGAAAATCTTTTTTGTCCTTTTCAACAAAACCTTTGAAGGCCAAGGTCTGTTGGGAGCGTTTTCTCCAGCTTTAGCGTAGTGAGCAGTCTTTATAACTAGGTGCTTCTCACCATTAATCTGTTGCAGTTTTTATGGTCTAGAAATGAAGTCCCACACGTTGCCGTATCTTGTGAAATGTTCTGTATTCATTCAGTCAGCAGTGTTTCAGTCTCACGACCCTCTTCAGGCTATAACATTGTAATTCTGTGCACCTGCTTGCGTCCGTCCAGGTGTGTGTGGGGGGTTTTGGGGATAAATTAACTTCAGAGGCTTTCTGAAGGAAAAATTCCGTCAATTAAACTTTCCTAAAGTCATCGGAAAAGGAAAAAATGTTCCCTATAACAATTTTAAAACTTAAAGTGTTCATTAAGTTCAGCCTGACAGTGCAGGTTTCACCGTAGCGCGCTCCGAGTCTGTCCTCTTCTCCGTGTTAATTATTTACACTGCTCTTAATGAACCAGACAGAGCTGCCTTGGACTTTGGATGGCAATCTCTGATACCTGCAAATCCAGGGCTACGGTTGAATCGTGTGCTAAACTTGAGATAAGAAAGGTAGGTTAAATTTATCTTTTTTATTTTTATTTTTTTTACTTTTGTAGAATTTTCTTACCTTCTTGTAGCAAAACCATAATTTGCCTTTATCTGATTAATTTCCACCCTTTTTGTCATCTTTCGAATTAAACCGGCTTTATTTGATACTATACCTTTAAGATTTGTATAAGTGACCTCTTAAGATTTATTTAACCTTTTAAAAAAATTTAGTGTGAAACAATTTGCTCAGAAATTGCTTGTGTATTTCACAAAGAATTACAAAGAGATGGTAACACATTGAATTAAATGTGAAATTTTGAAGAAACTGAAATAGTATTTTCTTGTAACACTTGTCATAAGGAGATATTTAATCACTTAGATATATTTAGATAATAAAATATCTCCTTATCACAAGTAGTGCTGGAATTTTTCCTCATATTCATGTATTTAGTTGTTTTCATGCACCTTGTGAATGGTAAAGTTGCTCCACACTCTACCCCATACTTGTAATACACAAAATAATAATAATTGAGAACTCAAAAGTATAAGGCAATCCGCTTCAGCAGATTTTTGAGTTCTCAACTTATTTTCAGTTTATACAACAAAAAGTTGAGAACTCAAAAATTCTACTGAAGCTGGTTGCCTTAAACTTTAGATTTTTTTTACAGTGAAAACATTCTTAAATTTATTTACAACTTTTGATAAAAATAATTTTTACAGTGTACACAACAGTTCAGGATGTGCGGAGCTGCTGAAAACTGAAGCATTGTTGGTGCATCAAACTAATATTTAAAGAAAAAGCACTTGGAAAAAAGTCTTGTTTTTCACTAAAAGTCCATTTGAACTTGCATCATTGCTTTTTGCGTTTCATGTAGTCCTTAGGCAGTGGTTTATGTATTCTCTGCAGGATTTCTCTAGTTCACAGTGGGACAAATTGCTGCAACTTAGGAGGCTTTCAGTGGAAATGTGACAAATGCCTTTGAGTAATGGCACTTCCACACGTGTGCCCATTTTATTCAGCTTTGCTGCTATTGTAGCCTCAGAGCTTGGGAGGATGAAACAAGTCAAAAAAGGTTTTAGGGGAAAATGCAGCTGCACTAATCTGTCACATTTACAACGAGTACCTTGTATACTCCCATGTAGTCTGAATACAATTGTATTCTTTCTGGAAAAGTACATGGAGACACGGTAAAAAGATTAGCTAGATGAGAAAAATAGCCAGATTTGCCGTTATTGTTTTTAAACGCTGTCCTTGTGTTAAGGGCACCAAGTGGTCGATCAAGCTTTTCCCAAAGCCATGTGCATACAAAACAATTTTTCCCCTTAATGATTTTATGATGCTCGTATTGAACCGTTCGATCCATTAGGAATGCATAACGCTGAAAAAACACTTGCAGCCCAAAACAGTTTCATATCTACACTTTATTTACCTTCATCCTTCAAGGATCCTGTTTCTACCGCTCGTTTTAAAACTGCATTCATTTTTAAGCCGCACTCTGTTTGCATGTCATGCAGCCCATAGGCCGTTTCTGTTCAAGTAAGTCTTATTGCTTGATTTCCCTGTTAGACTGGTGGAAATGTAATCGAAAACCTATTCTTTCACCCTCTTTAAATGCTGTTTCCCCTTTCACTAGCCTGTGTTTGTCTCCCTCAGTAACTACTGTACTGTGTGCACTGGTCCCTCAGTCTGACTCTCTTTAACCTTCCTCTCTGCTGACAGCTCTGCCCTGAAAATGATCTGCATGGCTGATCAATGGTGCACTCTCGGACAGCTAGATCTTCACACATTTTTGAATTCTGGGATATCTCAGACCCATGTAGTAGTCCAGAATTAATTTGTTTTAGGTCCCAACCTCCATCTGAAAAGGCTTATCATTTTTGGGGATAGCAGTAATTACATTTTACATTAAAATCACATCTTATGGGTCATTGCGAGCCATTTTTAGCCTACAAATCAACACATTTCTCTCTTAACAGTCTTGAACATTTAAGACCATTAGATTTTTGTTCTCTGAAGAAAATGTGAGTTTTGCCCATGCAAAACTCTACCACAATGCTAGCATATTGAGTAGGATGTTAATTTGTGGTCGGTAAGGTGTTTTGGGTGGTGGTTACTTGATGACCTTGCCTCCAATTTTCTACAATATTCCGGTCTCTAAGTCCCTCCTTTCATTGTTCGCAAGTAGAAAAATCATAAATGTGATCACTTAATTCATCAAACCACATAATTTGTGGAGTCAGTAATGTCTGAAGTGTAATGTTTGGGATTTCAGACCTAGGTGTGAGTGATTTGTAACTTGTAAATCCAGGAGTGAATGATTTAAATTGGTTGGCACTTCAGTGTTTATTTACTGAAATCAAATCTCTTCCTGTGAGCAATCCATCCCATGTTTCCGTGAAGACCCTGCATCCGCTTCAGCGCAGTCACTGGATCAGCATTTTCCCAGTGTTTGCGACAGACAGCTGCTCCTCTAACATGTTCGGAAAGATGTCCCATTCATCGCGTGTCATTTTTCCAGCCCTGCCAGTTAATCTCATTTCAGAGCGACATCCATTTGTGATCCCCATGAGCACTGCAGGAGAACAGACAGACGTTTTTAATCAGGCAGCGTTCATGGGTACGATTCACCATATGAGCTTGAGACCGAGACTTACATGGTCCATGGCTCCACATCCCACTTTCCCATTTCAGATTAAGGTTTTTCTCCCTTTTTTACACTAGACATGGGCTTCCTAGTGGTAAACTGTGTACCGCATAGCAGTAAATCCCAAATGATAAGAGAGGAGCAGCTGGTCACTAGAGCCCCCCAATAAAAACAGCAGGATCCTACGAGAGTAGTTTTGTTGTGATGGATTGAGATTGTTTTGCACCAACCAGATAGAAAAGAGGGAAAATGTGCTTCTATTAAATTACTTTCAGCTCAAGGCAGCGTCCCACTTGCTGACTCGAAACAACTCAATTTTATTAGGGGATGTCCTGCCGACTTTGACATCTCGCCCTCATCTGTTAGAGGTCTGTCATGCCCACAGATTCAAAATGAAATGGAGGTGATGGACTAAACGGCTGTCTTAGGTGTTTCTCTCTGGCTCCTAAAGAAGTCCGAGCAGGATTACAATTTACCACTCAAACATTTGAAGTGGACCGAATCAGGATGGTTGTGGAGTTGTTTAATACTGTTAAAGTGATAAGTTCACTCAAAAGTGCACATTTGTCATTTCATCTCCGTCACTGAATGTTCTGGGGTCCAAAAGCACCAGCTGAATATATATATATATATATATTATATAATGAATGATGCAATTGTTTTACACAACATCAACCACCACCAGTTCAGAAGCGACGGCTCCACGGACAACGCACCAGTGTCACCACACACCAGTATGGAAGAGAGAGAGAGATAGAGCCAATCAAGTGGATAGGATTATTAAGGTTTTTTTATGATAGACAAGGGCCAGTTTTCGTGGGAATTTGGCCAAACCGGGGTTACACCCTACTCTTTACGAGAAGTGACATGGATTTTTAATGACCACAGAGAGTGACCCTCGGTTTAATCTCATCCGAGGTCTTGTTTACAGTATAGGTCCCCGAACTGGGGCGTTAGGACCCACACAGCCACAGTGAGCACCCCCTGCTGGCCTCATAACACCTCTTCCAGCAGCAACCTATTTTCTCAGTCACATCCAGATTGAACCAGCTAACCCTTTAGCTTCAGTGGGCAATCAGTCTTGGGCTGCAGGGTGATATGGCTGCCGGCTATATATTAATTATGTTATATATATAACAAATATATATATAACAATTAGTTTTTATCTTCTGAAGTCTGTGTATTTTGGGGGGGTTTTCGTTATAATGATAAGGTTTTGAACACCAGCTCGATATATCTTCACATTTTATTCTACGACACAAATACACTACTCGTGATTCTTGGGGACATTAAACATCATCATGGTGAACATGTAAACCCATCGATTTTCTGATCTGCTTTTTCAGCCTGGTCTTAACTCTTGGAGCAATTCAAATTATACTAACTCAAAACTTCCGAACTTGAAGATTTTAAAGAGTTGTTAGAAGTGTTAGTGGTGGTGACACTGAAGTGTGTGCCATCTTCCACTGACACTGTGATGGACTTTAGATTTTAATTTCAGCCAACTGTATTAAGGCTTCAAAATTCATGGTAGTTGTTTTTTGTGAAGCTTCCTTTTTTAACCTTTATTTATTTAGCGATTTATATAACGCATATTGTGTCAAAGCAGCTTTGTAGTATTAAACCGGAAAATAGTGTCTCAATTAGTGCAAGAGTACGATAGTAAACACTCAATTTACCAGTTGAAGTCAGTTCATCATTGATTCAGCGATGCCATCGACCAGCCCAGTTTAGTTCAAATAGTATCTGTGCAATCAAGTCGACAATATTGCCAGAAATGAAGTGTCCCTAACTAAGCAAGCCAAAAGTGACCGTGGCAAGGAACCAAAACTCCATCTGTGACAGAAATGGAGAAAAACATTGGTAATCAGTGTTGCTTACATTCAGTAGACGGCGCGCGCATGTTAAATGTAAACCACGCTGATTACGTTCTTGGGTACTCTGCAAAATGATGGAAGACTGTAACTCGGGGAGAATAATTGTTGAGTAAATTGTTATTGCTTTCTTTGCCCACAAAAAAGTAGCTTCGTAAAATTACAGTTGAACCACTGATGTCACATGGATTATTTTATCAATGTCCTTGCTACATTTCTGGACCTGGGAACATGGCAATGATATTGCTGTCCAGTGTTTCCTCTAGGTTTTTTTTCCAGCTGTGGTGGCAGGTCTATTTCCCATGGGCCACGCGCCCTCCCCACTTGAACTGTTGTATTAAATCAATATCAGATTTGCAAACTCCCTTAATAATCTTTAAAAGCGGTCACTCTGTATATCGCGATCTGTGGGCTCACAGAAAATGATCTATAAGAGAGCACGCGAGTGAGTTCTCTTTCGCTTTAAATGAGCAAGACTCAAAAGTACGTGCAAATGATACATTGCGTCATCGTGTTATAAGCCCGGAACCTGCGGCAATGAGTTTAATTATTATTAATAGCTGCAAGCCCGTGCCGAAATTCAAGTCCTGCTCTGTGTTCTCTGCTGATTACCCGATTGAGTGAGTGGCGTCACTATGATGTTACTGAGACGCTGCAGCCGTGGCGGGGATGATTTTTGGTGTGACGGCTGAATGAATTTAGCGGAAACACCGCGGTCTGTGGAGTGTCAGAGAGCCCTCAGATTTGATCAAAAATATCTTAATTTGTGTTCTGAAGATTAATGAAGGTCTTACGTGTTTGGAACGACATGAGGGTGAGTAATGAATGACATAATTTACATTTTTGGGCGAACTAACCCTTTAAGAATACTGCTATAATCCAGAAACCAATGGATTTTTATGCTGGGAAACAAGGTGATGTGAACTTTTGGGATGCCCCACAAAAATCATCCCCTCAGCACTCTATGGGTCTTAGAAAGCATACATACTTAAAACTAGGTCTTTTAAGTGCAGGCGAACCCCAGAAAACCACTCGGTATAACAACCAGCATTTTCTGAGGGAAACTTTAATACCAGATCCAAGCGGGACAGTATATTATGAGTTTGTCAGCATGAGAAACAACTCATTGGTTTCTGCCGAGACCTCAAGAGCCCACCCAGACTACTTTCAAGCTTGTCAGAAGTTGTTGTGAGTCGGCAGGGCTATTAACTATTGCAGCAGGGAGTAGAGCCGCTGGAGCTGTTAACGCTCACCCGCTGAGACGAGAGCAGCGTCTCTGTCTGATTCTTCTACTAGTGTCAGTGAGGCTTATGACTGAGAAACTGCTAGTAAGACGCAGATGTCAGTCATACAGAGACGTGGGTTGAGAGCGGGAAGGGAAGCAAGTGTGTTCTGCAGTGAAGCGTGGACTAATTTTTAACTGCTCTGGGTTTGTGTGACAGACATAGCAACCATAAAATCTGCCTCGCCATCTTCTGCTTTTCACACCTACACTGTTTTTACCACAGTTCAGGGCTGCGATTCCCGAAACCTTAACGCAACGTCGTTCGTTAGTTATACCTTAACTTGTACCTTGACGTTAATCCGTTTTTCCCGAAACGTTCTTAGTTAAGTATACCTTCTGTAAGTCATTCTTTCGTGAGGTTAGTCTAAACTAGGAGGTGCGGGCTGCGGGTCACTAACGGTACCGCTGTACGGTCACTGAAAACAATGGTCGACTACACGAGAGAGAAAAAAAACATGATGATTATTAGAATCAAATTACCATCTTTATTTTCATTTCAAATTACATTTTTTACATTTTAAGAAAAATTTGTAAAGAAAAACATTATGTGAAAAAGAGGTACATATCAAAATTGTTAAATATTTGTTGTAAAAGCGTATTTGGGCGGAAACTATATTTTTACCTCACATGCGTTAAGTTCATGTGAGTTGCGGCGAGCTCAAAATGACCACGCGAAAGACCAGCAAGGGGGGATTATTTTGAATTATATGGAAATGGAAAAGTTTTATAAACTGTGTAATGTCAAATTGGCTTACAATAACTTTACTGAGAGCTATGCGTAATCATATTCAATACAGGCCAGTATGCGTTAGCTTGGGAGGCTAGCCAAAGCCATATGTCAATCATGTCATACACTACAACCTGCGCTGCGGTCCGCGATCCTATCCGCGCTGTCTGTTCTTCTAAACGAAGACCCACTTCGTGTGGTGTGGGATTTCCAGGCTCTTTTCGAAACTGTCTGCTGGTTGTAGTTATTTCTCTGCGTGCCTGACTTCAGTTCCTGCCGAGCGCTTTTTTTGCAGAATCGCCTCTAGTCCCGTCTTTCGCCAGACCATATTAACATGTTAAATTCACTGAACAAATGCGCACGGTCTGAGTAAGTAAAACGAGCTTTGGTTTTGTTTTGACAATATAGCCAACATGAAGTACATGTTTAAAAGCGTTTTTAATGCTATTCCTTGATAAACTTCCTATTGTTTTTTTACTTTTGTTTTAATATGTTGGCTAACGTTATATGAAAAATGAAGAATTCTGTCAGTCTATTGATTGATTTTCCTTTCTGCTTGCTCCAGCCGATCTGAATAAATAAGCTACCACTGGTTTATGAAGAGTGTTTGCTCTTCCTTTTTTTCTGTTTTAACGAACGCCTAAAATAATTGATGCTAATGCGAGGCAAGCATACGGCATAATCGTGACCTATTTTAGCAGAATTAATTGAGGGATTTGACCGTGTGATTCAAGATTAAGTGTTTAAACTGTATGCTGTTATATGACACACGCACAGTTTTTTTTTTTTGTGCCATTTTTGGGGGTTTCTAGCTTTTAGACTAGTCGACTAGTCCGGATACAAAACTTCCGTTTAAACGACAGTCAAATTAGTCGTAGCGCACATCCCTAGTCTAAACCACTCGTAGCTATACCTATTGCTGTTCACAGTTCACTCCACTAGTGGCCACCACTGTGCAAAAAGCTTCTTCATATTTCAGTCAATACGACTGTAATTCTGTTGCAAGAAAAAGTGCAGAACCAAATAAATATTACAATTCTAAAGTTGTAATACACCTTTAGTTCAATTAGTGTTGAAAAAATAATGTCATACTGATAGTTTTCCATTATAATATACAAAAGCACATCGCCTGGCAAACCATTAGGTAGCACATAATTAGGAGTCTATTTAAAGGGAATGAATGTGATGGGGAGTTTGATCAAACTATGGTAGCGAGACAGCGAATAGTTGTCCTAAATCAAATACGGCTGTGTCCGCGGAGCCTGTTGGTGTATGTGCACTGTCAACTTTAGTCCCCTGACTACCATGTCAGAAGATACCATTCTACAAAAATCTTGCCTACCACGGGAGCAAATTCAGCAGCTTTTACATCTTTTTGGTCCAACTTGGTCGAGACAAAGTCGATGGAGCTACAACCTAAGCCCCGAAATTCAGCTGCTGGTGGCTCTCGGTCTTTATGCTGTTGGGAGTTTTGTGGAGGTGGTTGGAGATGGCTATGGGCTGATTAAGGCTTAAGAATACTCTTGGCTGCGAGTTTGCGGGTTTGCACACTCGCCAAATTACACGCGCACACGTACACACACGTTCGTGTATTTATACATTTATTTATTGTATTCAAGTAGTACAGACTATGCAAATGTGATGCTGACGCTGAGGAATATATATGTCTATACACTAAATATATTTCACGTAAATCATTGGCCGATTAACAAAGCGAAAGGCAAAAAATATGCTGAGTTAGGCCTACCTTTCATTGTGACTCATTCTAACGTTCTCAGAAAGGAAAACGAGATGGCAGAAAGTAGTTTTTCTTTTTGCAAAAACTTGACAGTTTTGAATTATGTTGGTATGGCCATATCGCGCTGGTGCCTCACGCGCACAACGACACATTTTTGCGACTTTGCAGCCTGTTCCTTTTCAAAGTAAAATATAGTTAAAAAGAACGAATAAAAAGTTACAGTGCTCCGTTGTCCGATCTGTTGTGTTTAGCGTGACCACCACCTCACTGTATTTATATTGGCTAGCCGATGTTAAAGGTATATGGGGGAATATTTACGTAACAGCCTATTCAATCTAGCATATGGCATCTAGTTAGATGGCAAAAATTAATATTCCTCATACAAAATGTGAGACGGGTCAGACATAAATTTTCCTGACAAGGTTTGCAATATTTTCATATACACAACTAGAATACTTGGCTCAAGTTTATTGTGTAAAACCTATATATAACATATATATTTACATGTGTGGGACAGAGGGGAGGGGGACACGGTCGCATCACAGAGTTTGCTGGCCATATCATACATCAAAGCACATGGCACACAGTATTCAGAGGAGAACGCTTGAAAATATGACAGAAATGACGATACTCGTCTTTATTGCAGCAGTACAAGCTGCGGTTCAGCTGCGCGTGACAAACGCTGCCGGTATGAAAGCACAATGGGCGCGCGCTGCTCCTGCTCTGCATGCATACGCACCGCTTCTGACTTAAAATGCCATATTTTAGTGTCATGATGAGCGAATATTGTAGAAAAATTCCACACTAAATAGTGACTAAACACGACCCATTAATACATGTTAACCAGGAGTCACTCTCATTTATAATCACGACATCGTCTGATAAAATCAACATGCATCTAACGTTACACTAAAGAGTGACTGAACACGACCCATTAATACATGTTCACCAGGAGTCACTCTCATTTATAATCACGACATCGTCTGATAAAATCAACATGCATCTAACGTTACACTAAAGAGCGGCTATACGGTGGTTTTGGCAGCGCAGTGCCTGCATCTGAGTAACAAATAAGAAAGGTATATTCTCAGACGATCTATGCTCATATTTATAACGCCAAACTGTCCGTAAGTGACAGGTGCTTGGAAACACTGTTTTGTACTGCTTTACTGACGGCTCTGCTGCAGTATGGCGCTGAATGCACTGCTTCTTCTCTACCGCGGCGCTCAGCTCGCTGCACAGAACAGACTGCAGAGAGAGGCAACACTGTGCCGGGAGAGTCAGACCTCGCACTCGCGGGGCAGCACTGGTGACATCTAACTGAACCATAAGGTTTATCCACAAAAGTTGGTAGGTTTGTCAGTAATGAGAGAGTGAGTACTTAACATGTAATGAATCTAAAATATATGAAAGTTTCACTTTTTGAAGTTACAAGAAAAAATGAACTTTTTCACCATATTCTAATTTTTTGAGATACCTGTAGTGATATATCGATTCTCGAGCCATCGATATCAACCTGTTCAGCAGCACCGCCATGGACAGCATCTGCTAACATCACACGTAAGAAGGTT